>CM076456.1:31898451-32074170 GCA_038419695.1 Scomberomorus guttatus
GTCTCTCTCTGTCTGTCTCTCTCTCTCTCTGTCTCTCTCTCTCTGTCTCTCTCTGTCTCTCTCCTCTCTCTCTCTCTGTCTCTGTCTCTCTCTGTCTCTCTCTCTCTCTCTCTCTCTCTGTCTCTCTCTCTCTCTCTCTCTCTCTCTCTCTCTCTCTCTCTCTCTCTCTCTGTCTCTCTCTCTCTCTCTGTCTCTCTCTCTTTAGCTCCTCCCAGTCTTTTATATGTAAATGCGGGTCGAGCGAGCTGTCTCACCTGCAGGTAACTCTCTCTCTCTCCTCAGTGAGTCTCACCTGAGCCTGTAAATCACATCCAGTCAGTGTGCAGCAGCTGAGGAGGCTGTCAGAGTTCAGCCAGCATGCAGAGTGAAGGTGTCTCTGAAGCTCTTTGACGTCTGTGAAGATTTTTATCCTGAAGGTTTTTAAGAGAAGACATTAAGGAGAAGAGAGTTTGGGAGGTGTGATGACTGGTGGACAAAATAAAAATGTTCTCCTGAACATTTGAAGAAAGGAAAGAAAGAATTCTAAGTTTGAGGGAGTAAAGGTGGATGACAGGTGGACGTCTGCAGCGTTTGGATGTTTGAAGAAAGAAGGAGATGAAAGATGGAACAAGACAACATTTTCACAAACTTTTAATCTTCTAACAAACTTCAGGAATAAGTTAAAAAATAAAAAGAAGAAAGAAAGGACGATCAGGATGACAGCTTGTTAAAAATCTTTCTTCTTGGAAAAAAAAAACGGATCTGGATCATTTTGAAGAAAGATGATCAAATGTCCCATAAACAGAAGAACATTTGTGAAGGAAAATATCTCTGAGATGTTTTATTCTTAAACAGTTTGAAGATAGAACAACAGGAGACTGAAAAAGCAGACGCAGGGATTTCTCTGAAATCTTATTTTTGGTTTCGGGATCATTTTAAGTTCTTGAAACTCGGACGACTTCTGGAACATTTTCTCTGGACTGTTTTAAAGAGTCCAGTTTAAGAGGATTTAAGAAAAACGACAGACTTTGGAAGAAGGACGACTTCCTGACGACATCTCTGAGGTTTTCTTTAGTGGAAGGGGAAAGAAAATGTGAAAGAACAAGTGAGACGACTTTTCCTTCTACTTTTCCTTCTGAGATGTTCTGAATGTCTGATCTGTCGTCTTTACGTCAGACCATCCGACATGTTTGGAGCCACAGACTGACCTCTGACCTCTGACCTCTGACAGGTGGGATTGATTTTGCCTTTTTAAGAGAAGAGAACTATTGATGATGTCGAGTAGATGTACTTCAGATCCTGAAATGACATCTCAATGTTAAATTCTAATTATAAATTCTAATTAACGGACACCTGAGATTTTCTTCTTCTTCTGTATTTAATCAGACATGTGAGTCAGAAATTGTGACAAATAAATAAAAGATGAAATTTGATGTTATCTACTTAAAAATCATCTTTAGTTTCATTAAAAGATACCTGATACTTTATGAAAAATAATGTTCCATCATCTCTGATTGATGTTCAGTTCTAGTGTGTTTTTAATCTTATTATAATATAAAAATTTCAGATTTTTTAAAATCTGAAAAACATGCACAGTAGGTGGACGTACTATCTTCAGCGCTGATTGGGGATTATCAGACGGCCTTTTTGGCCCCAGTGCCGATCAGTCCTTTAATATTGATTATCTACCAACACAGAGTCTGATCTGATACTTATATCTACTTACATATTGATTAAATATGAATCTGACTCATTAAAGTAACAGCTGTAGACTGCTTCATATTGTTCAGGATCTACTTGATCCAAACCCTGAAGGTCCTGATGTAAAACTATTGATTGATCAGTGTAAATGATGTGAATGACAGCTGAAGTGGTGAATGTGACTCCTGATCCTCTGGAGAGAAGACGTCTCACTCTGTTGGAGTTGTTGGAACTACAGAAACACTGATTGTGTTACAGAGTGGAGCTTCTTCCCTCACAGATGATCTTTGGTCAAGTACAGACACACAAACTGACAGCAGACCATCACTTACACTGTAAGTCAAAGTCAGCGGGACAACAGATCAACAACCACGCCCACTTTTCTCACTGATTGGTCAGGTGTGTGCAGGTGTTGGGCGAGGTTTCTTTTCTACTTACTACTTATTGTGAATTTTTGCATGTGAACAACAGAGTGCAATTTGGACTCTGGGAAATTGTAACAGGCATATTTCACTATTTTCTGACATTTGAGAGACCAAAAACAGATGAATCATTAATGTACAGCACAGAACATCACAGTTATATTCATGGATTTAGACCTGACACACAAACTCAAATCAAAGTCTGTTTCATTTCCTCAATCACCAACCTCAAAAACACCGTAATCACCCATAAAGTCAAACTTTTCTAAAAGTTCAAAGTGATTTTTCTTGTTTGTTTCTTGAATTTTACCTTCTTGTTTTTTTTTTAGGTTCGACAAGATTCACACAAAAGTGTCTCCTGGACGTCATCGTCAGCATCATCCACCTGATCTGAAACAAGCCAGTAGAGTCAAGTTGAACTCCGAAGAATCATTTTCATGGTAATATGTTGTTTTAATGTAGCCAGCTTGATTAAAGATGGAAAAATTCCTCTGTGACATGTTTTCAGGTTGGTTTAGAGACCAATTTGAGAAACAGTTCAGTCAGATTGATTTAAAAAAAAGAAACTCCAGATGTGTTATTGTTAAAGATTAACTTCAATTCGAAAAGCGAGAGACAGGAAATTACTAATTAACGCTGCTGTAACAGACCAACTGAGAAGTTTATTTTGTTTTTTCAACACAGATGTGTGATTAAATCAAGAAGAAGAAGATCTCAGGTGTCACATCAACTTTCAGCCAGTCTGAGTTACGAATCCGAGCGACCGACAGGAAAATGGTGGTGAGCAGCGCAGGTCAAGAAACAGGCCGCTGAGGTGGAATCGACATTGCTGTACGCCGGTAAGCAGGCGTGATGTGGGCACGTCGCTCCCTGCTGCTCACCTGGGTGCTGCTCGCCCTCACAGTCCGGAGCCAGAGCTGGAAACCCTGCACAGGTATGAGCATCTTGTTCTCAGGTTAGAAGAACACATGATATAATACATATTGTGTCCTGTACAGAGATATTTAGCCTAGCTTAGCACAAACACTGGAAGCAAAGGGAAACTGCTAGCATAGCTCCATCACAGTCCAAAACCTAAAGTGTGTTTCCACTAAACCTCCTGGTGACGGCATGTACAAGTTCAGATTTGATTAAATCTGATTGGCGACACCACACAAGCAGAATTCATCAAAACACCAAACACTTTTACAAAAATGTGTCACATTTTATTTTCTGAGGTGAGTTTTCACCAAAAGGCAAGAAAGTTTTGTTCTGCTGGCTTTGAAAACAGAATGAGAAACTGACTGTTTTGTTTTTGCTTAGCGTAGCTTAGCACAATCACCAGAAGCAAAGGGAAACTGCTAGCCTAGCAGAAAAAAATCCACCAACTCAAAGTCAGTCTGGATTTCTGGTATGTTGTTAGCCAGTCTGTGTGTCCTCGGTGGTCTCTGAGCTGGACTGAGTGGTTCATTTGTTTCAGACGTCTCTGCGCTGCTTTGTGGCTGTTTTTTGTGCCTTTGAAATGTGAGATCTGTTTCTGTTCATGTCGTCCCCTCCCTCCATTCATCCTCCATTCATCCTCCATTCATCCTCCACTCATCCTCCATTCATCCTCCATTCATCCTCCATTCATCCTGCATTGATCCTGCTGCAGCAGCTAAACACACAGACAGGCCTCAGAGGAGCTTAAAGGGGAATTCCAGCTAAAAGCTAACATGGATCTGCTGCTGTCAGTGAAGACTGAAGCTCCCTCAGCCTCTCTGCTTACACCTCATCTCTGTCTCCTTTTACATTTGGTCTCAGTTTGTCTCTAACAGTGGCAGAAGAAGCACTCAGATCCCTTACTGCAGTAAAAGTACCAATACAGCAATGTAAAAATACTCAATCCTACTACAGTAAAAGTACATAAGTATTATGAGCTCGATGTAGTTAAAGTATTGCAGTAAAAGTACATAAGTATTATGAGCTTGATGTAGTTAAAGTATTGCAGTAAAAGTACATAAGTATTATGAGCTTGATGTAGTTAAAGTATTGCAGTAAAAGTAGTGGTTTGGTCCCTCTGACTGATATATTATTATATATGACATCATTAGATTATTAATACTGAAGCATCAGTGTGTAAGCAGCATGTTACTGTTGTAGCTGCTGGAGGTGGAGCTAGTTTCAACTACTTTATATACAGCTTGTTAAAAGCTTGTTATATTATCCATTGTGTCAAATCTTCATCTGAAAAGTAACTAAAGCTGTCAAATAAATGTAGTGGAGTAGAAAGTACAATATTTCCCTCTGAAATGTAGTGGAGTGGAAGTATAAAGTAGAATCACATGGAAATACTCAAGTAAAGTACAAGTACCTCAAAATTGTACTTGAGTAAATGTACCTAATTACTTTCCAACACTGGTGTCTAATTGTGTGTTTCTGTAAATACTGGATACTGTGGTACCTGGGATATAGTCAGTGCTGCCAAAACAGTGATATTAAACCATCACAGGAACCTGAGCTGCCAAAACATGATTTTATTTTTAGATCACCGCTGAAGCCACAGATGGAGGAATCTAAAGATCCCTGCAGTGATAATGTGATAAAAATAAACCCTGTGGAGAGCTGAAGCATTTATCAGTGATCTGATCTGAGAGCAGATAATTTACATCTGACAGCTGATAACAATTAACATCCAGCTGACCACATGACACACTGCAGACACTTATCAATCACACCTATCAATCACACTTATCAGAGGAAAATGTCCTGTTAGAAAGAGATCCTGATAAACACACACACACGCACACACACGCACGCACACACACACACACACACGCACACGCACACACGCACACGCACACACACACACGCACACACACACACACACACACACACACACACACACACACACACACACACGCACGCACACACGCACACACACGGACACACACACACACACATACTTGATGTTATCTGTCACCAAGGCCATCATTTAATCAGATTACCATTTGTTATGGGTGGCAGTTATTGCCAAATAATGTACATGTTCCTACAACTAAAACCTGCATTGTATAAATGACACTGAAGAGTTCCTGTGAAATATATTTTTTCAACCTAAAACATAAATTAATAAGTAATATAACACACCTACAATTATTTAAGAATAAACATAAATATTTAAAAGGAAAATCAGCATCATCTGAATTACATTTATAACAAATATAACAATTAAATTCATATTTAAAAAATATGCCTGCCAGCATTCATATTACCCAGAGGAGAGTCGGCACATTAGGGATTTTTTGCTAATTACTTAATGAATGAAAGTGTGGAATGATGGGGGGTCACGCTCGTATCTTCTGGGATTGTCCAGTACTGCAGGGATTCTGGCAGAGCATAAAAGAGGAGCTCAAAAAAATCATTAATATGGATATCCCACTAGATCCAGGGAGTTCCTCAAGAGGGAACCAACAAAGACCAAGTGTGTTAATTTTTTACACACTTGGTGTAATTTATAAAAAAAATTATGTGGGTCTTGAAGGAAGTTTTGTCTCATTTGGGCAACCCAAGTTGAATCCAACTCCGTTATTCCAAAAAGAAAAGAAATACATGTTTCCATATAGACCACATGTGTCTCTGCTGGGTCACTGGACAAGGTGTGAGCGACCACCCTCAGGTCCCACATGGGCCCCTCTCTGAATCCACACACAGAACCAGGACTAATCCAGCCAAAGTAGTCTGTAGGTGAAGTCCTTATGGGTGAGGGTACAACAGGGCAGTTGGAGAGGTTTTGGGTACCATGTGGGTCAAACATGGGTTCCCATGGGTTCCAGAGGGGTTCAATTATGTGCCATAGAGAGCCACAGGAATCTAGAAACTGACCAAGAAACCAAAACAACCCCTTCAAACTGTCTCAACCAGTAACCATGAGGGGCCTGAAGGACCATGTTGGGTCAGTTCTCCAAATCAAAGTGATCATGTAATTTGAATCAGACACTCAGTTTGGTCCGGACTGAAATATCTCCACAGCTATCGGATAGATTGCCATAAAATTTGGTGCAAACATTCATGTTTCCAAGAGGATTAATCCCAATGATTCTGATTTGTCGACAACTTTGGTTTATAATCAAACACCTGCAAAGCTAATGATGTTCCCATCAGCCTCCGCTGTACTTTGTGTTTACTGCTAATTAGTAAATGTGATCTGAAACAACCCAGAAGAGTGAAGCTGAACTCTGCTGATGATGAAGGAGGTTTGACAGTCAGGCAGGACACAATTCATCTGGATCATTTTCATGGTAATATGTAGTTTTAACACAGCCATCAGGATCAGAGACCAGTTTGAGAAACAGTTCAGTCAGTTTGATTTAAAAAGAACAAACTCCTGATGTGTTATAAGATTAGCTTTAATTTGAAAGGCGAGAGTCAGGAAACAGAAAGGTTTTTGCACTTAAATGTTAAATTCTAATTAACGCTGCTGTAACAGACCAAAACTGAGACGTTTATTTAGTTTTTAAAGTCATTTTCTTGTTGATATGTTTTTTCAACACATACTGCTGATAAGGAGAGGAAGAAAAAACGAATGTGTTTTGTGTGATGTGTGTCGCTTCTTCAGACCTGCTGCCTCTTGACCTGCTGGCCAGAGCTCTGCCACGCCCAGGACAAGCCCCGCCCACACAGGTAGGACACAGGAAGGTGGGAGGGGCAATGGGTGAAAAATGAGGGGTGAATGAATGAACAAATGCTGGTAGATAAAAATCACCGCACCCTTACTGTACTAGACAAATATATGACATTATGTCATTAGACTATATATACGTGTGATGTATGTGTGTATGCATGTATGTATACAGTATATGTACACATACATTAGTGTGTAATAAACTGTGTGTGTGTGTGTATATACTGTCACATCCTGCCAAGACTTTCTGTTGGTGTTTGGATTTTAGTTTAGTTCCTGTCTTATTTTGAAATGTTTTGGTCCTTCCTGTGTTTTCCCGCCTCTGGTGATCACCTCATGGTTTTGAGACTCTTTGTGTTCTTTGGGTTTTCTGTGTTAGACTTATGTTGGATTGTGTTTTTGTTCTTGTGGGTTCCTGTGTTCTCTCTGTGTGTCTTTATGTCCAGTTTATGGTTATTGAGTCTGTCTCTGTTCTTCTGTTCCCTCCACACTTTCCCTTCACACCTGTCCTGCATCGTCCTCGTCAGTCCTGCCCTGCTCCCAGTGTCTTTCCCAGCCAATCACTCCCAGCCTGCCCTGTGTGTTGCCACCTGTTCCCTGTTGTCTGATTAGTTCAGTTTGTATTTAAATTCAGTTTTGAGTTCAGTCCTTGTTGAATTGTCTGTTTTGTTCTGTTCAGTCCTGCTCTGCATTTAGTTTTGCTTTTTTGACCCTCCAGCTATTTTTGGTTTTGCCTTCACACTTCTGTTAAAGAAGTTTTCTTCAGACCTGCCTCGTCTTTGGTATCTACATTTGGGTCCACCTGCTCCGCAACCTTGACATATACTGTATGTACTGTATGTGTGTATATCAGTCCCTCCAGGAAATTGCGATTTTGCGATCGCAATAATTAACACAAATTCAAGAAATCTCTGCAATATTTGTGAGAGCTGCAGTTTTGCTAAATTACCACGACTTTTCCACATAAATGTCCAAATGAACAGACGCTTGTGATTTGGACCAAATGTGGCGTTTGGTGTGGTGGTAACTGACGTCATCGCAGCATTCAGCAACGATTCAGGACAAATCTCACCTGCCAACAAAAATGATGCCATAGACCCAACAAAACAATTCCCAAATGTTCCCAAATGAGGTTTGATTCAGTCAGAAGAATACAAGCTGATGTTGTTCAGACAGCAAATTAAACTATATTGTAATATTAATGGATTTATTTTAATGGCATTATTGACTGATTTTATTTAATGTTGAGCTGAAAGTTTATTTAATAAAGTCTTACAAATGGAACTCAAGTACAGTATTTTCTTGATTTATATAACTTTGAGCCCATGGTTCTCATGTTCAGTCTATCTTAAACACATGATCCATTAACTGACCAATCAGGTGCAGATGGTTCAGTCTGGAGGGTCCAGAGGGCTCCGACTGGCCGGCGCCATGGCAACAGCGCTGAGTTTCCCTGCCTCCCAAATCTTCACCAACTGTGACTACTTCCCTGCTGAGTTCTCATTGGTCGCCACCATCAAGATACCAAAACTGAGACAGAAGGTGAGCCAGCAGAAGAGAGTAGAACTTGGTCCGGTCCGGTCCGGTCCAGTCTAACCTGGTCAGGTCTGGTCTAACCTGTTCCTCCTTTCTGTTTCCAGAGGAATGAGTACATCTTCTCTGTGGTGGAGGAGGAAGCCGATTCGCTGTTGCTAGGGTTACGTGTTTCGGAGAACCGCCTCCACTTACTGTCTACGCCCCCCGACGCTGGGGGGCGGAGCCGGCTGAGCTTCAAGGAGGTGGGACTGGATGACAATCGCTGGCACACTGTGGTGCTGGCCGTCACCGGACCGTATGTCGCGCTGACCATCGACTGTGGACTGCCGCTGGAGCTGTGAGTCTCCTTCAGACCGGTTCAGACCAGTTCAGACCGGTTCAGACCAGTTCAGACCGGTTCAGACAGGTTCAGACAGGTTCAGGCTGGTGTAGTTCAGTTCAGCCTTGCTCAGTTTTATTTAGACTGATTCACTCTAGTTCATTTCAGCCTGGTTTTGTTTAGTCTGGGACAAAATATTAATTGATTCCACTAAATTCCTGAATGATGTTTTACAGTGCATAATAAGAGCAGCTTGTCGTCACAGTGAGGTCAGTTTGAGGCTGGATGTTGCAGAGTTACATAAATCTCATCTGACTGTGGAGACGACAGGAGGATTTACCTCTTGTTTCCATTTCTTATTGCCTTGTAACTTTGATATGTAATTGCATTGTGTATTTTGTTTTTATGTCTGTGAAGCACTTTGTGAACTTGTTTTTGAAAAGTGCTATATTTATTATTATTATTATATTATTAAATGTCAGGCTGTTGCATTTACTGGTTTCCTGTCTCCCAGTAAACAGGTCCAGTCCTTCCCCAGCACTCTGAGCACCAGAGGATCCAGGTTCTTCATCGGCAGCAGGAGGAGGTGGAGGGGACGCTTCTCTGTGAGTCTGCATTCAGGATCAGGACTCAGCCGAGACCTTCAGGGTCCTGCTGAATACTCATTCTGTGTATAATAAAAGTTTGACGTAAAGTAATATATATGAATACAAGTCAGTAACTAGCTGCCCTGCTGAGGAGTTTCAGCTTGTTTCTGCACATACCTCCCACCACATTAAAACGCCAAAACGGGTAATTCTCCTCCTACAGGGTCCTCCAAGTCAGCCACAGAAAACCAATGAAGAAGAAACAGGATACTGTTTCTGTTTCCATGGCGACTTCCTGACATTTAGTTTATAGCAGTAGATTCTAACAGTGTGAGCAGAGAACGGTGGCAGATAGCTACGTTCAACTCTGAACAAGCTGTCAAAGTAGACAATAAAGAGAACAACACTCGCATGAAGCCGTCCGCCATTGTTGTTATTGTTGTTGTGTTTTTTGTTCTTCCTCTTCCAATGAAACGCTGCGCTGCTGCCACCATCTGTTCTGTCAGTGATATGACAGCGTTTCTACAAAGCTCTGTTTTGCCATTTTGGAAAAACTCTGTTTTTGGGGGAGAAAAATACTGTTTTAGTCTAGACGGAGGAAAGAAATGTAGAGAAGAAGATGCAGTTAACAATTTAGCTGGCTTAGTGTGGACATGGTCTCAGTCCAATTCAGACTGGTCCCTACTTAGCTGGCCCCACGTCTGTTCATTTAATCACTGATAAACAAAGTTCAACAAACTATTCACTACAGCACAATCAATAAACCAGTGGAGGACCCGTTCACATGGTTCCACATTTTGAGTTTTTAATAGCAAGAACTCTTCTTACAAACCCTAAAATATCCAGAGATGGAATTTTCTGCCTGTCAGGACCTAACAGAGAGCAGTTTACTGTACTGAACCTCACTGATTGGTCAAACACAAGCCTGATTTTACTTTAATGATTATTCTCAGTACATTAGTGGACCCAGTCCCAGTGCATTCAGCCCGTCGTTCCCTCAGAAAGCCAGGCAGCCTTCACTTAACACATCTGTCTGTGTTCAGGGTTTACTGCGTCAGCTGGTTCTGCTTCCGGGTTCGGATGCCACGCCCAGAGTGTGTCCGACCTCTGACCCCAGTCTGGCCGAACTATCCGTCCCCCAGGTCCTTAAGTCCACCCCCCTCCAGCCAGACCACAACGGACCAGATTACCCGTACGGTAAGGAGGGGTGACCAATACAGCAATGTAAAAATACTCCATTACAAGTAAAAGTCCTGCATGAAAAATCCTACTACAGTAAAAGTACATAAGTATTATGAGCTTGATGTAGTTAAAGTATTGCAGTAAAAGTACATAAGTATTATGAGCTTCATGTAGTTAAAGTATTACAGTAAAAGTACATAAGTATTATGAGCTTGATGTAGTTAAAGTATTGCAGTAAAAGTACATAAGTATTATGAGCTTGATGTAGTTAAAGTATTGCAGTAAAAGTACATAAGTATTATGAGCTTGATGTAGTTAAAGTATTGCAGTAAAAGTACATAAGTATTATGAGCTTGATGTAGTTAAAGTATTGCAGTAAAAGTAGTGGTTTGGTCCCTCTGACTGATATATTATTATATATGACATCATTAGATTATTAATACTGAAGCATCAGTGTGTAAGCAGCATGTTACTGTTGTAGCTGCTGGAGGTGGAGCTAGTTTCAACTACTTTATATACAGTTAGCTAGTTTAGTCCAGTGGTTCCCAACCTAGGGGTGGGGCCCCTCCAAAGGGTCAGCAGATAAATCTGAGGGGTGACACTTTGTCTTGTTTTTTGGTTGAATATAGATGTATTTCAGTGTGGTTATGATTTGGCAGATTGCTGTCCGTATGAATACATGTTAGTGTTTGAACAGAAACTGCAGAGTTTGGAAGTGAGGATGTAAACATGTGTAAAATGTTTTGTTGCTTGTTTGTGTTTGAGTGAGAAAAGTATTGAGGACATTTGAAGGCTGTAGTCACTGAATGCTTTCTGTGTGAAAACAATGCAAATGTGTCACAGTTTGCTCCATAATTGTTGCTGTTGTGTCGACTGTGTGAAGAGTTTGAACACGTGACTCAGTATTGATCTGAAACAACTGTGATGTCAGGAATGTTATAGGCTTGTGTTTCCTCTGCACTTGGCCCCCCAATGAAAAATCCTGGAAAAACTGTCCCATGGTTGAACTTAATTGCTACATCATCATTTATTCAGTAAGTCTGCCTTTTATCAACTAAACAACTTTTACACCTCAGAAAAAGAGGAATATTGTAATATTTTGACTTTTCACATTTCTGGTCTTTCCACTCAGGTTTTTCATGCACAAATTGAAAATGTGCATAAACATAGGCGGATGGTGTTGAAACGTCTCTTGGATGCTCTCAGTTTCAGTGTTGGTGGTTTTAAATTTGTTGAATTCTATGTTACATCATCTGAGTCCGTGTGTGTGTGTGTGTTTGGGCTGTAAACTGCAGGTTGTGATGGTATCAGTGATTCAGTAACACGAGCTACAAACTGACAGGATGTAAGAGCTGCTTTTGTGTGTGTGTGTGTGTGTGTGTGTGTGTGTGTGTGAGTGTGTGATTGACAGTACATTATTGCTAATGGTTTTATGTTTCAATATGTGTGTGTGTATGTGTGTGTGTGTGACCAACAGTTTGATTGACAATTGGGGTCTGTCCTACTCTTTGATGTGTGTTTCCATGACAACAGTGTGGCGCTGAGGTGACAGACAGGGACTGAGTTTTGTTTCAGTTTTCAAAACATCAACATAGTTCAGGTGTGTTTGTGTTATTGTGTCCACCCCCACCTCCCGCCCCCATATGAAACAAAATTTTACAATCAGGACTATTTAAGTACATTTTACTGCTTACAATTTGCTTTAGTACCATTTTAGGAGTTTTCCTCTTGTTCTCTGTCCTCAGAGTCAGATGTTTCAGGTGGATTTTATCTCTCTGTACAGAGAGAGGTCCAGGAATGGTTTAGCCTAGCTTAGCACAAAGACTGGAAGCAGGGGGAAACTGTTAGCCTGCAAATTTGGTTGTTTTCGGTCAAAAATAATCACAAAATAACTTTGAGTTTCTGGTGGGACTGCCAAGCATGAAAGTCATGACGTTATCAACAATATGGAGAGATATGCAAACATTAGCTTGCAAGCTAATTTGAGTGGCTTTTATGTTAAATTGGCTGTTTAATGCTATTCTCATAATTCCCAAACCACAGATTTTTGTTGCTAATGAGCTAAAACTGTTTTCTTACAAAGCTACATTATCAAGCTGACATGTTAGCTTGATAGCTAACAAATAACCACAGAGAATAATAATGTCTAACATTGTAAATCCTGTCAGGTGTTTTAGATCTCTGTGGGTCCAGGATATTGTTAGCCTAGCTTAGCACAAAGACTGGGAGCATGGAAATAGACAATGATAGAGCTAGCATTTGGAGCTAGATGCAGTTGAATACTCTGAAAGCTACTAAGTGGACATATGAGCTTATTTTATTTTACAGTGCTGCCTGTTTGTAGCTAACTGATGCAACAGTAGCATATCTAATGTTAGCGTTATGGTAGTTGTTTGTAGCTAACCATATTTAGCACAAAGTTTGTTTCTTCTTTCTTTACTTTATTTCCTTTCTTCCTTTGTAATTTCATTCTGGCTGTCCCTCTTTCTCCTTATTTGTTTTTGTTTTTTCCTTCCCTCTTTACATTTTACACCAAACCTTCCTTCATTCATTAACTCTTTCTGTCTTTATTTCATGTTTTCTTTTTTTTTTTTTACATCTTTATTTAATTCTTTATATGCTGACTCAGTTGACGATCAGATTGTTATACAAGATGCTGTACTTGTTAGCTGTAGCTCTCTAGCTAATATTTTAGCTGGCTAACAATCAGCAACCAAAGTATGTGGTTTTGGGGATTTGGGAATGAATTACTATAGGCTAGTTTAAATTAACATTAGCATGCTTGCTAATGCTAGCATAACCTTCCCCTAGTGTTGATAATGGCAGAGATTTTTGTGATTATTATAGCTGAAAATTACTAAATTTACAGTGGATTTTCAGATTTTTGTGTGTTTTGACAGAGTTTGTGATCAGTTGTGCTTAGCTAGGCTAAACACATACTGGACATTTTATTTTTTCCTTTATTTAACCAGGTTAAAAATTCTCATTAAGATTAAAATCTCTTTTTCAAGAGTGATCTGGTACAGAGAGCAGCATGAACATTGTTACAACAATAAATACAAACAATATAAACAGACAAATACAACTGTCATACTACAATCGAGTGAACACAATATCCAGTTAAGATGCATAAACAGGTACAATTTTCAAAAACTATCTCACAAGAGGTCAGTTTTTTCGATCATTTAGAAGTGACTTAAATTCCCCAACAGCAAGTAAATTTTATTTATAAAGCGCCTTTTGAAACAAGAGTTAAAAGGTTCTGTTCAATAAAAAACATTAAGGAAATAAAATTAGAAAGTTAAAAACAGAAAAACAGAAAATAACAATGCAAAGACATTATAACTGCACAGAAGGCAAGCACACATTACAAAACAAAGTGCTTACTAAACAAGTGACTTTTTAACAGCTTCTTAAAACTATCCACTGACTCTGCATTTTAGTGGGAGCTACAACTGCTAAAGTTCGGTCACCATTAGTTTTTAGCCCAGATTTCAGGACAACCCGAAGGCTCTGATAGTTTAAGTCCTAGCAGCATATTTAAAAGATTTTTGCTGACTCGTCCTAACTTGGGGAACTAACATCTGTAGAAGCACAGGTCATATTGATTTGAACCAACCCAACAAGAGATTTGTGTATAAATTCAACCAATGAGAAAGACTGTGGGCATACAGAGATGGCTACTTAGCAGCAGCATACAGAGTACAGTGATGTACAAGATACAGCCAGTAATATGATGTAAAGCAGTATCCAACTTCTTTAGGTACTGGTCAGGTACATTCATAAAGAGCACAGCACATTGTTTACTTAAGGCACAGAGAAGAAACTGATATCCATCTTCTGACTCTGGAGATGACGGAAAACAAAAAGAAAAACATTTCTATAAATGTCTGAGAATATTTTAAAGTAAACATGTCAGCAGCCTGAGGCTCAGAGAGTTAATAAAGTTCAGCAGATTGAACTCTCTGTCTCCTCAGTCAGATCTGACTCTTTATGACTAAGAGTTTATATAAGCCTGCATCAGGTGAGCAGTCTGTGGTGTGTTTGATTTCAGTACCTGCTCACAGGTGATTGCTCCATAAACTACAAAATCTCTTTAACTTGTCTTCAGACTCATTTGAAGTCACCTACATCAGAGTGTTTCTGCTTCCAGGGAATATTTATTATTTATGAGAAATCAACTTTTAAGTTTCTGGCATTTAATCCCAACCTCTACAAAACAGATTTACTGCTCAGTGACAATTTCTCAGAGATAGTCAGACTCAATAGGCTTTTATAAAGAACAAAAAAACATGTTTTTCATAATGGTCTTTTAGTGTACTTTGTGTCAAAATGTTTCTGATTGGCTAGAGGTTGTTAAAACTGTAGATGTTCCCCTCCACCTTGTCTGTTATTGTCCTGTGTGGGGAACCTTATTGTGCACTCTTGCGTCTTTATTTGACTTCAAACATCTTGTCATCAGTTTAGCTGAACTATTACTGGCCATTCAACAGTAACTGTTTTGTAAAAATGTGTCAAGTTTTATTTTCTAAGGTCTGTTTTTACCAGTAGGCCAAGAAAAAACTAAATTGTCAGATTATGAAGATGAGTTTTGCAGGCCTTAAGAAGAAAATGAGAAACAGACATTTAGCTTGGCTTGGCACAAAGACTGGAAGCAGGGGAAACCGCTAACCTGCAAATAATGATCTCAAAATAAGTTCTGTATATTCTATAATTCTAGTGTCAAGACATTATTAAGAATAGACATATGTGAACATTAGCTTGCAAGCCAATGTTAAAAAGCTGTTAGAATCCATAGGCCCGTTACACCCGTTAAGAACAACAACACGTCTTCAGGAATTCTGTGTTTTGTGGCGTGAAACGGTTAACCCTGAACTTGAAATAAAACAAACATGGTGTTAAATAACAGTGGTGATGAAACATAGTTGAGATAAACAAACATCTCAATCTTATTTGGGAATTTAGACCTTTGGGAAGACCCCAATGGTGGCTAGAAAGAAAGTATTCCTTCATGTATTCCATGTACGTCAGTACAGTTCAGTTCATTTCAGTTCAGTGTGTTTATTGTCCTGATAGTACAGTACAGTTGTGTATCTTTAATCATTAGTAATCATTAGATTATTAATACTGAAGCATCAGTGTGTAAGCAGAATGTTACTGTTGTAGCTGCTGGAGGTGGAGCTAGTTTCAACTACTTTATATACAGTTAGCTAGTTTAGTCCAGTGGTTCCCAACCTAGGGGTGGGGCCCCTCCAAAGGGTCAGCAGATAAATCTGAGGGGTCGTGAGATGATTAATGGGAGAGGAAAGAAGAAAAAACAAAGTTCTGATACACAAATCTGTTTTCACTTTTTGGACTTTTTCTCTAATCTTTGATTTTTGCTGAAATATTGGATCATTTGAACATTTATTGAAATGAAACCATGTGAGAAGTTTAGAGGGAAAAATCACTATTTGGTGGAGCTGTTAACAACTCATAGACATCTGAAATGTGACCCCGACTACACACTGCTTTTTGTAAGATGTCAAAAGCCAAAAAGGTTGGAAACCACTGGTTTCATCTTTAACAATGTGTTGTATTTTAAAAGCTTGTTATATTATCCATTGTGTCAAATCTTCATCTGAAAAGTAACTAAAGCTGTATAATATGCTAAGTATAAAGTAGCAGCACATGGAAAAACTCAAGTTAAGTACAAGTGCCTCAAAATTGTACTTCAGCACAGTACTTGAGTAAATGTACGGACTAACTGAGATATCCAGACCAAACACGTTTCCAAAGTAAGTCCTCGCTCACCAAAAGTAATTTTTTCGAAGCATCGTCAGAATGGAACAAACTGCCTTAAACAGTTAGAAGATCAATCAACATCTCCACCTTCAAGAAATACATAATACATCTTAGCTCGACCATATTACTGAACATACTTAAAGCAATGTGGATTAATCTGTTGTGTCTAGCATGGCGATTTTGATGTTAGCATTACCTTTGGTTATTGTTTAATAAGATACTCTTATATGTATCCTTTTTTTATGATATATTATGAGGGTGTGGACCAAGCCCCTGGGAGTGACAAACACATAGTGGCCAAACCATGGAATTACAACTTCCGGGTCAGACAGGGGCCCAAAAAGCAATTTTCCTGCACAGAAACATGGAGAAAGGAGCGGTTGTAAAATGGTGGATACATTTTTTTGAGTGTCACGACCCCCGCAAAATGATTCGTTTCACTATCAGCATTTGATCCATTTGGTCCGATAACGTTTGGAAAGTCTAGAAGAGCCGCACGATTTAATTGTTTTTTTCCCCATTCAAGTTAGAGGAGGGCTAAACTGGAAGTGAAGCCGGCTCAACCGTTGGAAGTCTCTGGTGTGCATGCGGTTGGGAGGCGGGGTTAAAGGATACGGATAAAGGATAAAGGATAGTATGCTTGCTCTATGGGCCCCACAACTGGAAGATCATACATCCAAGATGTGGAAGCTTTGTGGAAGATCCGGGTAATTTTATACCCAGAAGTCCAACATTTTTGGCTTCATGTGCCACTGAGCAACTTTCATAGGAATGAACGGGGCCCCACGTCCAACGCTGTATCCAGTTCTCTTAATACATCCATGGTGTGGACCCTAAGAAGATTAGCAACCGATAAACAAAAATAAACAAAGACGGCTGTATGATTCCAGAGTTGGTCATTAACAGAAAGTTGTTTTCCATCAGAGAATTTGGTCATTTGTATATTTTAGTTGATTGATAAAGAGAGGGATACATTAACCTGTCTTTTGTACAGTTAAACTGTCATAAAACAATATTTAATTTCTGGTTTTGTTGTTGATTTTTAGAGGCCGAGGCAAGAGTGACTCTGGGAAATCCACCTCCCTGTTCCAGAGCTGAACAAGGCCAGCTATGGTTCAACGCTCGGAGGAAAGGCCTGTTCATCTGTGACGGACTCACATGGAGGACTCTCCTAATGAGTAAGTCTGAGAAGTCCTCAGATACTAAATATTCACAGTGCAGTCAGAAATGTTCACTTCTTGATAGCCTTTAGGGGTTTTTACAATGGAGTTTTAGGGCCAGTGTCTGGGAAAAAAATCTGAGATTTTGAGAAAAAAGTTGTTATATTACAAGAATGTCAAGTTGCAATTTTATGTTAAAAAAAAGTCACATTATGAGGTAAAGTCAGAATTTTATTGAGGAAAAGTCATTATACTACGAGAATTCGCAATTTTACAAGAAAAAGTCATTATGAGATTAAGTTGGAATTTGATAAGAAAATAGAAGTCACAATTTTATATAAAAAGTCATAATGAAATAAAGTTGTCATGAGGAAAACGTCTTACTATTAGAAGAATAAAGTTGAAATTGTATGAGAAAAAATAGTTGAGGATTAATTTTCAATTTTACGAGAAAAAGTTATATGAGATGAGTCATAATTTGATGAAAAAAGGCATTACATTATGAGAATAAAGTTGCAATTTATGGAAAAAGTCAGTGTTGTAGTTTTATGACAAAAAGTCATAATATTGTGAGTATAAAGCTGCAATGAGAAAGTTGTATTATCAGATGAAGTTGTAATTTTATGAGAATCAAGATACAATTTTACAGTAAAGTCATATTTTAAGTTAAAGTCATACTTTTTGAGAAAAATGTCATGACATTAACAAGTTGTCGTAGAAAAGTCATATTGGAATAAAGTCACAATTTATGAGAAATTCTATCATAAAATAATGTTTTATTTTATGAAAAAAGTCATTAAAAAGTCATACTATTACAAGGATAAAGATGCAATGGCAAAAAATCCAATGAGAATAAAGTTGTAGTTTTGAAAATGAGCAATTTTATGTGATGATGTGAATTATGAGATGAAGTTGTAATTCTGAGAAAAAGTCGTAATAGTAGAAGAATTAAATTGCAACCAAAATTGCAATTTGTAATTAAAAAAAATCATATGAAAAAGTCATCACATTTTGATGTAGTAGTATATCAAGAATTAAGTTGTATTTTGCAAAATTTTAATATTTTGGCAAAAAGTTTTTAAATTTAGTATTAATACTTTGAGAACGAGCTAATGCTTGTTGTAGTAAACAAGTGAAATCAGTCTGTCAGTTTGTGTCGAAACAAAGGATGTGAAGGATCTTTGGGGGCTCCATCGGAGGAAGATGAAGAAGATAATATAGAACATAATTTTCTGAAAATTTCTCACTTTGTCACAGTGGGCTAATTGACTTTTTTAATGAAGATAATGTTGAAATAAGAAAAGGTAAATAATCAGTTCTGTTTAACACGTTAATATTCTGGTTGTAATGAACACTGCAGCCTCTAGAGGAGGCTAGCAGCACACTGATTTTTAGTTTTATTAAAAATGCATTTAATAGATTTTTTCTCTAGTCTACTGGGGTCATGTTTTTTCCCCAACTTATTGTTTTTTTCTTTTAGTTTGCGCAAAGCAGTTTGTAAAAATGATCTTACAAATGCAATCTTGAAAAGAGGAAATGAGACAGTAAACAAAGAAACAAACAAACAAGAAAAGATGCACAAAAAAGAGAACACCATCAAAAAATAAGCAAGGGACAAATAAAGAAAGCAAACAAACCAGTACAACGTGAGTAAATAAGACACAACATTGACATTAATTGATCTGTTTTATTTTGTTAATTTTATGGGCTGAAGATAGTATTATTGATGAGCTGGTGTTTTTTTTTTCAAATATTTTTGTCAGTTTGTAGGTCATTTTTATGAACATTACGTAGATTTCCTTTAATCTGCTTTTCCATCCCAGTTCTACATTTCTTTGCTGTACTCAAAATAATATTTAATAAATATGAATGTCTACAATCTTCGGGGATAACTTTTGACGCAACCAAAAAGATTCTTCTCCACATTCCTTCCTCTGCTAAAAATATTTTAAACCTAAAAACCATTAAAAGTTGAGAAATCCAGCTGTATTTGTGTTTTATCTGTACTACAAGGTGAAGTACTGTGTCATACCTCTACTGTCTCGTGCCCTCTGCAGACCAGGAGCGTTTGGATTATGTGGAGGACTACCAGGATCTGTACACCAGCTCAGAAACCTTTGATGTTGAAGTCTTCTCCATCCCGTCTGAAGGCCTGTTCATGGCTGCAGCCAACAGGTAAACTGACAAACCTCTGGAGAAACAGAGAAATATAGAAATAGAAAAAACAGATTGTTTGACCACATAAAGCCTGTAGGACATGAAGGACTGTCCTCTGTGTCTTGTCCTGCAGGGATTCGCGGCCCGGCTCGGGTGTCTACAAATGGACTGACGGCTCGTTCCAGCTTTACCAGAACATCAGCACTCAGGAGGCTCGAGCCTGGAAGCATTTCACCATTGACGACAAGGTGAGAGCTGCTCCAGCTCACAACAGATTATTCAAATGTAACTATAAAGACATGGATTTAAAGATAAGAAGAGATATACTTTATTGTCACCTTAGGGAATATTTTCTCAGGCTTTCCAGACAGCATCCTTACAATCATTCATACTTAAAAATACATTTAAAAAGCAGATGTTCATATATTCAACAGAAAACAAACAAACAAAAAACCAACAATAAAACCAATAAAATACTATTGCACTAGTATTGCACAAAGAATTGTGGTTTTTCAGTTTCCCCCCATTAAAGGGTTATTGGAATTTGTCCTTATTTGAATTTAGGGTCTTAGAGGATGTTGTACATATTGTAAAATCTGGCGAATTTGTGATTTGTGATATTCGGCTAAATAAATAAAAATTAACTTAACTTGAATTTCCATACACTGGTGTTTGTAGAAAGAAGGATTAAAGGAACTCCTTTAAGGAACTTAAAGGAGCTCAATATTTTGGGAAATATTTGTATTCTCTGTCTTTCTGAGAGGGAGATGTTCAGATGGATATTAATCTCATGTCTGTATGTCAAAGGATGCACAAGTTTTAAAACAAGTCAGGTGTTCATATGAACATTGAAAGAGGTTTTTCTTGCTGTAATCATTCCTCCTGTTCATACTGGATATTAAAAGATCATTCAACAACATAAGTAATGTAGAAGAAAATCCACAGTCCTCATTCTGTGTGGAAATATATTCCAATCTTTAGCTTAAGTTAATGTGAGGCTTCAGTTTTCCAAATTAGTCAGATCAGGCATATATCCTCCGAAGCCTTTTTAGTACAAAATTCCCTCTTTATTCTTCCCTGTTGAGTTGCAGTGGAGGGATAGTAACACAATGAGGGAATTTTGTTTAAGTACTTATCTTTGTTGAAGATAAGGACTTGATTTGACTGATTTGGATGTCTGTTGTGTCATTTTAACTTAAGAAAAACATTTGACCTCTGGTTGACCTCTGACCATGTGACATCTGGCCTGTAGTTGAACCATGCTTTTATGTGACCAGTAGAAACAGTGTGTACACGGAGAGAGAGGAAAGTCAAAGGAGGTCAAAGGAGAAGAACAAAGAGTTGAGTTCACTTTGTGTTGTTCTGTTTGTACAGTGCAGGAGGTTCATGTGTACCAGCGCACACAAACAGGTGTTCACATAAAGCTCTGTATTCAGTGTTACAGGCTGATACACTCACTACATGTAGAGATGAATCTCTTCAAAGTATTCAAACTTTGACTTACATCAACTAATATAATAATAATAATAATAATAATAATAATAATAATAATAATAATTGTTTCCTCATAGAGCACTTTTCAAGCAAAGAAGCACAACATGTTTTCCAGATTTAGGAAATTAAAAACACAGGATATAAACATTAAAAACAGATGCAAAAGGTAGAAAATAAATGATTGTGCAACATATTAAAAAGAACAACAAATATAAATACTTATAAAGGGTAAACTCGTTAAAATAAATAAACTCACAGAGCACTTTATTAGGAACACCTGTGCAATTTAATGCAATTCAATACAACAGCTCTGCCATAAATTCTACTTTTACGAAGCTACTTACAAAGTTCCTAATATTTTGTTCACCCCATTAACATACATGAGGGTGCCAAAATATTATTTGAATATAATGCACTCCTGTACACCACCGCCACCCACTACTACCTTAATAATAAACGTGTATAAGCCTCATAAAGTAGAATTTATGGCAGAGCTGTTGTATTGGATTGATTGTTTTATATATAAAAAAGGATGTTTCATGATAAAAGAAAGTATATTCGTTCTTAAGAAAAGCCATTTTGTTAAACAACAACAACATTAAACAGAAAAACAGAAAAAATGTTTAAATATAAGAAACAGATCGAAGCTTTGCAGTTAACAGGGATAACAGTGGCAGATTTTTTGAATTTAGCAATTTAAAAAACAATTAGTTTGATTTCAGACAGAAGTAAACAACAGCTGCTTCTCAGTTTTTACAGATTATTATTAAGTTTTATTTATTCAGGAAATCTCATCAAGATCAAGATCTCTTTTGCAAGCGAGACCTGAGAACAGGTTACATAAACACAGACGGTTCATTCACATTACAATCACCAGTCATCATACACACTCAGACACACTGCTTAAAACAGTCACAAACATCCTGAAGAATATCAGCTGGTAAAACTTTAAAGTCCCTCAGAGGAACAGGTGTCTCTGACTTTAAGTTGTGCTGCAGTTCATTCCAGTAGTGGGGTGTTACTGGAAACCAGTCTGTCCCAGTTCAGAGTTCGTATGAGGAATATATATACAAGTTAAAAAAACAAGAATATATATACATGGTAAGTAATAATGTATGCTACATTATGCTACATATATGTTAAATAACCCGGCAACTTAGATAGCAAGGCCTTATAAATGAAGACACAGGTGGTCTGGTGATGACCTCTGACCTTTTCATATAACAGTGTGGACAGTATGGTAAACTGTACAATGTGTTTTATGCTTTGAAAAGAGAAAAAAGCTCTGTTCAGCTACAAGAATTCAATCAGAATTTTTAGTTTTTGAGCGAGATGTTTGACATGAGTTTTGTAGAACATCAATCTGCTGTCCAACCAAAAATATCTTCAGTATTTATAGTGCTGTACTGTATCAGTTAGCTCTCCATTTAGAGCATGGATAGGTGTGCGAACAACACGGATTACTGTTGATTTTACTGGAATGATGTCTGTCACTGGCAGATTTGTAGCTGTTGGGTTTCTGATCCAGAACTTTAAGAGCATGTTTATATAAAACTTTTCAGTGAAGATTTGTTAAACGTTTTTTGCAGCTTGAAGACAGTCGATCATGTCATGTTGAATCAAATGTTACTACTATAGTCCAAACATCACAATACTTTTTCTAGATATATACAGTTTTGCACATTATTCCTAAATGTTTTTATAGATACAATATAAAACAAGTGAAATATTGTTTTCCAAGTCATTTTATTTGCTTTATTTTGTCATCATTTCCTCTCATTTCTTGTCATTTTTTCTAGTTTCATTAGTTTTTTCCCCTCTTTTTGTTGCTGGGTTTTCTCTCTTTGTGTTTTGTTCAGTTTGGCTTCTTTCATCTTTTTCTTTTTTCTTGTTTTGTTTCATTTTCTGTGTATTTCCTGCTGCTGTGCTGTTTCTGGGTGTTGATGTGTGTCATGCTGCTGATTTTGGATGCACAGTAACTCTACAGCAGTAAAGTTTATTGAGGTTGTGTGCTCGACTTCTCATGTTGAAAATACAAACTCCCAGATTCGATGATTACGTTATTATCGTACGTGCTGTACAGAGATTGGGGGTCAGTTGCTGATATGATGTTAAAGTAGATGAATAATCTTTTTTATTTTTATTTTTTGTCAGATTTTCCTGGTGGTGGCTAATTCCAGGGAGGTGGAGCCTGAGCTGTCAGTCATCTACCGGTGGAATCGGCGGCGGCGGCGTTTCCTCCGTCATCAGACTCTGGAGACTCACGCCGCTCTGGACTGGGAGGCCTTCCACATCCACAACCACAGCTTCCTGGTCGTAGCCAATCACAGAAGAGGTAAACAGGAAGTGAAAAACGAAAAGTGGGCACAGATGACAGAATATAAGAGTGAAGAAGAGTCCAGGTCTCAAGTCTTCATCAGAACATTTTTAAGTCCTTGAGCATGCTCAGTAACAACACCGCACAATTTCTATTTAAAGCTGCATTGACAGTGTTTATTTAAGGAATACTCCATCAAGAAATTACTTTTCCAATACCAAAGACCTGATGTCTTGACAGGTAAGTCTAAACAGATTGTATTTTGATCTTGTGTGGTGGACAGCAGCTGTCAGCTTGGAATCACAGCAAAAAAACAAAAAACATCCATAGAAGTTTATCAAGCCCCTGCAGCATATAATCCACTTCTCAGCTGTTGATCAATATGTTCTGAACAATCATTGCTTCACCAACATGTTGCTGACGTTATTTTTTAGCTGGAGAGGTTTGAAGCTGTGAGGAGGCGCCAGATTCATTCAGTGGTGCCATGCCATTGGTCCGACAGCCCATTATTACACCAATAGTTCAAATAACTTTTCCCATTGGACCAAAGGCCCATTAGTCCAACGGCCCGTAATCCCCAAAACAAAAGCCCACGGCTTCGAAGCCCATTGCTTCCTAAAATACACATTCTCTGTGACTGATGGACAGTCCCCCAACTCCATTTTTGGAGCAATGGGCGTTTGCTTTCGGGTTAACGGACCATCAGACTAATGGGCTTTCAGTCCAATGGGACATTTTTTCAAACTATTGGGGTTTTGGAATAATGGGCCTTCAGACCAATGGGGAGTCACCCATTGAGTAGCTGTTCTGGAGCTTTTGATTGTATCATGTGACCTTCAGCAGATGGAGTTTACTCAGTTGTCATTGGAACTGTAGATGTTCAAATGTGCATTTTCTGGTGCACTTTAAGAACTTCTCGTCCACATTGTGTTACTGTTTCCACGGTCAGGAATTAACTAGCCAAAACAGACAAGAAGTCTTTAAAGTGCTCCTCTCTGAGCAAACCTTATGAAGAACCTATAATAGGATTAAAAACTCATAGAACAGCTACTAAATGGACCTTGTGGTCAGATTTTTTTTGTCAAGGAAAACTGTCGTCTGTGTGTCTGTGTCCTTCAGCAGAGAGTCAACTGAACACTTAACCGAACATCAAACACTTCTCCACCTGCTTTGATTGTGTGTGTGTGTGTGTGTGTGTGTGTCCTGTGAAGACAAAACACACTCACTGATCTGAGCTGAACAGAAAAAAGATTTTGTTTATGATCTGACCATCTGAAAGAAAAAGGTAGAAAGAAAGAAAGCCAGCTGATACAGCAGGTGTACTGTGGTTAGATCACACACACACAACACTGTTTGTACAGGCCCTTGGTGTTAAAGTCATTTCAGTTTTACTCTTCTAGAGTTATGTGAATGATGATTGGCTGATATCACACAAGGGAAATTTACCAAAACACAAAACTGTTTCATAAAAATGTTTCAAGTTTTAGTTTCTGAGTTTTCAGCAATTAGCAAAGAAGAAACTAATTTGACAGATATAATGGAGTGGAGTTAAGTGGAGTTTTGTCTGTTTTGTTTAACAATTAGCCAGGAAGTTAATTTTGGAGCACTCAATATGTCAAATTGTATTCTGGCCATTCAAAAATATTTTAATTCATTCCAAAGTTCCCAAATACAAACTTAATTTGTTAATGAGCTATCATTTGTTAGCTTGAAAGCTAATGTTATTCAGCTGACGTGTTAGATTTCTACCTAACAAGCAACCAAGTAGTATATTAAAGTAACACTCCAACATGACAGTAAATCCAGTCACATGTTTCAGATGGATATCTCTGTGTGTCCAATACAGACACCGGACCCGGATGTGATTAGCCTAGCTTAGCACAAAGACTGGAAGCAAGGGGAAACTGCTAGCATGGTTTTTCAATTCAAGAAATCAGAATATTAAAAGATCGTTAATAGATTGAACAGGTTAAAATTATTTAAATTATTATTACACAATAAAAACAGTAGATTTGTTTTCATGTTCAGATCGTTTTTATCCAAGTTTAAAATGATTAAAACGTGTCCCTGTTTGTCCTCAGCCTCCAACCACAACATCCACAGTGTGATCTACAGGTGGAACCCAAACACAAAGGTGCTGCTGTTCTCACAAACCTGCTGTCCTCACACACCTGCTGTTCTCACAAACCTGCTGTCCTCACACACCTGCTGTCATCACACACCTGCTGTTCTCACAAACCTGCTGTCCTCACACACCTGCTGTTCTCACAAACCTGCTGTCCTCACACACCTGCTGTCCTCACACACCTGCTGTTCTCACAAACCTGCTGTCCTCACACACCTGCTGTCCTCACACACCTGCCGTCCTCACAAACCTGCTGTCCTCACACACCTGCCGTCCTCACAAACCTGCTGTCCTCACACACCAGCCGTCCTCACACACCTGCTGTCCTCACAAACCTGCTGTCCTCAGAAACCTGCTGTCCTCACGCACCTGCCGTCCTCACACACCTGCCGTCCTCACAAACCTGCTGTCCTCAGAAACCTGCTGTCCTCACACACCTGCTGTCCTCACACACCTGCTGTCCTCACAAACCTGCCATCCTCAGAAATCTGCTGCTGTCCTCACACACCTGCTGTCCTCACACACCTGCTGTCCTCACAAACCTGCCATCCTCAGAAATCTGCTGCTGTCCTCACAAACCTGCTGCTGTCCTCACAAACCTTCCTATCTTGTCCTCTGCTGCCTCTTTCCTATCCTGTCCTGTCCTTTTCTCTCCCATCTCATACTTTCTTGTCTTCTCCTGACCCGTCCTCTCCTTTCTTATTCTCTCCTGTTTTGTCTTTTGTTGTGGTATCCTCATCTTTTCTTGAGATGTTGTCCTCTCCCATCCTTTCCTGTTGGATCCTTTCCTGTCTTCTTCTTACCCATCCTCTTTTTTTGTCCTCTCCTTTCCTGTTCTTCCTTTTCCTCTCCCATTCCTTCCTGCCCTTGTATATCCTCTCCTTTCCTTGTTTTACTTTCCTTCCCGTCCTTGTCCTCACCCATCCTCCCCCTTTCAACCCTGTCCATCCTCTTTCTGGCCACCCCCAACTCATTGTTTCTTGTCCTCTCTCAGCTGTTTGAGGTGAACCAGACTCTGTCCACATCTGGAGCGTATGATTGGGAGTTCTTCACCATCGGACCGTATCACTTCCTGGTGGTTGCCAACACTTTCGATGGTCAGACCACCACCATCAGCTCCACCGTCTACGTCTGGCTGGACGGACGCTTCCAAACCTTCCAGAACATCCCGGTCAGTCTTTGTTTTTCTTTGTTTTAGACACCTTGTAGCAGCAGGTTTGGGCTCAGGATCTGGGCCTCATTTCCCAAAAGCATCTTAGGAGTAAGATGATCATAAAATCCATCTTACAAACTTAAACTTAAAAGGTGTTTCCCAAAAGCAGCACAACCAAAGACCCTTAGAATTGATCGTAGGTTAATGAGTGACTCCTGAACACTCAGCCAAGGTTCAGAGCATCTTAAGAAGTTGCAGTAGGAACCAAAACAAAAAAACTGATGTTTTATTCAAGTTTTTATTGTTTTTTTTTTTTTTTTTACATTTTTAAGTCTATACTTTTTTCATGAACACTGATGTTCATTGTTGAGTGACGTTTGATGTAAAATGAGTGATGATGTTTGAATTAGAAAGTAAAACTAAACCAACACACAAGATTAATTCTGCAATTGATCTGCCAGATTATGTCGTCATCTTCCTCCTCTCTTCTTCTTCATCATTTTATCTTCATCTCTTCTGGCTAAAACATCCTTGGTGGGATACTTCAGGTTCTGTATCTTCTCTTTTCTTTTTATTTATGAAGTGTATGTTGTTTGTCTCACACTTACATACAGACAGTCTGATACAGAAATGATGACAGTATGACGCATATTTGTAAAACTTAGAGGCAGCTCCACTGCTTCATTGAGTTTGAATCTGATCTTCAGAGTTCAGTCTGCCTCCAGCAGCAAATAAATCAATCAGAATTTACTTTCTTAAACTGACTTTCACCCAGGAACATGAAATAGAAAGACTTTAGACTGTTTACTGCACATTAAGCCTTGTTTTCATACCGAATACTGAATTTCAAGTATAAAAAATTATTTGTTGTTTACAAGATTTACGCTTTGTGATGTATTTTCATTACCTATATTGCACAGCTTACAGACAGTTAAAAATGCAGAGTTACTTTAAAATGTATTCATCATCACCTTCATCATCACAGACAGTGGACGTTAGGATGCGTTAAGAAACGCTAACGCAGTGTGTAGGAATTTAAGAAGTTTAGTGTTTGTCGAAACATTCTTAACTTCTAAGATTGATCCTTATTGGGAAACAAGACCCTGGTCTGTTAGATCCAGATCATCCTGCTGATGAAAACGTTGTTGTTGTTGTCACGTTTCCATCCAACCAGCTGGTTGAATCCAGAATGCGTAGAATTAGAAATTATCCAACTTTGATGTCCAAAATCACATTATTGAAGAAATACTGATGTGGAAATCTGAACAAATTGATAAATCAAGAGAACGGAGTAATAAACTGTAAAGAAAACAACATTTGGAGGCATGCTCAGTAAAGATGTATGCAGTATGTTGGGTTGGATAGTGTTACAGTAATGTCATTATTTATTTTAAGGCACAGATTAATTAACTATAAAACATGTTGTCTACTGTTCGCCGCATATAACAGAGTGACCATCAACCCACCAGAGTATAAATCAGCCACTGTGACAGTCCTGTTTGGTAATTAACATATTATTTATATGCAGTGGTGGAAAGTAACTAATTACATTTATTCAAGTACGGTACCTAAGTAAAATTTTGAGGTACTTGTTTATTAGCTCAATATAAGATATTTTTCTCGTAATTATAAGATATAGATCTTGTAATCAATTTTCTTTTATTGTAATTACAAGAACTTCTTGTACTTACAACATACATTTTTAAAATCATAGGATATTTTTGTCATAATTGTAAGATACAGATCTTGTAATCAATTGTCTTTTTTACTTTTTTACTGTAATATAAGAACGTTTCCTTGTAATGACAACATACTTTTTTAATTGCAAATATGAAATATTTTCTCATAATTGTGAGATTTTTTTTAACCTAATTATGAGATCTTCTATTATAAATATAAGATATTTTTCTTGTAATTATGAGATGTGGATTTTAGGATTATGAGGTCTTTTTCTCTGAATATACGAGATCTGTAACTCACAATTACAAGTACTTCATGAGCCACAGATGTTTATCTTATAATTGCCCAATCAGAATCTAATTCTTAGTTTGTAATTGTCAGCTGGTGTACAGCTTTGTATTTATAATAATGAGGTAAAGATTCTTTCTGTCCTCACACATATCTCCACAACTACTAATAAGATTTACATGAGACTGTAGATAATCATTGTCCCAGACGATGACCCTAACCCTCCAGCGCCACCTTCAGGACAAACTTTCTTTGTCTTCTCTTGTTTTATTCAAACTACCTGGAAAGGTGAGTCTCATCAGACAGCAGTGTTGAGAGCAGACAGACATGATGAGAAGGATTATCACAGTTATTGCTGTGAATCAGACGTGACATCCAGCCGCAAATCACACACGGATAGTAATAACCTGGTGACTCACAGCTGCAGGGAAACACTGAGTGTGTCTGTATGTCTGTCTGTGTGATCTGATGTCTGGATTAAAGGAAAACCTATCAGTCGATCTATCCAGTGTTTCATGAGAAGGAAACTAAGATTTCGTAGAAATATGTTCTTCTTGTTAAAGGTGCTCTATGTAAGTTGGGGTGTCCGTTATGTCATGTTATGCTATGTTACATTAGGTTCTGTTACGTTACGTTCTGTTACGTTACATTTTGTTACGTTACGTACTGTTACATTACGTTCTGTTACGTTACGTTCTGTTACGTTACATTTTGTTACGTTACGTTCTGTTACGTTACGTTCTGTTACGTTACGTTCTGTTACGTTACATTTTGTTACGTTACGTTCTGTTACGTTACATTCTGTTACGTTACATTCTGTTACGTTACGTTCTGTTACGTTCTGTTACGTTACATTCTATTATGTTACGTTCACGCCTTCTTGTTAAAGGGTAATTCCAGTTCATTACATCCTGTATTATTTCTGTAATTTTGTTATTATTTATTATTTCTATCAGTAAGTAGTTAATTGCTGAAATCTGGGAATGGGTCTTTTTTTGGGGGTGGGGGGTGTTTTGTCCCGGTTTTGTGTGTGATTGGACTCGTACTTGTCTCTGTCTCATGGCTGTGACTTGGACTCTTCTCGATGTCATTATGATTTGGATTTATCGTATTCTTGCGAGCTTTTTGTCTCAAACTTGTCTAGTGAGTCGGACTTGTGTCAGGCTCTGCATTTTGACTTGGCCTGTTCCCTGTGTCATTTTGATTTGGACTCATTATGGTCTTGGTGGGGGATTTGACTCTGTCTTGTCTCAGTCTCATGGGTGTTTAGACTCGTCTTATCTGCAGCTCTGATTCATTTATTTTAAAAAGTTCAAAATCAAGTGACTAAATTAATGATAAAAAACTGGAGTCAAGGTCCACATACTACTACATACTTTTTCTGGAGATTTCAACAACATCTCACAGTCTACCTCAGCAGATTGAGTTTAATCTTTATTAGCAGCTGTAACATAACACAGCGGAGCTACAGCAGCCTCTGTGTGTTTACTGCTTCTTCACTCATCAGCAGAAACAGTAAAACAACAACATGATGACAGATGTTCACATGAAAGAAGATCCATCAAATCAGTGTCAGATTTATGAAAATGTGTTTTCATTTCTGCCCATTTACGTAGTTAATGATAAAAAAGGAAATGAAAAAATGAAACCTTCCAATTAAAACACAGGAAACTAAAAGGAGTGTAATTAATAAAACACACACACCTGCAGGTGAACTCTGTGTGTGTGTGTGTGTGTTTGAGGGGGTTTCCAGCAGCAGACTGTTTGGACTCGTCAGTCAGGGAGGATCATCTGACTGAAGACTTTTATTGGATTTTAAAACCACAAAAAACATGTTAAAGCTTCATGACAACCACCTGAACCTTTAATTCAACTTCTGACAGCCAGTCACAGCCGGGAGAGAACACATTCAACTCTGTTTATACTGTGTGTGTAATACATCTACAAATACATTTCAGCAGCTTTGATACCATAAACGCAGAGCCTGCCGGCGTCCTCTAGAGGCTGCAGGATTCATTACACCCAGAACAAAAAAACATCCAGATGAAATATGTTTGTTAAACTGAACATGTTAAATTTAGAGACTTGTGTGTGGACATGACTAGTAGAGGAAAAGGTGATATATGCTACATCACTGAAAGGGAAGATTAAAGGATTTTATTATAATATATTAATCAAAAGCTGTGTTTCCTTTTATGAGCCATTGTTAAACGTTTGGAAAAACCTTGGACCTGGACCTTGGCGTGGAATTTAATGATGATATGTAGTTAAGTATTTGTAACAGAATTAATTTCTTATTTACTAGCAATAAAACTAAAGAGGCTAATTTCAAATTCATTCATAAATACTATCACACAGCAGTCAGGATGCACAAGCTCTCTAAAAAAAACTCCAAAATGTGGAGTCAGTATATAACTTCACAAAATGAATGAATTCAATTCAATTCTCATTTATTTTCATTAAATTATTCCATTAGTGCCGGACTGACCTTCATCAACCTCCAGCAACACCTGGTCATGTTCAGACTTCTGTTGCATCATGTTTTAAACAGCAACTGTACCTCAATAATCGATCTGAGTGTTTTCTTCTGGCTGCAGACGGTTGGAGCGACGGACTGGGAGACGTTTCAGATCGATGGCAGGTTCTTCCTCGCTGTCGCCAACAGTCAGAAGGTTTCAGAGCGCGGCCCGAGTCTCTACAGCATCAACTCCACCGTGTACGAACTCAACACGCTCACCCAGACCTTCATCCGCTTTCAGGACATCCTCACACACAGGTGACCAACCCGCTCATCACAACGCGGGTTCAAATCCAGAACAGCTCTCTGAACAAACATCTTCGAATGTGTGTTAAAACTGAAAAAGAAACTAACAAAACAATATGTTGTCTGCCAGGAGGTGGAGGTTTGTGGATTTTCTTCTCTCAGCTAAGAGTTTCCTCCTGCTTCCAGTCTTTGTACTAAGCTAAGATAAACATGTCCTGGACCTGTTGAAACAGCTATTGTTGATGTATTTTACACTTCTGGCAGCATTTAGGAGTTAAGTTTACTGAATACCAGGTATATGTATCCTTATCAGGTAATCTCATTGAGATCAAGATCTCTATTGTGAGAGACCTGAGTTCAGCAGAGAGAAACAAAACAAACACACACTCAGCATCAGTAACACTCACAGTGTGAGCACTAGAACTGAGGGCAAACACAGGTTACATTTTTTTATTAAAAAATAAAGATTGATTGATTGATTGATTTTGTTGCTGTGTTCAGTGCTGTGGACTGGGAGTTCTTCACCATTGGAGAGGAGAAGTTCTTGGTGGTGGCCAACTCTCATGACGGCAGCTCCTACTCTCTGAACAGTGTTGTCTACAGGTGTGTACATCCTGTCGAAGGTTGGAGGTGTGTCTGACGGTGACAACAGCTGTTTCCAGGTGGTAGATGAGCAGATTTCATGTCTCAGAGTATTATTGCTGTTTTTTGTGTTTACAGGTGGCAGGGCTACGAGGGCTTTGTTCCGGTTCACAGCCTGCCGACGTTTGGATGCAGAGACTGGGAACATTTCAGCAGCAATGAAGGCTCCTTCCTCATCTACTCCAGCGCCACCTCCAGGCTCAGCAAGGTCTTCAAACTCAGGACGTACTGAATCACAGATCCTCACACTCTGCTGTGGGCAGATTTCAGCCGACTTTAAAACCTGCCGAAACACTCCAAAAACCTGCAAGACTTGATTGTCATCATCATCTCAGCGTCTCAGGTCTTCAAACTACATTTGAGGACCTAAACATTTCCAATTTACACCTTTTGACCCATGTCCACTTTAGGGTTTAGCAAAGCCTTCAGAGTGAAATCCTGCTGAGATTTTGTTCAAGCTACATCTTCTTCAGGCTTTACAACTTAAAATACTACAAATAATAATATTATTTATATATTGCACTTTTCTCAAAGATAAAAGTCAAGTCATGTCAAGCTCTGCTGATGAGGACAGTGGAAGAAAAACTCCCAAAAAATGATTTAATGAGAAGAAACAGGAAGAATCTCACAAGATCTGACTCTTCAGAGCTGGAAGGTTTCTAATATCATTAAAACAACACACAGGTCCGTCACAATCCATGTGGCACTTTTCCATACAGGTGTACAACCTTTAAAACCTGCTGAAATGCTTCAACGCATATTGTAAAACCAAGATTTAATGGATTGAGACTGAGGATTTAAACTCTAACAACAACTTCAGCATCTGTGAAGAGCTGATCGACGAGTAAAACCATCAGACTGAAGAGATTCAGATTCATGACGGACTGAAATACAATGTTTGGTTTGTAATTGTTGGTGAAAGTGAAGTTTTGGATTTGAAGTTAAACCAGACTGGAAACGTGAAGCTTACCTCTCATTAATTTTTGTTCTCATTATTCAAAGTGACTTCTCAGCATTTGATCTATAGATGCTTGTTTTGTCCAACCAATTGTCCAAAACCAAAAGATATTCATTTGACTATCGTAGACGGAAAACCAGCAAAAATATATATTTGAAAAGCTGAAGTTAGAGAATTACTTGGCTTTTTTGCTTTAAAAAGAATAAGAGTCTACAGACCTGCTAGCAGCCCTGTGAAGCTTTACTGAGGCACAGTGGTGCTTTAAGCTAAATGCTAACATCAGCATAAGTAATGTTTATCATGTTCACCATCTTAGTTTAATGTGATAGTGTGCTAACATTTGCAATCATTTTTCAGGTATGAACAAAAGTAAATTATAATTAAAGGATCACTAAAGTCAGCAGGATTCATCCTTTGGGGAGCATTAATGTCTGAACCAAATTTCATGACAATCCTTGAAATAGTTGAGATATTTCAGTCTGGACCAAAGTGGTGGATCAACAGACCAACAGTGCCTTCCACAGAGCTACAGGCATGTGAAAAAATTAGGACACCTTATGAAATCCTGTGTATTTTAAAATATATTTGGACATATGGGTAGTTAATGTCAATTTTAATTAAACTCAGGGATCCAAGTAATATAACTAAACAATAAAAAAATAAGAAAAGCCTTTTTAAAACTTTCTGTAAAATTTAATTAAAAAATAATGCAATTTCTGGTGAAGAATAAATTAGGACACCCCCTATATTATCCCTCTTAAAATGTTGAAAATCCCAAACAGGTGCATCACGTCAGGTGCACATGATTAGTACATCATTACCCAGCATTTGAATGGAGCCTTGCCCTATTTAAACCTCAGATTTAGTTTGGTGTGGCCCTGACAGTTGAGATGTTGAGGTGAGCGCCATGGTGAGGTCTAAAGAGCTTCCTGATGCCCTCAGAAAGAAGATTGTGGCCGCTTACGAGTCTGGTAAAGGATTTAAAAAGATTTCAAAAGAATTTAACATCAGCCATTCCACCATTCGCAAAATTATTTACAAGTGGAGGACATTTAAAACAACTGCCACCATGCCAAGATCTGGCCGTCCGGGCAAGTTTACCCCCAGAGCGGAACGCAAGATGCTCAAAGAGGTCCTGAAAAATCCTAAAGTGTCATCAAGGGAATTACAGCAGGTTCTGGCAACTGTCGATGTGAAAGTGCATGACTCTACGATCAGAAAGAGACTGCACAAGTGTGACTTGCATGGGAGGTGTGCAAGGAAGAAACCTTTGCTCTCTAAAAAAAACATCAAGGCCAGACTGAAGTTTGCCAGAGAGAACATAGACAAAGACCACAACTTCTGGAATAAGGTTCTTTGGACAGATGAGTCTAAAATTGAATTATTTGGACACCAGAACAGACGACATGTTTGGCGTAAACCAAATACAGCCTTCCAAGAAAAGAACCTCATACCAACTGTAAAGCATGGAGGGGGCAGTGTCATGGTTTGGGGTTGCTTTGCTGCAGCAGGACCTGGCCAGCTCACCATCATAGAATCCACCATGAATTCTACTGTGTATCAGAGGGTGCTTGAAGAAAATGTGAAACCATCTGTCAAAAAATTAAAGCTGAAGCGTAACTGGATACTGCAACAAGACAATGACCCAAAGCATACCAGCAAATCCACCAAGGACTGGCTAAAAAAGAAGAAGTGGAGAGTCCTGGAATGGCCAAGTCAAAGCCCTGATCTTAATCCCATCGAAATGCTGTGGGGTGACTTGAAACGGGCTGTACATGCAAGACACCCCTCAAACATCTCACAGCTAAAAGAATTCTGCATTGAGGAGTGGGCCAAACTTTCTCCTGATCGATGTCAGAGACTGGTAAAAGGCTACAAAAAGCGTCTCGTTGAAGTTATATCAGCCAAAGGGGGCAACACTAGCTATTAGGGGGTAGGGTGTCCTAACTTTTTCCTCCATTAAAATACATACTTTATTTTTTTTCTTTTTTTGGATTTGTCAAACAATGTTCATTTTTGTTGTTAAATTGCAATCAAATCACTTTCTTTTTTTTGAAAAATACATATAAACACGACTGGATATTGGTATGTGAACCATTTCTAAATAAAGAGCTGATTATTTAATGGGGTGTCCTAATTTTCTCACATGCCTGTACATTGCTAGCATGGCTAAACACAGTGATATAACGACAATGCTAGTTAGTGTTTTTGAACCTACTAATTTAAGCTTTAGATTCATAGATAAATCTGCAGTCTTCCTATACTCACAAATAAAGTTATAAAAGCCTTTTGCTAAAACCGCATTCAGACCATCTGAAGCAGAAAATGTCATCCTCCAGTTGACACTTTTCACACGCTTTCACGCCACAAATCCATTTTCTAACACAGTGAAAAACAAATTGATAACTGATAACGTCATGGCACGAAAAGAGGACACTGACAGCACACAGACAGACAAGACAGAGCAGCACAGTGCAGCAGCGAGTTATTCAGCGAGAAATATACACAAATCTATTACATTGTAATGTATTTCCATACATGCTGCTCAGAGTAATCTCAGTCAGCGGCTCTTCTGGCAGCAGCACAGCGTCTCTCCCTCTCCTGTCACACTGTGTGCTCGCAGGCAGGAGTGAGAGTCGCTATGGTTACAGGGACACTGTGTATCTGTCAATCTAAAACTTTCTTGTGATTCCCAATAATCAGTTTTTAGGTAACCAGCTACGTCCCTTTGCTCTCTAAAAAAAACATCAAGGCCAGACTGAAGTTTGCCAGAGAGAACATACCATTTTAGGCTACATAATGTTTTTTTAAATATAATTTCAAATATGAAATATCCATTCTTCTAATAATCATTTCCTGTCCTGATCCACCCAATTACACTTCTTCTTCTTGATGCATTCTTGGTTTTTATAGCACCTTCAATCTAACTAATCTAGACTAGTTTCTTGACCTAATCTAAGAGGTTAGGTGGTGTAGAAACGCAGGAAATTTGTTTTAAATTAGAATTTTTCTGGTCTGGATTTGTATGGAAAGAAACACAAAGTGTAATGGTGACAAATGGTGTGGTCTCTTCCACTTTGTCACAGAGACTCTGTTTACACATGGTTTTAAAATGCATTTTGGGCAATCGGGTTACAAGGGGACGGCACTAAATACAAGTGTAAACGACCAGCAAGACGCATTGTGATCCGATCACTCAAACCACTAGCCGAGGTGGTCTGGGACACATTTGACCACATATCTTTTGTAGTGTAAACACTAATGCGTCCCGATGTGTCCTGACAAGGATGTAACAGGAAAATATGTCAAAAATGCAGGACGTGATGGCTGCTTTGGTAACAGCACGCCAACACCAAATGACTTTGTCCTGCCAATCTCAACAGCTGTACATGTATATTAGTTCTTGAAACATTTTTTTTCTTAGCTAGCCTGTGCGAAATAAACCTGGCGCTTGTCTGACGACAGGCTGACGTAATAATTGTGCGTGGGGCCCTTTGACCTTCTAGTGGAAGTGATGTAGGCAGTAACGAAATCTGATAAACAGGTGTGAACAGCGATGTGTCTCAGCTGTACACGTGTGTTCAGTTCACTGAAATGCATTTTAAAACCAAGTGTAAACAGCCTCAATGACATTAATTGGACATTAATTTTGAAACACATATAACAGTTTGTACTGTGTCAACACACTTTAAAACATGTGATCAGCGGACAGAAATGACTCTCAGGTGTCTACATAGAGACAATAATGGACCCAGTGGAGGACATGTCACGTCATAATGGACTGTTTCTAATCTGGACTGAAGGTTTTTACTTTCTGAGGAAGCTGACTCAGTTTTTGTCTTTTGGAATATTATTCTGTAGCCAAACTGTAATTTATTATTTTAGTGATGATCAGAATGATTCTCACACTTCAGGAAAACGTAGTTTAAAATAATAATGTGTTTATAAAGCATCTGTTAAACCATATATATGTATATATATATATATATATATATATATATATATATAATGACTTATTTATTATAAGTATAAGACAAAGAAAGTTTAACTTTTGTGTGAAAATTGGGGCCAAAATGATTTTATATTGTATATATAAGTTTCTGTTATTGTGCAACAAACATCTCTTATAACATTTTACTAACTAATCTCTTAGTCATAGTTTGTACACCTGTACTGAAAGCTGATGGAAAACACCTGTGGTGACATCACTGGAGGGGCTGCTGCTGCCCTCTGTCAGGTTCAATGTGGAATTACACTTTAAAGTCTGTGGAGGCTCAAATTTAACACTTTACTTTAAGTCCTATTTATCATTAATAATCAGAATATAGGTATATAAATAACAGTTTATAACACTATAATGTTGTTATAAGCAGATATAAGGACATTTTAAGTGTTTAATGTTCAATATTTATTATAACTTGTACGAAGACACTTTATATTATTACAGCTGTGTTTTAGTATATTGTCGTTCATGATCTGTTTATACAGCAGCAAACACTTCCTATTGTCCACAGGAGGAGTTATATTTGTTGACTGATACATTAATTAACACTTATCTGCTGACAGCTACATTATAGTGAGTTATAAACCATTTATTAACTGGTTATAGACTGATTGTTCATGATAAATATTGAATAAATAAATAAATCCTTTCCTTTACAGTGATGGCTGCTGGGAAGAAACCAAAGTACAGTTTTTATTTATTTAAGTTCTTTATTTCATGTCTTAAATGGATTTTGTTCATTCAGTTGTAACTTTTGTAATCTGCAGCACTGAAGCACATCAGCTGACAAGATGAAGGCCCAAAGGTGGGTTCTCATTTATTACCTGTGTCAAAATGTAGTTTTAAAACCTTTGTTTTGTGATTACAGTATGTGTTGCATATTCCTAAATGAATGCGTGTATAATCAAATAAGCACACAGTAAACCTCGGGACATGACGGGGGTTAATGTTCATACTAACCTGAGAAAACTGAGACAATGTCGCTTCATCTTAAGAACTGTCACAGGTCAGAAAAGGTGGGGATCACATTTTGGTTTTTCATTTTTTGTTCTATTCATGTTGGAATGAAACTGCTTAAATAACACTCAAACACATAAAACTGAGCTTCATCATCACCTGTTTTCTGTCTGCACTCTAACAAACACATGAAGGTGTGAATCAGAGCTGTTCATGTGTTTCTGTGACATACAAGCTTCTGTCATGATAAACATCATCATCATCTTAATAAAGCACTTTTACTTCAAAGCTAATCTTAAATATCTGCATGTGATCTATAGATTCAAACATCAGTCCTGACTGGTTCGGCTTCATGTTCATCACTAAAATAAAAACTTTTACATTTTCAGTTCACTTGTTTTTCTGCACTGATTTGAGACACTTAACAGAAAGCAGATGAATTTAAACCAGAGGCGTTGTGATTGGATGTCTTTAGAAATTGTTAAATTCTATTTTCACAATATGTAATTTTCATAATTTGTACAATAAATTTTCCTTATTAATATAGTTTATAAACAGAAGTCACTTTTCGGTATGTTTCTATCCATATTTAACTCTGCTACACACAGACCGCCCCCTCCTCCTTCTGTTTTAAGGTTTCAGATTTTCAAACTGTCAACTGTAAATTTAAGAGTAATTGACTAAAACACTGTTTAGTCCAGAATAATTCCCCTTGGTTTTTTATTCCCCACTTTATGTTTGATTAGTGTAGTAGATTAAGGTTCTTGCTTTCCTGTAATTTTATTTCAGGTAAATTACATGTTAAGTTTCCATAAACAAGCCCTGACACATGGAAGATGGAACAATCAGTGGTGGAAGAAAATAATCAGATACTTTAGTTAAGTAACAGAACCAATACAACAATGTAAAAGTACTCTATTACAAGTGGAATCCCCGTTTTAATTTAGAAGTTCAGAAATAAACACAATATCTTGGTCATACCAGTCCTTAAAAAATATGGTCTTATTTTTGTATATAACATGTTGATTGGAAAGTAACTAAGTACATTTACTCAAGTACTGCACTGTACTACTACTGTACTTTACTTGAGTATTTCCATGTGATGCTACTTTATACTTCTACTCCACTACATTTCAGAGGGAAATATTGTACTTTCTACTCCACTACATTTATTTGACAGCTTTAGTTACTTTTCAGATGAAGATTTGACACAATGGATAATATAACAAGCTTTTAAAATACAACACATTGTTAAAGATGAAACCAGTGGTTTCCAACCTTTTTGGCTTTTGACGTCTTACAAAAAGCAGTGTGTAGTCGGGGTCACATTTCAGATGTCTATGAGTTGTTAACAGCTCCACCAAATAGTGATTTTTCCCTCTAAACTTCTCACATGGTTTCATTTCAATAAATGTTCAAATGATCCAATATTTCAGCAAAAATCAAAGATTAGAGAAAAAGTCCAAAAAGTAAAAACCGATTTGTGTATCAGAACTTTGTTTTTTCTTCTTTCCTCTCCCATTAATCATCTCACGACCCCTCAGATTTATCTGCTGACCCTTTGGAGGGGCCCCACCCCTAGGTTGGGAACCACTGGACTAAACTAGCTAACTGTATATAAAGTAGTTGAAACTAGCTCCACCTCCAGCAGCTACAACAGTAACATGCTGCTCTAACACTGATGCTTCAGTATTAATAATCTAATGATGTCATATATAATAATATATCAGTCAGAGGGACCAAACCACTACTTTTACTGCAATACTTTAACTACATCAAGCTCATAATACTTATGTACTTTTACTGCAATACTTTAACTACATCAAGCTCATAATACTTATGTACTTTTACTGCAATACTTTAACTCCATCAAGCTCATAATACTTATGTACTTTTACTGCAATACTTTAACTCCATCAAGCTCATAATACTTATGTACTTTTACTGCAATACTTTAACTACATCAAGCTCATAATACTTATGTACTTTTACTGTAGTAGGATTTTTCATGCAGGACTTTTACTTGTAATGAAATATTTTTACACTGCTGTGTTGGTGCTCTGGATTCCACCTACCATCTGCCCTCTGACTGGACGGCCTGACTCCACTTGTGACCGATTGTATTTAGCTGTAAAAACAGGATCAAAATTCGTGCTCGTAACTTCAGTGTCCCACACAGTGTGGGAACTTTGAGTGCTGAGTTTCACACACAGTTTTTTGCTTTGAATCTGTAGACCGCTGTACACAAAAGCACACTGAGTCTCCACACATTCACAAACTTGAATTTCTCATGCAGATTTTTTTCAAATGTTGACCTACAACTAAAAACTTTAGAATTATTTGTGTGTTTTAAGGGCACTGCTCAAAATGCTTACTTTTCCATCTGAATTTCTGTTATGTCTCATTAAACTAATAAAATCTTACAAAAATCTTTCACAGGATAATTTTCATGATATGTAAACTTCAAATCCAGTAAGAAATTTAACCTGTAAGTTGCTCTTTAAGGCCCCAGTCAGTCAGAGTACTTTCTGCAGGTTGCAAAATGTGAGGCACCGCCTTGTTGAAGTTTAAAAAAGAGCAGCTTACTGTCTTTTTTTGTTGCTAGGCAACCAGCAAATCACCTGTCCTCAGTCTAACTGTTATTTTGCTGTGAAGTAAAGTCACAGATCTGTACCTTTTACTTTTTGAAATAGTTAGTTGGGTAGTTAGTAGCTAGTTACTTTACCTAGTGAATAAATAACCTAAAAAACGTACAGGTGGAGGACACTTGCTCTGGCTCTGACTGAGGGTGAGAGGCTGTTCCCAAACAATACGTTGGACACAGGGAAACGGAGATCTGTGTGGGTACATGAGAAATCTCAAGTACCGCACTAATTTGGTTCCAGGCCTGCTGGTTTCTGTTCAGATCATTGTAACTATGGTTGGAAAAGTCATATAGTCCCAGTTATTCAGCAACAGCCACCACAAGTTTGTCCTCCATGACTGTTACTGCTCCTCTTGTTGTTGTCACCACAGAAGGCCCGCCTCTCAATTAATCCGAATGGATGATGGGAAAAAACACAAATGATGTCGGGCACTTTTCAGCTCTGAGTTGAAAAATCTTCAACTCAGAGCTTTCAGGATGCTCCTGCAGAGAACGCCAGGCGCATAGAGCAGAAAACTGCAAAGCGCTCAGCAACGAGCAAAAAGCTTCATTCTCTTTGAAAACAGTTACAAAAAGCCGCCCCAGGCTGCTAGAACGCGCTCTGTCTGATCAGGGCCCAAGTGTGTTGGGTTCTTCTTCCCTCTCGTGCTGAAAAATGACTTTATACATCTTTAATATTAAACTGGCACTGACAGTGACGCCTCTTTCTAAAACTGCTCTGTGAATAGCAGAAAAAGAAAGTTGCCCCACACAGCTGCTCTCTGCAGATGTTTGTACACGAACTGACAGTGTGACAAACTGCTTTTTTCAGGAAATGGTGAGGTTGCAGCAGTTACAGTGTGAGACGGCTGGTATGAAGAAACCACGTGATGAATCATACTTCCTCTAACAGTCAGGCCTCGACTCTCTGCGTCTCTTCTTTTGTGATCAGTGACACACAGAGATGGCGGGTTTGAGGTAAGTTCACGTTAAATCTTCCATCAGGGTTATCTGCCGTCCTGATTCATGACTTCACGGTTTGGTTGTGTTTTTCTTGGTGATTAGTTTGTGTTGGTGCCGTCTGCAGGTTTCTCCACATCATTACTGGCTGTAACACTTGGGTTGTATTTATTCCTGTGAAGGCCTTAACTGACTGTGTGATGGAGGAAATACAAAATGTTTGAACTTGTCTTGATAGATGCTCCTAAATTAGCAGATTTTTTCAGTCTAACAGTGACTTTTGCATTCTGTTGTTCATCATTTTTTAACGTTATTTTTTGTTATTGTGTGTGGGCGAACAAACTAGTCTCCCCTGTGGATTAATAGTTATCTATCTATCTATGCATGAGTGAAATTCCAGCTTCCGTTGTTCAGAGCGCTTCAGTTTCTGTCCAATTACTGCAGCTTTGGCTCTCATCACTACACTCATTATCATCACGATATGTGACGACTGCAGCTGCACGGCTGTATAATGTGGTTTTAGCTGACAATTGGTTACTAAAAAGGTTCAAACCCACAGAACTGAAGCACTTTGACTGATGTCACAGTGATGCTAACATCAGCCTCTTAAACTCTGGATTGTCCTCCCTTAAATGTAGAAAACCTTTCCAATTATTTTCCACGCTGACAACATTTAGTATATATTCTCTAATAAAGAATAAATACTCATCAGGTACAGAGCACACATCAGCCAGAGAGCAACCATTCCTCCCATTCTGTGATACCACCTGTCCCAGCTGTGTCAGTTAGTCTGTGATCATTTGATTATCACAACTTTATGTATGAAGATGCACCATGTAAACATAATATTAACTATGACAAGTCTAGATTTTAATATAGTTTACAGTACATGTTGGTCTTAAACACCTGACAAGTCCTGACATCACTGTGTCGAGGTAATATTTCTGTAACACTTCAACACAACTCAAGTCCGAATTAAATGAACAATTATAAACAAACAAATAAACAAACTATAGTAGCAGGATTTCACTTCTTTTTCTCCTTCTTTACTCCAAATGTCAACTTCTCAAATCCATCCGTACATGTTGGAGCTGAATCAGATCTGAGATTTGAGAGTGGACAACGTGAACAACCTCCAAGATTAACAAAGATTACAGAACAGACGCAGGTTTATGGAGATGTGACGAGCTGCTGCATCTCATCAGGAAAGTAAAAAACATCCTAAACAAAGCAGCAGGGCAGCAGAAACACCTCAAGTTTCTGAACTCTGACCATGTTCAACATCCAACATCAGAACAATAACAACAATAACAGAAAACCACCAAAAGCAGAGTATGAACCCTTTAACATCTGGTCATCCTCTGTTTGGTCACTGGTACATTATAAGACCCACAACCTTTTCCAATAACGGTCATTGATAAGACTTCAACTCAAAATTCATCAATTCAAACCCTCTTTACCTGTTTAGGTACGCACTGGTCAGAGAGAGACTGAAGATTATGACGATCTTTCTGACTGATGATTTTCATCACAGTCTGAAACAAACGGCTTTGATTTTGATGATACAGGAAGGTTCCCAAACAACGCAGTCATTCCATACCTGGCTACACTCTCACAAGCACCTGATACAATAAAAACATCATTTTTTGTTTGACTACATACAGACGCAATCTACATAAAAACACATTCTCTGAGAACATATCCAGTCAACATGAATATTCCATGTTAAAGTGCTTTCACTGTGGACACTGAGATACTTGTAGGACTGAGCTTGTGTAATCAGCTGGTTATGTTTGACCACCAGACTGTGATCACCAACTTCTATGGGATCAGAAATAATCTCATCAGATTTTTTACATTTAAATTTAGGTGATTTTTTTTGTGCCAATCAGTAAATTCCCTTCCTTCTGAATGATAGATGTTTGTATCATCATGCGTATAAATTAAACTTAACAGCAGAGTCGTCTGAGTATTTGAAACTATAGTTGTGTGAGTGCCTGGATGATTTGTGAGCAGTGTAAAAAGAACAGGTGAGCTGACGGCCTTGTGGAGCTGATAGTTTTTAGCTGAGACAGACGATTATTGACCTTAACCCGCTGAGCTTGTTTGTTAAAAAGGTGTGATACCACCTGATAGCTGTAGTTGACATCCAGTTGTCTAAGTTTCTGAATTCATAATTAATTAATTATCAATAAAAAGCAGCCGAGCGTGAGCTCTACTGTCCTCAAGATGTTTTAAAACCAAGTGCATAATGGCAGTAATAACATCATCCCTGTCTGTAAGTGAACTGTAATGGACTTTCAACATAGAGACCAAACACTTCTTAAGGCGTTTCATCACAGCTGATGTAAGAGCAACTGGTCTAAAATCATTGTTTTCAGTTGGATGGGCTTTCTTCAGGGCAGGAATAATTACAGAGCTTTTCCAAAGAGCAGGAACCTTTTGAATATCTAAGGACTGTTGAGAAATAGGAGACACGTTTAAAAAGATACTGGACAGATGTGGGTCGATCTGCGGTCTGTCCTCAGCACGCTCAGTGGGGGATAAAGAGTCCAGCTCCTTAATACACTCTGCTGTAAAACCGTCATGTCAGGTCATCTGACGTGACTCAGCACTTCTTAACTGGTTTCACATTCATGATAGATGATAGAACTGTTAAAATGTTCCTGTAAAATATCCTCCTGTCGTCTCCAGGTGACTCTCAGCTGCTGGTTCATTTCCTTCTGTGCAGATCTGAGTACCAGACGGTCCTGAGTTTTAAATGCTATTTGTTTCCTGTTAATGCAGTTACCTGTTTTGTAATGTAAGGTTGGTTATTTGGATAAATAATGACTTCCTTTTTGGCGACCACATCAGTCAGTGCAAGAATGTATATAGTCTGTTATATTAAAATGAATTAGTGGGTTCACTGTGAGAAGAGCAGGCAGGCGTTCTGACTGTGGCAACAGTCTAATATAACAGACTCATATTCTGTTTCCTGTTTCTGTCAACACTTACAAGCTGTAAAAAGATGAAATTAAGGTTTAGCAGCATCTCCACCTCCAGCTGCTGTTTGATTACCAGCTGATAGAAAATGTACATCGTCTTATCCTATAATTCCTATTATCTTATTGTTTCAGCATATTTTCATGTTTTCATGTTTCAGCGTATTCTGTCTCATTATTTTGCAGCTGTTCTTTCTGAGTTGGTGTATTTAAACCAATCTAGTCAGGATGAGCTGGTAGAGTTTTGCCAGGTGATAATGCAGTTGGTTATGCAGGATTTGGAAGTGTAGGCTAAATTAACCAGTACTGAGTTAATGAAGAATATAGTTTTGACTACAAAATCATGGATACACATCGATTTGATTGATTTATTCTATTATGCAATGAAAAAATAAAAAACCACAAGGTTGATCCATCTCATTGCACAAGTCTTAAATTGATTGTTGGTGCTTTCATTTAATATTGTGTAAAACATTTTAACTATGTTTTTATTGAACAAGCTGTGGTTAAAAAGTATATTTTCAGTCAGTATTTACTTTGTCTATGTGAATATTCTTTTTATTAGAATGCTGTAAAGTGATTTATTCCATTTTATGACCTTTTTGTTTACTGTTATATCTGAGTTCTGGTTATTTATTGAGGCAGCTGTTAATTTCAGGATCTTTGTACATGATTTTAAGATGTTAAATGATGCTTCAGTTGGGCTTTGCATGATTTCCTTTGGAAGTGTTTTCATGAATTATAGACATTTTGTGTCAATGTTTAAGCTTTGTAACATATTTTCTTTGATGTGTTTCCAGTCTTACAGAGGGATCACATAGTTCACTAACCTGCTGAGTAATACAGTAGTGGTGTAGCTGTAGCTGCCTTTCTCCCCACACCATGTAAAGGTTGTTTCATGCAAATCTTTAAACCAAACAAACAGTGTTTTGTATTGTGACAGGTAACATCCTCAGAATATAACTGACAGTAGGAAGAATATTCATTATTACAGAGATATGGGAAGATTTGACCATCAATCTATATTTGACTTTATTTTATTAAATATTTGTGTGAGATTTAAATCTCGTGCTTGATAACTATTTGTTGTAATTCTTAATCCTAAATATATTATTTATGTTTGTTTCCATTTAACAGAGTCTGTTTACTTTGAGCCATACTGAGTAATGAGTCCACATCTGTTAGGTAGAGGATGATGTCATCACAATACAGTGATACTTTATATATTTCCAATTATTTATTTTATTTTGTCTTTTTATTTTTATTTCATTTCATTTATTTTTGCTGATGCCCATTTTATTTTATTATTCATTATTTTGCAGCTCTGCTCGTTCATTCTTTCTTTGTGTTGTTGTCTTGATTAGCTGAGGTTTTCCATGTAGCTGACTGACAGAAGGACACATGTTGTGTAACCACAGTGAAGCAATCAGAGCTGCAAACAGGAAGTCAGACAGGACAAAAGTCATTCAGTCCTTCTCTGGATCCAAGTTTGACCGAATGATCACCGACAGAATCAGTCTGTTTCTGTTCCGTTTACATAAATTCTACTGATGAAGCTTCTACATTTTCAGGTTTTGTTGACATTGTCAGAAAGGTGATAATTGTACTTTATGTTTATTACTGAGGTCATAGTGGGTGCTGGTGGTGTACCGGAGTGCATTATATTGAAAAGTGTTCCTAATATTTTGCCCCCCTCATGTATGTTAATGGAGTGGACAAAAACTGAAAATGTAGAAGCTTCGTAAAGTAGAATTTATGGCAGAGCTGCTGCGTTGGATTGCTTTAGATCGTACAGGTGTTCCTAATAAAGCGCTCGCTGAGTGTATGAACAGTATGTAAAAATATACATTTATAGTATGCACAGTATTACAGTGTATTGTCCAGTATATACATAGAAATAGTATATAGGTAGGTATGTGTACATTGAGAGACAGGTGAGAGTGTTAGTCAGTGTTGGACTTAGAGTTTGAGGCTGTGGATATTTCCTGGAGGCGGTACGAACCTGTGCAGACTTGGCACATAACTCACAAAAGTCTCAGTAGAAAAGATTTGTTTTTTCATTTTTTCCAGCTTTAATTTGATGTCAAGAAGAGAGAATCTGGAACATCACCAGACGTCTCCTTTAAATCCAGTTGGTTAAAGTGTTATTAACACTGAGAGAGAAATAACAGCAAAACCAAATGAAAAGTTGACGTTTCCCTTAAACTTTGCTGATTTTTGTTTTTTCATCCACAGAATCACAAACCTGCAGAGCGTGAAGCCGCAGGCGCCGCAGGTGCCGCAGGGAGCCGTGCAGATGCGCATTAAGACCTCGCAGACCTCCGGAGAACGCCTGAGTCAGTCCAAGTCCATGGTGCTGCAGGAGTCCGACCTTCCTCAGAAACCTGTGAGTAGACCACAGAGAGCCTAAAACTGGTCTGCAGACTCACCTGAGGACCCGCCTCCACCTGACCTGGACCAGGACTTTCAGTTTCCTTTTAATGTTCCAAATCAAAACCAAATCAAAAAAACTTTATTGTCCACCTTTGTTGCACAAAAGTAGAAATTTATCTTCAGCTTGCAGCATGACAGTCAACATCACATCATTCACATCATATGTTACAAAAACATTTTACACTTTATTAGATGCAACTTTGTCAAAAACAAAGAAATACATTTCTAGAAATAATTTAAAAATAAGAAGTAAAGTGCAGGTACATGTGATTCAGAACAATATTGTTCATTCATTTAATTAAGTTTAATTAAGTTTAACTGATGTGTGACATGTGAGACGAATGATGTTTTATAGATGTTTGTCTTTGCACAGAGACTCTGTACCGTCTCCCTGAAGGCAGCAGCTGTGTGATGATTCAGAGGACGGCATGAATCCTCCAAGATTTTGTCTGTCATTCATTCATCTGCGTTGTCATGGTGATAAGCTAACGAGTGTTGTTTACAGCCTGATGTTGAGTCTCTGGATTATTGATCCGTGTTACAGGAGGATGTTTAGACCATCACTGAGCTGCTGCTGTTCAGCTACATTCAACAACAAAATTCAAGAGATAAGCAATAAACATCAGACTCACCACATTAAAAACCTGACAGCTCACAGCTGCTGGTTGTCATAGTGATGACTGATGAGATGCTGATTCATCAGGTTTGGCTGCACCATCGTAGCCTAGAGTTTATATTTATATTCTACAGCAAATATATTTTCAGTCAAACATAATTAAACATGAACGTGTTGTAAAGTGTTGATAGTGAACAGATCTGCAGAAACCATGTGTGTGCTGGTCTGACATCTGCTTTTATAAAGAGCAGTTAGCATGTAGGAAGTGATGTGTGTTGTTTTGTTTACACTTTGTTTTGTTTTTGTTTTGTTTACACTTTGTTTACACATCTGACCCCTGCAGCAGAAAGCTGAGTCTGTCCTTATCAGCAGGTTTTAGTTTACTGAATAACTCACTAACACAGAATGTGCATCTTCATTGATTACTGATCAATGATCATTGAACATGTATGATTTGGGTTTATTGTTGTTTATTGTAGTTTTTTATTCAGCAAGTAATGGAAAAGACTTGAACATCCAGACAGATCAATGTCCTGTAGACAAATGTGTGACTTTTTATAAGAGGTAAGATCTTATTTCTAACTTTGAACTGCAAGAAATGTCAAAAAACAAACCTATCAGTCAGCTGTTAAATATAAACACCTCGTTGTTTGACCTTAGATTGTTCTGAATGAATAAGACTCAATAACAGACTAAATGACTTTTCCTCCACTAGAATGTTAAATACACTGTTATAACCCGGCTCCTAGGCCGTTACAAATGTGGGAACGGACACAACGGATGGCGAAGAATTAGAGATATTTATTATAATAAAGTAAAAAACTTAAAGAAATAATTACAAATATGGAGTGTGTCAGTCAATAACATCAGTAATGTGGTGTGAATGCATGAACCATGAAGTGTGAGGTGTTGTGAAGCACAAACAAAACAAAGGTGAGACAGAGAGTCAGCATCAGGCTGCCACACCCACATTCTCCCATCACAACACGATCAACACACTTGAAGCAGGTTAGACCAGGGTCACAACACAGCTGCACCGGGTCCTCATTGATCACTGATTGGAACAGAATCACTGCTTCTCTCTTATCTGTTTACGTTTCAGTAGCTTCATTAAACACACCTGTGGTCTTGCAGGTAGTCAGCGGCATGGATGAAGTTAAGTTTTTCATATATTTTTATTTATTATCTTTTCTGTTAGATCTCTCGGCACCGCAGGAATCAGTCTCAGCACAACATGGTCGCAGGAGGAGCTGCTGTGTTTGAACCGTCGGTGAGTAGCTGACTCAACATCACACCATTAATCACTCAATCCTGTCTGTATCTGAGCTCTTTAAACCAGCTCAGAGGCATTAGTTCAACAGGAATCAACTGTTATTTTTCAAAATGACTTGACTGTCTCTCCGTCCCTCCTCTTTATTCACAAAGCCCTCAATAACCAGACGCTCTAATACCTCGTATCCACCTCGTATCTACCTTCTCCACCACCACACTTTTTATTTTCATAATTATGTTTCAGTATTCACATTTTCAAATATCAAGATTTTACATTAAATATAAAAAATCACACACATCTGAAGCAGCCACCTAATATAATGGGTTTCCCTGTGTGTGTGTGTGTGTGTGTGTGTGTGTGTGTGTGTTTCCAGGTGGAGTTGAAAGGTGAAAACCTGAACATGGCTAAAATCTCAGAGGGCGGTAAAAAGCAGAGGAAGAACTGGACTTTATTCTGGAGCGTGCTGACCTCAGACCAGCTGCTGTTTTATAAAGACAGACAACAGGAAAGTGTTCTGGTAAAGCACTTTAAGTCTTTTCTTTCTGTAGGAAAGGATCCCCATTAGCACCAGTATAAACACTGGCTCTTCTTCCTGGGGACCACCATACAGTCATACACACTTTAACATAAACATAACAAACAAAAGTCCCAAAGGATCAACAGTCACATTCATACAGAAGAGAAACTGAATCCTTTCAGCAGACATTACAGCCAAACACAAAATGATCAAACAATCACAATTCCTCAAAAGTTCATAGCAATTTTTTTTATCGTATTCATTCTTAATAAACATAAATCGTTGTCTGATGACATCCTTAAATTATATATTTATCCGTCCTGCACTCTCACACATTTCATTCCAAGAAAAGGGAATAAAATAAAACATTTTCTTGTTCCCTGCATAGAAGTGATTTCTTCTGTCAGCAGGTGTTCTCTAGTTTAATCGTCTCTGTCAGAGTTAAGAGAGAAAGTGTTTTGGATTTGATCAGAAAAATGAACCATTTTTCAAACTGGCAAATTAACATTGACTTTGATCCCAACGAGGACAATACTTTTTTTTTGTGACCTTTGACTTTGTGTCAACCCTCTGTGTGTTCAGAAAGCAGGAAGTAAGGCAGATGTGGTGCAGCTGTGTGGAGCTGTTATCGAGTGGACGACAGAGAAGTCGAGCAGGAAAAATGTTTTTCAGGTAACAAACACAAAGCGCTCACATGGTCACACTGATGCAGTTATTGTGACGTGTTTTGTCTTAAGCTTGAAAGTTTCTCTGACAGTCACATGTTCAGTTCAGTTGCAGGACTGAACTGAGACTAACTGGATTCTTTCATGTATTTTTGCAGCAGAGAAGCAGAAACACAGAAGTCGTCTTTGTTACTTTCTTTTATTTGATCTGTTAGCCTCCACAGTCTTTGCTCCTCCTAAGGTCCATATCCATATACTGTTTATAGCACCATAACAATGCATTCATATTTATAACAGGAGCTCCAGATTCTGAACACTTTGCTGTTAAATTGTTTTGGATTATTTGACAACAAACCTCATTTCTTCTTCATCAGCAGCTGCTGGCATTTTATTTTCAGTAAATTGTTGCAGTTTGATTTTAAAATATGAAATCAATAATTCACCATTTAAATATATATGTATGAACACAACTGAAAACAGGACACACACACACACACACAGCAGGGCTACGGCTACGTACTGACACTGTTTAGTGCTTGTTATATATATTTTTTTGCCCATGTCCCTTCTGGGGCTCCGTAGGTACCTGTTGGTACCCGACCTAACTCGCTGTTTTCACCTGTTCCAGATCACAACCAACACAGGAAGTGAGTACCTCCTCCAGGCTGACACTTACTCCACTGCCAGCAAATGGTTTGACTCCATCAAAAAGGCCATCAGCTCTTCAGTAAGAACAAACTTCCTTCTAATGAAATTGTCTTTTGGTTTTTGTCTCAACAGACAAACACAATAAACACACAAGACACAACAGCAATAAAGACAATAACACCCCAACAACAGGTTACAATCAATACACCAATCAATCAATCAATCCATGCCTCCTAACAGAAATGTTCTATCAATAAATAATACTCTGGCCTTGGCCTTCTTACTACATATAAATGAGAATTTAATAAATCACTGGTGTTTCTGATCCCTTGTGTTGGAGAAACGAGAATGTAAATATGTAATTACAGCACGTTAACAGTAGGAGGCGCCATCTCATGCTATATATATATATATATATATATATATATATATACACACACACACACTGGGATATTAAACTCATTTCTGCTGAATAATAAGTAATTTAATTTCATATTGAAGGTGAAATATTGAGTCTATGACATATTTTAAACTGTCATGTGACTTATTACAGATCTTAGAGTGATTTAGTCTTTTCAAGCTTTTTGGTTTAAATCTTATGAAATGACAGCAAATCATGGATCACTGATAATGATTGATAATTTAGCTTTGTCTGCTCTCCAGTCTGTGTATAGTGCATCTGTAATGTAATATATTCATTTGAATTAAACAAGGATGGAGTGTTTTGTTTTTTACACTAGTGTCAATATGATACCTGACTTTCAGGACTGATACAGTCACTTAGAAAAAAAGAAATATAATTACGTTTTTTTTTTTCATTCAATCTAAACACACGCAGAACTTTAAGTGTGAAACTAAAATGTTTCAACTTTTCTAACCTCCAAACTAATTTTATTCTGGCAAGTGGACTGATGACAAAATGTTATTGCAGATATAAGATTTCAGTTTAAATTAGCACAATTATGTAACAATACAACTTCCATGACTTGCACCTCCAAAACCTAATTAATACAACACATGGACCATACAACTATAACAGATGCAATACATGAATATTTTCATGGTCACATATAGTAAAGTGACATAAGCTTATAAATGAAGGAAATTAAAAACTAGCAAAAACACCCTCAAAGGGTTCAAAGGGATCATTTGATCAACTGTCAGTCTTACATCCTGAACAGTTGACACTTTGGTGGTCACAAAGTTTTCCACTGACAGCAGTCATTATTAAAACACAAGAAAATCATTCAGTAAATGAACAAAAGCAACATTACAGACGCACAATATGTGGAGCAAATAAACAGCAGCTGCTTGTTTCATTGTTTCCTGCAGCCAGTAGAAGCTGATCACCGCCGCTCAGAAAACCTTCAGCTTCTAACGGGAGGAGAAAATGCAAATGAGCTGCTCATTAGAATAAAAGCAATAGTTCAGGGATGCAAATGACTATTATTTTTTATTTTATTCTTTTCAGTTAACAAAATGTCCATCAGTTTCTTAGAGTCCAAAGTATTTTCGTGTTTTGTCCGACCAACAGTCCAAAACCCAACGATATTCAGTTTACAATGATGAAGACAGAGAACGTCTGAAACTCTGAGACATCAGCAACACTTCTCTGATGTTTTTATTCCAAACTTGAACTCTTCTTCAGATTATTAGTGAAGTGAGACCCTTCATGTGGTTGGTTGTATGTTTTTGTTCTGTTCAGACCAAAGCAGACGGAGGTTTTCCTCTGCGGAGGTCAAACAGTACAGAGTACCTGCCCAGACACAGCTCCCTACCTGGATATGGCTCCGCCTCCCCAAACACCAAGCAACGCAACCCGGTCCACAGACGCTCCATCAGTGAGGATCCACCTTATTATTATTCATTATCATAATTATTATTATTATTTATCTGTGTGGACAGCTGAGAGGAATGCAGTGTTGGTTTAAAGCAGCTATAATCAGACTTTTGATGTTGGTGTTTTCTGCAGACATGTTCGGCAGCTCAAAGCTCAAACACAGCACTTCAGACAGCGCTGACAAGAACGGAGTGAAGAACAGACTGAAGAAGTTCATCATCAGACGTCCATCCATGAAGACTCTGCAGGAGAAAGGCCTCATCAAAGGTTTCCTTACACATTTAATAACATACACTTCCCCCTTTTGTTTCCCTTTAAGTAGCTTTGGGCTTGTTTGAATCCTCCATTCTGATAATATTACATATTCTGTGTATCATGTTGTTGCAGCCCTTCATTGAAGCTCTGAATTTTCTGCTGAGTGACATTCAAACCACAGATTCCATGTTTTTATGAAACTACTCGACATGTCTGCTGCATTATTTACAATCATTTCTCTAAGTCAGTCTGACAGATTTGGGATCCTTGGAAACGTTGAGATCTCCAGTAGAATTTAAAACAAAGTTCTGAAGGTTTGAATAAAAGTTGGATAAATGGCGTCACTGGCAGGCAGGTCAGAGAGTTTTAAGACATAAAAACTGACAGCTTGGGTTTGAATGTATTTGACGTACAGTACACCATTAATGAAACTCTGAGTCAAACAGAATCTATGTGATATACAGGGTGGAACAATTATAATGGTGTAAATATTATTATTAATAATATCTTTTATTTATGGAGCACTTTTTACAAACATGTTTTCAAACTGCTTCACAGTCATTAAACAGAAAGTACACAATGCAATTACACATTAGAATAAACACAATCAACCAAGAAACATAAAAAAAAATCATCCTAAAGAAATAAGAACAGAAAAAAACTCATTGAAAGCCAGTTTATATGAAGAGGACTCTGAGGTTGCTGGTTTGATTCCTGATGGAAGATTATTCCAGAGCTGTGGACCCGGAGCCCGACAGCAGCTGCTCTGATGTGAGACTACGAGCAGGGGTGTGAGGGGTGAGAAGGACGACAATGTAGGATGGGCCAAAGTTTTAAAATCAGTTCTGAACACCAGCTAACCAGTGCAAGGAGGCAAGAACAGGAGAAATGTCTTTGATTTCTGGTGCAGTTACAGTAATCTAGATGGATTGTGCATCACTGAATTAAAGAAACAACCTAATGTTGGTCATACTTCTGATTGGACAGATAGCTGACTTAGTGATACTGCTAAAATGTTTGGATATAATCAAAGACCGCCTTTAGATTTTTATCCTCATGAACGCAGTGCAAACCCAAGGAAACTAGAGCCTGCCTATGGTGGAGACATTTTCAATCAATTCATTTCTGTGAGCTCATGTGTTTTAACGTGTCCTTCTGTCTCAGATCGAGTGTTCGGCTGTCACCTGTTAACTCTCTGTGAGCGTGAAGGAACCACAGTGCCGAGGTTCGTTAAGATCTGTTTGGATGCTGTCGACAAGCGAGGTTCGTTCACTGCCTGCTAATTATCATGTTGTATGAACACAGTATTTCTACATCCAGATGTGGAGAACACATTCTTGTTATATTTGAATGCAGTGATTGAAGCCAGTTTCTGTTGTTTCTTATATTAACTGTGTGTTTGTTTTTCAGGTTTGGAGGCTGACGGGATCTACAGAGTCAGTGGAAATCTGGCCACAATCCAGAAACTTCGCTTCATCGTAGATCAGGGTCAGCTCTAAAAAAACTTTTTCTCACTCTGACTGTCTGACTGTAAATTACTGTCTGTTCCAACATGTCTACTAGAAATCAGCTTTATTCTCTTTATTCAGAAGATATGTTGTGCCACAAACATAATGCCACCTGGATTATGCTTTTTATTAATTCAATTTAATAAATGTATCTGCCAAGTTGCAAAATGTTCATACTGAACATTTCTGTTAAGCATTCACTGGAAATGTGTTTTCTTTTGCCACACTATACATGTATTTATCCATTTATTAAGTAGATCATGAAACCTAACTATAGAGTTAGATTTGGTGGAAAAAGCTCTGCTGTTATAAGGAGCAGCGACGATAAACAACACTGTGATCCGCCATCCTGACTCTACCTGGTAATGAATCTGAGGGCAGAATGAGGACATTTAGTGAGACACTCACAGTATCCTGATTCAACAGAAATGTACTAAACTGAATGTACCTAACCAATGTGAAGAAACAACCCTGTTGCACTTTCCCCTGAATGTCCCCTTATATACCTCATGATAATGTTTCTATCAGTTATTATAATGTTTATACTGATAATGAGTATATGTTATGGTAGTAATGATCTTCGCTTGGTTCTGGTCTGTCCCCCCAGAGGAGGACCTGGACCTGGACCACAGTCAGTGGGAGGACATCCATGTCGTCACCGGAGCCCTCAAGATGTTTTTCCGTGAGCTGCCAGAGCCGCTCTTGCCCTTCAAGTTCTTCCAGCCATTTGTGGAGGCTGTCAGTGAGTAAACACCTGATAGTAACATTAAAAAAGTCTTGCTGTCACTTACTTTATCTTAATTAGAGGCATTATCCTATTTGGGTTCTTTTGAGCAACATATGTAGGATTTGTCTGTTACAGATATGCTGAAGCGGTGGGCAGAAGCTAGTCTGGGTTTTGTTTACAGGATAACATTATTTAGCTCAGTTTCTCCAGAAATTGCTAATTAACCAAAATACTCAAAATATTTGATTAGCTGTCTGATTAGTTCAGAAATGACAGAACTTTGTTGATGAGGGATTCAGTAAATAATAAAATATGTATGGTGCTTTATTTGCTGCTGTATTGTTTGTTTGAATTCCAATCTCACAACTAATACTTGTAGTTAGTAAAGAGAGTGAAACATGAAAAATACATTTACAATGTAATACAATGCAAAATTTGCAATACCATAATATTGATTTTGTGTTGATACTAGTTTGTTTTTGTGTTGACTCAGTTAAATGGTAGTTTGTGAGACTGTACTTTGTTGTGGTAGTTGTGGACTGTATTATATATACAGTATGTATATTACTCTATAAGGTGTTTCTTGTAGTTCGTCCAGCTCACAACTTCACAAACTACAGCTATAAAATCACTACAGCTACAACCACTGAATCTGCTCTGACACAGAATAAATAACAAGTATGACATTACACCCTTATAAATATAACATTATGTAATACTTATCAGAGGTTTCTATTTCATAAATGCTTATACATATGATCATAGTTCATTTAAGAAATGTTTAATACTTGCTGTATAGGTGGTGTCACTGCAGGTGGGTTTTGGTTGGTATGAGTCAGATGTCCTGAGCTGGTTTGTGTTTTTCATATACAGAGATGAGCGTTATTTCAGTTTAGTTTAAAATATTGGGAATAAAAGTTCATCATAGGCTGATTCAGCGCACTGAAAAAATCTGTTGGACTGTAGTCGCTATTTGAGAGGAAAATCTGAGTGTCGTCAGCATAATTATGATAATTGATTTGATTGTTTTTGCATAATTTGGCCTAATAAAAGCATGTAAATGTTTATTTATTTATTTATTTTGTAAATTTTCATATCCAACATTTCATTAATACAGAAAAAATGGTATATACATAAAAGGAAAAAATAAAATATCTTATAAGAAAAGCAACACAAAATAAAAAAGCAAATAAATAAGTAAAAACTCAAATGAAGGGTTTTTAAGGGAGACTGAGTAAACTGCAGGAACATTGTTTTAAAAAAATTAAATAAATTAGTGGAGAATGGGTGCTGATTCCATTTTAACATCATAATTATGACCTTTATTTAACAATTTAAAGGATATCTTTCAAATGTTTGTCGGATCTTAATAATCCACTCATCAACAGTCAAAGGTGTTCTTCACATGTTCATGTATCAATACTTTACAAATATGATGATAAAACAAAGTTTTCAGCATCATCACGCAGGATCTCCACCATAAATAAGGAGAGAAGTGAACATATTCAAAGTATTTTGGATCCATCAGTGGAACATTTTGTAATTTAACTCTGTAAGGTTTCCAGGTGTTCAACACATTTTATTTATTATTTTAATTTTTAGTTTAGTTTTGAGACATTTTTAAAAATATTGTTCCACGTAAATGTAAAATTAAAGAAGCCTGAGGATTGAGCCTTTAGGAGCGCCACCTGTCATAAATCTGTGTAATGACAGAACATCTGTTGTGTATCTGAACAGAGATCAAAGATCAGAAACTGAAAGTTCAGGCTGTGAAGAAACTGATCCAGCAGCTGCCCAAACCCAACCAGGACACCATGAAGCTGCTGTTCAGCCACCTGCACAGGTACGACTCTCAGCTCCACCACACCTGAACCACACCTGAACCTCCACAGTCAACACACACACATTACAGAGCTGAAAACATCTGTTCATTGAAAATGTATAGGCTGCTTTCTTAACAGGTTTTTAAAATATATACTAAAGAGTTCAGGGTTCATATTTATCAAGCATCTCGGAATCACTCCATGAAATGAAGCTGAAAGTTAAACCTCCTCAGAGTAGGACGGGGCTTCATAGTCATCACCGAATGTTTCTCCTCCCATGTGTACACATATTTTCCTCAGCTCACAGCAGCACATCAGGGCTCCTCTTCTAAATATCAGCACAGAGAGAATTCATCACGTCAATGTCTTACTGGGAATCCACATCAAAGCGAGATGTGAGCGGTGCATTATTGAAGTGTCTGTTAAATCAACACCGACTCTGTCAACAGACTAACTGTCAGCAGACATTTACTGAACTAAAACTGTTTGCATATCGGCACCACAGGAAGAAATCAATATTGTTTGGATTTATTGATTCATTGATGTGAGAGAATCTGCCTGTAGTCAAACTGGCAAACTCACAGCCAGACTGAGAGCCTTGATCAGCTTTGATCAATATAGATACTGTTAAAAAGTTCAGAACTTATTAACATCGAGAGATTTATCTGATTTAAACAGCTGTGTGTGCAGATTATGCTTTACCAAACATGACAGAGGAGAAAAAAATAGAGCACGAAAAAAGGCGTGTCTCAGAGCCAGTGTGGATTGGTACATTTCATAAAATGCGTAAGAGTGCTCTGATACAAAACATCTGAAGAGAGAAGTGTTGAAGGTGGAGCATAGATTTCATTTTTTTTGTCCTTAACAAGTGATTTGAAGGATAGTTTTTCATCGATCCACAGATTGAAGGTATTTGTAGGATGTCGCCTGTTCATCATGAGCCATCCCAACACGTGGAGACATCTGCCTTCAGTGAAGAGCATGAAGTAGCTTTTTTTGTATTCTATACCAGAGTGAGATCAGTAAGACCTGGAAATAAGCTTGTTGATTGGATATTAATAAAACTGAAGCTACTGTGTAGAAAATCTGTCATCTGCATAAAAATATTAATGTAATGAGAGAACAGCAGTGGCCCCAGAACAGACCCCTGAGGAACATCTCTACAGATCCTTCAGAAACCATTAAGTACAGTATGAAACCCATCAGTAAGGTTGCGTCTAAACCAGGAAACCGGATGATCAATTTCCTTTTGGTGTTTTTCAGAGTTCTTGCCTGTTCTAGGAAGAACCTGATGTCCACTCAGGGTATCGGTATCGTGTTCGGCCCCACGCTGATGTGGCCCGAGCTGGATGCGGGGAACATGGCAGTCAACATGGTCTACCAGAACCAGATCGTGGAGTTCATCCTCATCGAGAGCCAAGAGATCTTCAACCTGGACAGGAAGTAATGTCGGCAGTCCTAAAGTGGACCTGATCATCTGACAGACTGTTTTTTTTTATTCAAAGAATGTATTTACATGTCAAAGCTAAAAGTGGCAAAAGTCTTTCAAGATTTTATTGTTTTAACAGAGAACAGAAGCAGAACCTGTAAAAAATAAACAGATGGTTTCTGATCAGAACAAAGCTGGAAGAATGATGAGTTAATGACTTTAAACGTAAGTTTCAGCTGACAGATACCTGTGGAATCACCTGCCAACATCGGCCAAACTTCATTTTAAAATAACAGGTTTTTGTCTGTGTACCTGCACTGGCATCATGGCAGCTTCGGCTTTCTCACCATCTGTCCTGTTTGATCAACGTTTAAAATCATGAACGTTCAAATAATTTTGAAATTAAATTCCACAACTTTAAGCCCCCAGATCTCATGAACTGTCTGTGACACAGACAATCAGAAGTGTTAGTGTGTATATATATGTATGTATGTGTGTGTACATGAGACCATTCGATCATCCAAAACTCATCTTTGTTGTTTAAGTTTTGTTCTCTTGTGTTAAAAACTTTGTCATGTTTCTGTCTTTGAATGCAGATATTTTTGTTCTTTTATAAGCAGTTTTATCCAGTAAAATGTTAATGCTACATTCATTCCTGTTTTTCATAAATAAAATATCGTTGTGACTTCATATTCATGAAAAGTGGGTTGTGTCAAAACTACTTTGGAGTTTGGAGATTGGTCTGTAATTAGTGAGGACTGAAGGATCTAGGTTCTGTTTTTTTTAAACTGGACAGCTGCATGTTTGAAAGATTGGGGAACATGGCTGGTTACCAAGGAGCTATTAATGATTGAAAGAAAGCTGGAGCCAATAACTTCTTTAATGTGTTTAGTTGGAAATGAGTACGGTCTTGACCTGCTCTATGTGAAAAATGCCCTGAGGTAACTTTTGTTGTGATTTGGTGCTATTTAAATAAAATTGAATTGAATTGAATTGAGAGAGCAGGTGGAGGTCTTAATAGAGAAGATCATATGATAAAGTTCAGGCAGTGTGATGGGGTTAATGGGTGTCAGAGGAGATGGGTATACTATTTACAGATGGGGTGATGCTAGCTCTGATGTCAAGTACTTTAGCTTTAAAGAAATTAAGGGAATCCTCAAATTTAGTAGCAGAAGCTTCTGAGCAAGAGGTGGGAGGGGAGGAGGTGACTGTGAGTTTAACACATTAAAAAGTGTCCTGGGATTATGACTTATTTTTGGTGATGAGATCAGAGTATGGCCTGGTCCAATCCCCAGGGATGGGATTGGACCAGATATTAGAATTCTTTTCCAAGTGTCATTTAGGGCTGCAAGAAGTAGTTGAAAGTCCGCACGGAGGATTCCTGATTGTTGTTGACTGACGTCATCTGATCCCACATGAATGACCAGTTTGGAGCAGTCCAGATGGCACTCTAGAACAGATGGTAGTTTATCGTGGATATCCAAAACACAGGCCCAAGGAAAGCAGTAGGTGTGGGCATCTTGGAATCTGATGTTCCTTACTATGGAGCTTCCAGGGATCACAGGTGAAAGACGAGGCTGAGAGGGAGATTGGGGCAATGGTGGTGGAAGATCTACCCAAGGACACACCTCAGTACTCCATTTATTCTTCCCAGGAATGCACCGGCAGCAAGGTGGGAGAGGAGCCAATGGAGGTGACTGCAGGAGGAACAGCAGTGGCTGGAGGGAAGACGGCTGCTGCAGCAGTGGAGGACCCTGGTGTGCTGTTAGTGTTGTAGCCCGAGGCAGCAGCGGACTGAGAGGCAGGTGCAGCTCTCCCTGGCCTCGGGTCACCAGCAACCATCCACCAGGAGATCAGCTGGCTGTATCGGTGCTTCATCCGGCAGAATCGCAAAGCAATTAGAGAGATTGAGGGAGGAGATGAAATTGCCTGGTGACCCCTGAGCATCACCTCGGTCCAGGTAGCCGGGTGGTTGGGAGTCAAGCAGGAGGAGGGTCATGGCGAGTTGATGGATCCCACAGAAGGGTGTCAGATATAGCCGAGTTCATTGCCGATATGTTTTTAGCCTAAGCAGAAGCATTGTCAATGAAGCTGGGGAAGGGAACATCTTTTCTCTTAAGCTTATTCAAGAGTCTACCGTTATCATGCTTAAGGTTAGTTATGCTTCGGTTCGGCATTGTATTAAATCCAAAGTACTCCTAGAGTCCAGGAAAAAGCTCTGTGTTGGAGTCATGGATGTATTATAGGAGCCGGATAGGGCGCCGCTCAGCCTTGCAGCCAATCTTTCCCAGTGGCCACTTGCAGTATTGCAGCTAAAAATCCCCCTGCAGTCCAAAAAGCATTTTCCCCATAGACCACCATAGTAAAAGAGATGTCTGTAAAACTGCTGACAGGACACCCTGAAATGCAAACAAGGTAAATTATGACTCTTTCTATTATGAACTTTTGATCCATGGAGGTTTTATATTTGTAAAACTTTCCTTGAGCTGAGAAAAGCGATTTAAAAATCTGTGACGTCATCACAATGTAAAGTCTATGAGCCCAGTGGGAACTCGTGGGTGGGGCCAGTGGGGGAAACACCACATATTCAGTGGGCCGCACAACGCAGAAGCTGAGCAATTCTTATTGGATTGAATGGGTGCCATTTTTGGTCTGGTATCCAGCTCTTATAATACATCTATGGTTGGAGTGCTAGCTAGCTAGCTAACTTACTGTGGCTAAAACCAAAGTGATGCTAGCTAGCAGCAGCTTCAGCTGGCGGTAGAAGTCTGGAATAAGTGATCGGGAGCAAAGCCAGGCGAGCGCAGTATTGCAGTTGAGGTTGAGCGACAATAGAATCAATGAACAATGAAAGGCCGTATTTATTACTAGAACAGGTCAGAGCAACATAGTAAGCGAGCCGCACACTGGATGTATACACCTGCTGATGCTTTTAAACCTCGGTCACTTTGAGTAGTGACTGATTTCTGTTGGATTTGCTCTCTCTGTGTGAAACTAAACTGAACCAAGTTAACAATTTATCCACTGATTCAGACCAGAACAAACCAACTAGCCTGAACCTTAAAACTTCATGTCTTCAAGAGATTTCAACACATTTACTGTTTGTTTAAACAATTAACTGTTTAATGTTTAACAATGTTTTATAATGTACTGTAAGTTGAATTTGTTGTTTTATAATGTTAATAATAATTGTTTGTGTGTAAACACTTAATGGTATAGAAGACACTGTAAGGAATATATTAATAAACACTTTACTACGTTACAGCTTGTTATAAACAATTTATTGTTTGTATATTGTTTATAAATGTTAAACCAGGTTACAGTAAAGTGTATTAGAGCATAAATACTGCAGATATCATGATGTACTGACTGGCTGATTAGCATCATGAATGGGAAACAACTTTTTCATCAACATTTTAAAATGTGTTGGTCAGAGCAGAAACAGATTTAAAGGATACGTTCATGTTTTTTCCAAGTCTGTCTTAACACAATACTGACGTGTCCAAATGTATGTGGGTTAGTGTCTTACTCACTGTTACAGTTCCTGCTCTCCACACTGATCCTGAAGATATTCTCTCTGAACGAGACACTGTAAAATCCACAGCCTCGTTCCACAGTTCAGCTGAAGCTCATGTGAAGCTTCAACTGTCTGTTAGATAAATCCAGTCATATCTGTTTAGAACCAAATTCCCCGTTTTTGTTTCCACGGACTGAAGTTCCACTCTGAACTGTGGAGGAGAATATCACGTCAGGATTGTATAAAAACCCAAATATATCCTTTAAGGAATCTACATTTCTTTTGTTCTGTTCAGCTTCTTGTGCATCATCTCACCACTCACAACATCACGTGTGGATTCACTCAACATACATGAAACACAACACCTGCACCACAAAGCCCACAGACACGCACACACTGTGGTTCAACAACAATTCACCAAAACCAGGAGCCTCATCTATCCACCATGTGTTCTCACTTTCAGACACCTCCCCCAGTGCATGCTGGGAACCTCCCTGTATGTGAGGTTTTCTTCCTCATGGTTCTTGATAGTAACTCTACATTCAGACTGCAGGACAACCTGTTGTACACATGCTCTGATCACAGACTGTATATGGACAAAGCAAGGTGTGACGACACCTGTTGGTTTTCATTGAAGCCTAGACGTGCTGCTTATGTTGGGCGCCATCTTTTCTGTTTGGAGCCAGGAGCTTCCAAATAAGGAGTGTGGAGTGTTTCCTTTCACGCTCTGGAAACACACCCCACTACCTCAGACCCAAACTAACGCTAGCTTACTGGGAAAACTGAGTGTTGCACATTTGGGCTAATGTTAGCTACTTTAGCTAAATTGTGCTAACAGGGCAGGTATTGTAATCAAGTAACATTAAACTTAGTGAAATATTGCAACAATAATCTGACTCAGTGTGAGTCCCGGAGCCGGGGAGAGCAGCAGGTGAGCCAACTGTCAATCACAGCTGTCAATCAATGCCCACACAGCAGACATCAAAGCTACTTTAAGTCTTCAAATCTTATTAACGGAGCAATAATTTCCAAAATGACCACCAGCACACTTATTAGAGGGCCTGAATTTAGAGATTAAGACCATAATGACTCTTTGAAAACAATGATTGACTCAGTATTTCTAGAGAGAAGTTGAGGCTTTTTAAATGGGAGTCAGTTGGAGCAGCTAGCGGCCGTCAGCAGCACTTCAGCCTCAAGACGTGAAAGCTGCTAATTCTGAAAAAGTGAGGCCCCAGATACAGCATTGCCAGATGTACAGTAATTATTGTATTTATACAATTATTTTTCCCTCTGTATGATCAATAATGCCAAAAGTCTCATAATGTACAATAATTAATTATGTGACACTTACTTGACAGTATTAGAAGTTGTAATAAGTCTAGGCTATCTCATTTTAATTAATTTCCTGACATGATCAGGATGTAAAATTTGGATCCTATGTCTGTAGGATGTAGGATCCATATCATCTCTGCTCATGTGACGTCATTCTAGCCAATCATGCACAGATGTCGTTTGTCGCTATTTTGAAGAGAGTCTGCACGAGAGATAGCTTACTGCTGCATCCATGTAAAAAAAGTAAATAAAATGAGTGCTGAACAGACAGATGGAGTTATGGACAGAAGATTGCACAGCAGTGGGCTACGTGAACTTGAGCTGATGAGGTAAGCATGTTATTTATTTAACTTACATGTAGATGCTGAACAGGCTGCAACTTATGTTGTTACACTTTACTATTATAGCCTTTAGTTTATTCAACAGATGCTTTTGTTTTCAGTGTTGGGACATTTTTATTTGAGTGGGTCCTGAAAGACTACTCTCTTTCACGCATTATATAACTACATCAGCAATTTTTAAATTATTTTTTAAACAATGTGGCTGGATTTGTAGGTGTCAAAAAGTCGTTTGGCTCAATAAATTTGTTTTTTTTTAAATTACACATTTACGTCTATTTGTTCTCTTGGTTAGGACTCACGTACGATAATTTACCTCAAAATACGATGATTTTAAGCCTCTGGTACGATACTTTAATGCTTCCCATCTGGTAACGCTGCCCGGATCTCACTGCACATGTTGATGCTTTCAGATCAACAACAAACAGTTTTACAAACATACAAACACAAACACTGATCAATACTGACCTACCTATAACACAGTAAAGAAACATTCAAGAAATTACATTTATAAAAACTGTTCTGTAATAAATACTCACATTTGAATTATGTAAAAAAAATCGACATCAGCGTGATGAAACATTCACTTAAAAACATAAAATAAATAATGTGTCATTTAACAAGAGCAGAAATATTTCCACATAAAGTTGTAAATTTCTTTTTAAAATAATCATAATAGTTTTTGTTAAAGTTGTAATTTTGAAAGAAAAATAATAAAATATTTAAAGAATAAAAAGGTAATTTTGCTTGAAAAGAGTTGTTGTTTATATTCCGAGAATAAAATGTTTTCTCATCACTTCACAACTTTATTAAATAAATGTATTCTTGTTAAAGGTGCAGTGCGTAGGATTTGGTTGTAGGACAAACCAAACACTGGCTCTAGAGAGGGCCTTTTGCATTTTTCGTGAGTTTGGCGGCCACCAAAGGTTCTCCTACACGCTTGGAAGGGGGGTGGGGTGTATTCAGTTGGTTGCAATCTGCAGCCTCACCACTAGATGCCACTAGAACCTACACACTGCACCTTTAAGTTACAATCTTATTCCTAATATTGTTCCTCACAGAATGAATTTTATTGAATTTATTTTCATGAAATTGTAATTAATTGTTATGTTACTATGATTCTATGATGATTCTTATAAAATGGACACCTAAAAATTATAACTTCATTCTGAAAATATTTCAACTTTTTATCTCAAAATTACGACTTTAATGTCTCAGATTTTAAATTGTAACACGATTTGTTTTATAATTGTTGATGTATTTATTTTCCTGTTGAAGTTAGACTCACAACTAACAACAAGATGTAAACATGAAGTTCCAACATGGCTGAAAGAAACATCAACATGACTTCAGTCAAACTTATGAGACGAAACATCAACATTAAAACTTGAAAAGTCTAACTTAAAATTCTAAAATGTTAAAATGTTTGTTATGAAACTGATTCATGATTCTGACCAACCAGGAGAACTTTTACTTCCATTGTTCTCCGTCATTATTCATGTTCCTGTAAAATAATTTTTTGGGATTAATGTGTTGAAACAGAAGCTGAAACATTTTCAGGTGAGACTTATGAAACTCGACCATGACGTCTTCATCTGGTTAAATAAAAGAAGCTGCTTCAGACTAAAAGATCTGAGGACACAGAGGAGGAAGGAAAGCACTTGGTGGCTGTTCAGGTGGAATGTTGTGGAAATGAGGAAACTGGTTCCAGTAAAGGCCGAGTGGTGAGTTCAGACATCCACAGAAAAAGTAAACTGATCCAGAGTCTGCTGCCTGCATAGGATCAACAAAACAACTTTATTAACAACCTTTAACTTTATTAACAGACTTATCTTTATAATCAGACATTAACGTTATTAACATACCATAATGTGGATGTGTTCATTCAGGACCTGGACCAGGACTATATGATTGTTGACCCACCTGTAGCTACTTGCTGTGCTGGGCTCGTGGTGGTTGCTGAGCGGTTTGCTGTCGGGGGGAGTGATGACGTGGACTGGAGGCTGCTCCCCCTCCTCGGATGGGGGCTCTGGTGGATGTGGAGGAGGACGGCAGCTGGTGCTGATGTCCGGCTCTGATTGGCTTAGCTGCAGAGAGACAGGTGACAGGTGAGTGTCTGCCATGACATCAACTACGAGATTAAGATTCTCTTCTAAACCTCTTCAAGGACCCATTAAACCTCTTCAAGAACTCATTAAACCTCTTCAAGAACTCATTAAACCTCTTTAATGACCCATTAAACCTCTTCAATAACTCATTAAACCTCTTCAATGACCCATTAAACCACTTCAAGGACTCATTAAACCTCTTCAAGAACTCATTAAACCTCTTTAATGACCCATTAAACCTCTTCAAGGACTCATTAAACCTCTTCAAGGACTCATTAAACCTCTTCAAGGACTCATTAAACCTCTTCAAGAACTCATTAAACCTCTTCAAGAACTCATTAAACCTCTTCAATGACCCATTAAACCTCTTCAAGGACTCACTAAAGCTCTTCAAGGACTCATTAAACCTCTTCAATGACCCATTAAACCTCTTCAAGAACTCATTAAACCTCTTCAAGAACTCATTAAACCTCTTCAATGACCCATTAAACCTCTTCAAGGACTCACTAAAGCTCTTCAAGGACTCATTAAACCTCTTCAATGACCCATTAAACCTCTTCAAGAACTCATTAAACCTCTTCAATGACTAATTAAACCTCCTCAATGACTCATTAAACCTCTTCAATGACCCATTAAACCTCTTCAAGAACTCATTAAACCTCTTCAATGACTCATTAACCCTCTTCAAGAACTCATTAAACCTCTTCAATGACCCATTAAACCTCTTCAAGGACTCACTAAACCTCTTCAAGGACTCATTAAACCTCTTCAATGACCCATTGAACCTCTTCAAGGACTCATTAAACCTCTTTAATGACCCATTAAACCTCTTCAAGAACTCATTAAACCTCTTCAATGACCCATTAAACCTCTTTAATGACCCATTAAACCTCTTCAAGAACTCATTAAACCTCTTCAATGACCCATTAAACCTCTTCAAGAACTCATTAAACCTCTTCAAGGACTCATTAAACCTCTTTAATGACCCATTAAACCTCTTTAATGACCCATTAAACCTCTTAAAGAACTCATTAAACCTCTTCAATGACCCATTAAACCTCTTTAATGACCCATTAAACCTCTTAAAGAACTCATTAAACCTCTTCAATGACCCATTAAACCTCTTCAAGAACTCATTAAACCTCTTCAAGGACTCATTAAACCTCTTTAATGACCCATTAAACCTCTTCAAGGACTCATTAAACCTCTTCAATGACCCATTAAACCTCTTCAAGAACTCATTAAACCTCTTCAAGAACTCATTAAACCTCTTCAATGACTAATTAAACCTCCTCAATGACTCATTAAACCTCTTCAATGACCCATTAAACCTCTTCAAGAACTCATTAAACCTCTTCAATGACCCATTAAACCTCTTCAAGAACTTATTAAACCTCTTCAAGAACTCATTAAACCTCTTCAAGGACTCATTAAACCCCTTCAAGAACTCATTAACCCTCTTCAAGAACTCATTAAACCTCTTTAATGACCCATTAAACCTCTTCAAGGACTCATTAAACCTCTTCAATGAATCATTAAACCTCTTCAAGGACTCATTAAACCTCTTCAATGACTCATTAAACCTCTTCAATGAATCATTAAACCTCTTCAAGGACTCATTAAACCTCTTCAATGACCCATTAAACCTCTTCAAGAACTTATTAAACCTCTTCAAGAACTCATTAAACCTCTTCAAGGACTCATTAAACCCCTTCAAGAACTCATTAACCCTCTTCAAGAACTCATTAAACCTCTTTAATGACCCATTAAACCTCTTCAAGGACTCATTAAACCTCTTCAATGAATCATTAAACCTCTTCAAGGACTCATTAAACCTCTTCAATGACCCATTAAACCTCTTAGAGAACTCATTAAACCTCTTCAAGGACTCATTAAACATCTTTAAGGACCTACCTATCTGTGCAGAGTTTCCTCTCCTGGAGACATTCTTGGAGCGGACGGCCTCTTTGATGCGGTCCACTTCCTGTTGGTAGCGTTTGCGGTCCCTCATGGCCGACACCTTGGCGTCTCTCAGAGCGGCTTCCAAAGCTTTCACTCGCTCGGCTGTGGCTCTCAGACGCTTCTCCAGCTTGGGCAGCTCACAGCGAAGGTCTGCATTGTCCCGCACCAGCTGGAGAACATAACAGGTTCAAGTGTTTATGTCAGTGTGAACAATCAGCTGGACACAAACATGTTTCCACAACTACACACACAAGTTAACAAAATCAAACGCTTTTATTCAAACACGACACCAACTGCAACTTTAAATGATCATTTACGAACAGCTCAAAGAGTTTTTACAGTCTGGATTTATTAAAGTGACCAAAGAAAAGTGAATCTGTTATTTAAACATAAATAAAGTTTTTTATATGAAACTTAAAACTGAATCTCAGAGAGGAGACAGTGGACAGTGGACGTGTTCAGTGAACAGTCATTTATAAGCAGGTGTGGTAAAATTTAAGAGACTCAATCGATCAAAAGGTTTTTAGAACTTAGTAAAACTAAAAAAATCATTTGGCACAAACTCACAGACTTTTACTGTCAAGTCTTCCTGTGCTCTTCCACCTGTGACTGCAGGTGTCATGTTCAGTCAACCAATCAGCAGCCAGACAGACACCTGAATGAGCTGTGTTAAGGACCAATCACTGATCCCCATTGTTTGCCAGGTGAACTCCTCCTCTGTCTTTGCTTCCTGTTTCTTTGTTTTTAGTGTTTTGTGTGACAAACATTTTGTAATGTGGGTTTTTAGAAGAGATGTAAATAAACAAATTATTGTTATTATTATTATTGTGTCTTCTCTGTGGATCATCAGCTGATGAGGATGATGACTCTGTTAGCTTTAGCCTCAGTCTGTTAGCATGATGTCATAGAAAGTTTTAAAAATGTGTTTCCTGCTGACTCGCCCAGTTACAGTTGATTATCTAATGAATGATCAGAACGATGAAGATGAAGATAATAAATGATGAGATGTGTTTCCTCGTTAAAGTTAATTATCTAACAGCTGATCGACCCTTCAGTAAAACGTCTGTCAGTCATTGAGGACTCAGTGTTTGACTCTGTCATCATGTAAAGTGAATGTGTGTGAGACAGGTGAGGGGCGGGGCTTAGTGAACACTCACCTGCTTGTGCACCTTGCTGAGCTGCTCCAGGTTGTTCTCTAAGTAGACGATCCTCTGCCTTTGAGCCAGACTGCCGCCGGCCTCGTCTCTGTCGCTGTCTGCACCCTGCGAACACACACCAGCTAAATGTTGGACTGTTCCTTTAAACAGCAGCTGCTCTCTGGTGTTCCTGAGCAGCTAAAGGTCACATTCACCTTTTTAAAGTCTTCAAACGACACTGACAGAGTGTCATTCTCCAGCAGAACAAACAGGTTTCATCAAACAGTACGAACATGGTTTAACACAGATATAATAAAGTGTGGACTTATCCTTTAATGCTAAATAGGAAATGCTCTTTACATCAGGTGGATGTGTGTCTATAGTCAATAATAAAGTATAATCATCTTTAAATAAAAGCTGAACACTGTAAAGATCTGAATCTTATTAATGAATCACTGTTCAATAACATTTATATGAATAAAAGAGTTTAAATCTTTCTGGATTCATGAGGTTTGATCTGTAAAAGATTCAACATTCATTATACATCAGATCTGAATATTTAAACATCAGAACTCAGCAGGAAATCAAAGATTGATTTGATCAGTTAATTAATTCATTGATCACTATGAGATTATTAATTACAGCATGTCATGAAGATGAAGTCAGGTCCTCTGCATTACACAAAAATAGGACAAACTTGTGTATTTCACGTATAGCTGAGCTTTAATATCATCTATGTAGCTTTACAGTTAAAGTTCAGTATAGCGCCTGGCTAACCCAGCGCTGACATCAGTGATCAGCTGTATTCACATGAGAGACACCTGCTATCAATCAATCTGCTGATTAATTTCTGAACTGGCTGTATTGTGTATTAAATGTCAGAAAGAACATTTTTAGTTTGTCAGAGCTGCCGTCTTTAAATGTCTGGATTTGTCTGACCAACAATAGAAAAGATAGAAAAGCAGAAAATCTCATAACTGATAAAAATAGCTGCAGATCAATAACTTTACAGCTTAATAAAATGTAAGCAGGTGAGTTATCCCCCGTACAGTTGTCATGAACGGGGAAATTAGCTTTAGAGACCAAAACCGTTTTTGTAGCAGCTGTAAATGTTTATTTCTACTGTAAAGTTTTAACATGCGGGTCTGTGGGGACTGACTCACTTTTGGAGCCAGCCTCCATTCAAGGAACTGCAGTTTCTGGCACTTCTGCATTGGCTTCATTTTTCAGCCCCGGAGGTTGCTGCTTGGTTGAGAATAACTGATTGATTGATTGATTGACTGACTGATCAGTTTGAGAGGTTTCTGACTCACGTTCTGGACTCGAGTGCTGATGTCCTGGATGAAGAGTTTCCGCAGGTTGTTCAGAGTCTGAAGCTCTTTGGCCTGTTGATGAAACATGAGAACTGATCTGAGATCTGTGAACACATGATGATGAAGATGAAGATGAAGATGATGATGAACTCACCACGGTCTCCTCCAGACCCTTCAGGTCATCTTTGGCTTGTTCTCTCTTCTCATTCAGGAACCTGAAACACACAAAGTTTAATAAAACCTGAGAGTTCATCCACTGTGTGTGTGTGTGTGTGTTTCTGTGTGTGTGTGTGTTTCTGTGTGTGTGTGTGTGTGTGTCTGTGTGTGTGTCTGTGTGTGTGTTTCTGTGTGTGTGTGTGTTTCTGTGTGTGTGTGTGTGTGTGTTTCTGTGTGTGTGTGTGTTTCTGTGTGTGTGTCTGTGTGTGTGTTTCTGTGTGTGTGTGTGTTTCTGTGTGTGTGTGTGTGTGTGTGTGTGTGTGTTTCTGTGTGTGTGTGTGTGTTTCTGTGTGTGTGTGTGTGTCTGTGTGTGTGTTTCTGTGTGTGTGTGTCTGTGTGTCCGTGTGTGTGTTTCTGTGTGTGTGTGTTTCTGTGTGTGTGTGTGTGTGTGTGTGTGTTTCTGTGTGTGTGTGTGTGTTTCTGTGTGTGTGTGTGTGTGTGTGTGTTTCTGTGTGTGTGTGTGTGTGTGTGTGTGTCTGTGTGTGTGTTTCTGTGTGTGTGTGTGTGTGTGTTTCTGTGTGTGTGTCTGTGTGAGTGTGTTTCTGTGTGTGTGTGTGTGTGTGTGTGAGTGTGTTTCTGTGTGTGTGTGTGTGTTTCTGTGTTTCTGTGTGTCTGTGTGTGTGTGTGTGTGTGTGTGTGTGTGTGAGTGTGTTTCTGTGTGTGTGTGTGTGTTTCTGTGTTTCTGTGTGTCTGTGTGTGTGTGTGTGTGTTTCTGTGTGTGTGTGTGTGTTTCTGTGTGTGTGTGTGTGTGTGTGTGTGTGTGTGTGTGTGTGTGTGTGTGTGTGTTTCTGTGTGTCTGTGTGTGTGTGTGTGTGTTTCTGTGTGTGTGTGTGTGTGTGTGTGTGTACGGTGAGCACAGAGGGACAAACTTACAGCAGCTTCTGGAGCTTCTGGTCTTTGTTTTGCTCGTCAGTTCTCACTCTGTCGAAGTCGGCCTGAAGCTTCCTGAGCTCCAGCTGCAGAGCTTCATTCAGACTGAAACACACAGAGAATCCTGATCAGTCCTTTATTATTGATTATCAGCTGATACCGAGTCTAAATGTTCAATAAATGTGTATCTGACACATTAAAATAACAGCTGTTAAATACTGAATTTATCACAGCTTATCTTTCAGGAGCTACCTTCCTGTCCTTAGTAAAATCATTGATAGTTGTCTACAGACAGCTGCACAGTTACTGAACCCAGTAGTCAGTGATCTTAAAATGAACAGCGTATCTCTTGGCTGAAGAAGTCAACATTTTCTGTGAGGTTCCACAAGGGTCAGTTCTTGGTCCACTGCTTCAGTCTATACATGCTCCCTCTCTGTACCATCATACAGCATCACAATGTATCCTGTCATTCCTAATGTAATGATACACAGCTGTACGTCTCACAGCCTCAGTCCTGTAAAGGAGCTTTTCAGATGCATTGACGGCATCAACTTAAACATACGACTTAAAGAAAAAGCAGATTCTGTTAGAAGGCCCAAGTGTACAAAGGCAGCAGATTGTATCCATGTTATCATAATCTTCTCTAAAGTACAGTGAGCATGTCAGAAACCTGGCTGTTATTATTGATGCTAGTCTTCATCACATCACCGATATTACAAAGACCGCTTTCTACCATTTAAAAACATGTCCAAACTGAGGAGCTTCCTGTCCCAGCCTGACTGAAAAACTGGTCCCTGCATTCATCTCCAGCAGATTAGATTACTGCGAAGCCTTTTTTTGCAGGACTTAGAAAACAAGAAGAAGATGAAGAAGACGAAGAAGACAGTAGGTCGGCTCTGTCTCAGGGTGCTAACTGGGACGAGGAAAATACAACATGTTACACCTGTACTGAACATACTTCACTGGCTGCCAGTACAGTAAAGACTTGATTTCAGAGTATTACTGTTTGTTTACAAGGCCCTAAAGGATAGAGCTCCAAAATACAGTTATGACGTGCTTGCTGGCTATAAACCAATCAGATCCCTCAGATGATCAAGCATGTATCTCCTGAAGGACCCAGGACTCAATCAGGTGAAGGTGCATTTAGTCACCATGGTGCTGTTCTCTGCAACAAGCTGCCTGATGACCTGAGACCTGCTGCAACTGGATCTTCTTTAAAAGCAGCCTTAAAACGTGTGTGTGTGTGTGTGTGTGCGTGTGTGTGCGTGCTGCTGTAGTCCATGTGTGAGTGCTGTAGTAGGAGTACAGGAACACAGGAGGGACACACAGAGCAAACAGACAACCAAAACCCAGAAAGCACAATGAGACCAGACAGGACCATGACTGTTACAGGCTGGAGCTTCTTCCCTCACAGAGGATCTTTGGTTGAGTACAGACACACAAACCAACAGACAAGGTTCATTTTGTCATCAAGTGACTCACAGAATGAAGGTTAATTAGTGGCAGCTGATACGAGCTGCTGCCTAACACGTTTGTCTTTTTAACCAAAGCTGAAAGTGACGCTCAGAGCGGCTCAACATGAGAAGCTGCCAGCTGAAGCTTTTCTACTCTGACCTGCAGTCAGATGCTGCTCTGTAGAGGCCGGCTGCTGCGAAGGAGAACAGCTGCAGACAGAAGAGATCCATCTGATCGATTTATTTTAGCTGGTACTGATCATTAAGATGGACTCGGGATATCTCTTCATACTCACACTGAAACCAGCTGTGCTCTTTCTGACTCATTTCAACCATGTTTGAATCTTCTGCTCCTTGTTGCTGTTTCATGAACTCACAACAGTAATACACATAGGGCTGCAACTAACTAATATGTTCATTATCAATTAATCGATTAGTAATTTGGTCCATAAAATGTTAGAAAATGGTGAAAAATGTGGACCAAAGTCCAAGCTGACGTCCTCACGTCTTGTTTTGTCCACAACTCAAAGATATTCAGTTTACTGTCATAGAGACTAAAGAAACCAGAAAATATTCACATTTAAGAAGATGGAATCAGAGAATTTTCTTCTTAAAAATGACTCAAAATGATTAACTGATTATCAAAATAGTTGAATAGTCAGCAGCTAATCGATTATTCGTGTGAACATCGTCTTTGATCAGTGATCAGTTATTATAATGATCAGTTATTGATCACTATGATACAGTAAATGAATCGTACTCTCTGAGCTGGTCGTTGACTCGCTGCTTCTGCTCAATCTCGTCTCGGAGGCGGGACAGCTGTTTGTGATGAACTTCTCTGTGGTTCTCCATCTGTTCCTCCAGGGTTCTCTACAGAACACACAGAACAACAATCTGCAGCTGATCCACGTTATCACTTCAAACTTCAGTTCTTTTACAAGTCAAAGCTGTGTTAGCTGATTTTCTTTCCATTTGAACCTACTTTATTCTTCCACTTTTCAGATGAAGATTTGACACAATGGATAATATAACAAGCTTTTAAAATACAACACATTGTTAAAGATGAAACCAGTGGTTTCCAACCTTTTTGGCTTTTGACGTCTTACAAAAAGCAGTGTGTAGTCGGGGTCACATTTCAGATGTCTATGAGTTGTTAACAGCTCCACCAAATAGTGATTTTTCCCTCTAAACTTCTCACATGGTTTCATTTCAATAAATGTTCAAATGATCCAATATTTCAGCAAAAATCAAAGATTAGAGAAAAAGTCCAAAAAGTGAAAACAGATTTGTGTATCAGAACTTTGTTTTTTCTTCTTTCCTCTCCCATTAATCATCTCACGACCCCTCAGATTTATCTGCTGACCCTTTGGAGGGGCCCCACCCCTAGGTTGGGAACCACTGGACTAAACTAGCTAACTGTATATAAAGTAGTTGAAACTAGCTCCACCTCCAGCAGCTACAACAGTAACATGCTGCTTACACACTGATGCTTCAGTATTAATAATCTAATGATGTCATATATAATAATATATCAGTCAGAGGGACCAAACCACTACTTTTACTGCAATACTTTAACTACATCAAGCTCATAATACTTATGTACTTTTACTGCAATACTTTAACTACATCAAGCTCATAATACTTATGTACTTTTACTGCAATACTTTAACTACATCGAGCTCATAATACTTATGTACTTTTACTGCAATACTTTAACTACATCGAGCTCATAATACTTATGTACTTTTACTGCAATACTTTAACTACATCGAGCTCATAATACTTATGTACTTTTACTGCAATACTTTAACTACATCGAGCTCATAATACTTATGTACTTTTACTGCAATACTTTAACTACATCGAGCTCATAATACTTATGTACTTTTACTGCAATACTTTCAAGCTCAAGCTCGCTGAAAATAGTCCTAACAAAGTCAGTATTTCCCCCTGTGTGTTTGTTAAAAGCTCCCGTCTTCAACAGGAACCAGTGAGTTACACTGACGTTACCTTCATCTCCACAGCATCCTTCAGTCTGCTCATGTGTTCTTTCTCTTTGTCCATCACCGTCAGCTCGTGCATCTGACCTGAACACAAATACAACAGTGTAAAGAATTCCTGTCCACACATACCTTTTAACAAACAGCTGCCAGCCAATCACAGAGCAGTATTTGCTGTAACCGCGATGATGTTCTCTCACCTTGAGCGTGGAGTTTAGCGACCTCCTCCATCAGAGTGTCCTGACTCTCCTCCAGCTGCCTCTTCTTCTGCTCCATCTTCTGCAGGTCGTCTGTCAGAGAGCCGATCTTCACCTGGTGCTGCACACAATGACAAAATAATGAAATGCTACTACTGCTGATAATAATAATAATAATGATAATCTTCATAACTTTCATTATTAATACTTTTATTTAATTGATATTTACAAAAGGGCCTCTGTGTTTAGGTCTTCCCTTAAGTCACTGAGCCTGATGAGTGTCTCAGTGTAGGAGGGGTCATCCCACCGGGAGCCAGTGGAGACGAACATGAGCTCCTTTAGGTTGCTTGCAGAAGTTTTTTAACAGTGCATGCTGGGAGTCTAACCAGGAGCCAGTTGCAGTAGTCCAGTCGTGAGATGACCAGCGCTTGAACTAGGAGTTGTGTTGCAGTTTCAGCTGAATCATGCTGATGTTGTACAAAGTGACTCAGGAGGCTGCTGATTGACTAATAGTAGAGGAACAATTTCAAATCTGTATGTTTTGGATCATGAAATAAATTCAATCAATCAATCTTGACAGAAAATATTTTGTCAATAATTTGAATAAGTCAATTTGTTTCCTGCTGCTTTAAATCAGACCTCTGAAGTTCATCAGCACTGAGGTTCTTTGGCTTCTAGCTCAAAGTTTGTTTCACTTTTGATTCCCAGTTGAAGTTTGAGACAAATCTTAAGTCAGTCGTTCAGTCCTGTTTGTCAAACTGCGTTTTAATCATCTGTGTTCTCATTTAAGCCAAATCTGAAGCACAGTGACGGTTAGACTTTACCTGACTGAAGTGGTTTGTATAGGTGTGTACAGATAAATGTTCTTACTCACTATCTGACTTTAAAATAAAACATTTTGGTTTTCCTTCCTGTATGAGATGGAGAGCTGACAGATAAATTGTTGGACTGTCCCTTTAATGTTACCTGTGAGAGGGAGAGCTGACAGGAGATCAGCTCCTTCTCATTGGCCTCCATCCTGCAGGTGTTCTCCGTCAGGCTGACCTCCAGCTGTTTGCTGCGGTTCACCAGAGATTTCACCTCTGACTTCATCTTGGTGATGTAGAGACGAGCTGTGGTGAACTCGTCCTCCATCACACCGCTCGCCTCCGTCATCTGAACACACACACAGACCCGGGATCAGTTCCTGCATGTCCTCACAGTCACATGTCACTGCAGGAATATCTACAGAGCCAACAACAAAAACTTTTTCATTTCATAGTTTGTCATTGTTTAAAACTCTCAGAACTTTCATTCAACCAGACGAAGCATAAATAAAACAAACAAACAAAACAAACAAACATTCGTTATTTTCTGCCAAATCAGTATTAATATAAGATCAGATCAGAAAACCTTTTTTTTATTTGTATTGGACCATGAGAGCAGGCAGAGCTGCTTATGTCAGTTATGACAAACAACATGTAAACAACAGCTGTCAGACAAACATCTGGTGCAGAGAACAGATCATACAAAGATAAAAAGGTAAAAGATGGACTAAATAAAAATATATTAGTATAAGCTGCTGAAACTCTGTTAATAGATTGTTTTCATGATCGATTTAGCTGCTGATTATATATTCTCCATAACTCCTCTAATGAATAAATTGTTCCTCACAGTTGATCTCAGATCTTCAGATGTCTTGTTTGGACCAAAACACAAATATATTCAGTTAGATAGAAAACAGAGAATACGTGAATGTTTGGCTTTAAAAATGACTCAACTTATTAATCAATGATCAAAATAGTTGCTGATTTATTTTCTTCTGACTAATCAATGAATGGAATAATCATTTCAGCCCTCTGACAAACTGTTTAATAAATCAGTTTTATACTTCCAAACAAACAGAGATTCAAAAAAGTTTGAATCTCTGTTTATCATATTGTATGTTTTCTTTTCTTCTGTGGTGGTGGTCCCTCACAAACACTACATGACCCCACCAGCTGACGTGGTGCTGAGCATGGTGGGTGAAATGTGACGGTAGAAGAAGAGTTCGTGTCTTACGGCTCTGAGCTCGGTGGTGCCGAGGACGCTGCCGATGTCACCGAGGTCTCTGAGCAGCAGATTGAGGATCTCTGCTGACCTCTTCTTGTGATGAGAGCTGAGCTCCTGCAGGTGGGACAGCTCCCGCTGCACCGCCTCCAGACTCACCTGAACAGCACAGGAGCAGAAGAAGAAGATGCACAGCTCAGGCACAGAGAAAGGAAACTAACAGCATTAAACACTCGAGTCGTTCCAGTTTTAAATCTCAGTGAAATTGCAGCTCTCCAGATGTTCACGACAGGAAAACGTCTTCCTTTGGCTCCATCTGGTGGTGGGATTGTGAACGACATAGAAATGATAGAAATAATAATAGAAATACAAACATGCTGAAACACTCGACCACAGAAGTCCACAGTCCCGTCCGACTGCTGTTCAATCTATCACACTTTATTCATATAGAGCTGATAATAAGACAGAACAAACATAAACAGGAAAACTATTTGACACTGATGCACACAAGAAATAAAAATGACAAATGTGAAGTGAAAACTGTAAAATAATTAAAAGACAATTAGAAATAAAATATATAAGAGGGAATATAAACACAATAAAATAAATGATTAAATGATTAAATAACATAAACTGAAGAGGAAGTTTAAAGATATGAGCACTAAAAACTAAAAGCTGCCTAAAAGACCTGCATCTCAGACACACAGGCCGCTTTAAAAACCAGTAAGAATATAGAATAAATAATAGAAAATTATAAATAAACTTATTTATATAGACAACAGCGAGGTTTCTGGCCTGATGCCTCTGTTTGTGACCAGTTTCTAAAACTTTCATCTCAGCTGAGTTGTAAAAAGTGCAATATTGCAAATATTCAACAGCATCAGCTGAGACATGAAGCTGAGTCAGCAGCTGGAAGTCTCCTCATCACACCGCAGGAGGGAACCTAGAGATTAAAAAGTAGTGACCCGTTAACTGAATCAAACCAAACTTAACAACATAGATAAAGCAGACAGTTTAATGTCTACGAAGGATACAGGATCTTATAACCAAATGACTTGTCTGTGACTAAAGAACATGTGGCTGATGGTGGTTGGTAAGGGAATAGGGGGGGGGGGGGCTTTAAATTTTGTCGTATGTCAAAGAAAACAGTGTTTGGACAAATGAAATGAAATTTCTCTCCTGTGTTCCTGTTTGTACTTTCAGATATCAGCCTTATTTTACTGTTTCCTGCTTTCAGCTGTATCATTTCCTGCTGCTGCTGCTTCATATTAAAAGCTTTATTTAAAGCTTTCCACTGACAAACTAACAGAAGGCTTTTATTCTGAAGAACTTATCGCTTCGTTAGCAGAGCTTCGTTAGCAGAGCTTCGTTAGCAGAGCTTTGTTAGCAGAGCTTCGTTAGCAGAGCTTCGTTAGCAGAGCTTTGTTAGCGGCTTTATTCTTCAATAAAAACAAGTGGACACAACAACATATGGAGATATTTGGAGCTTTTGGTTCAGTGGATCAGTTAGAAACACTGCAGAGAGGAAGAGTCCAAGCAGAAACAGCCACAGTGATGATGATGATTGATGAAGAGCTGCAGACGACAGGCAAACAGCACATCTCCAACAGGTAACCTAAACAACTTATTTACCTTGTTTATTATTAATGTATTATTTATTATTGTTTATTTTACCTGACACAAGAAAATGTTCCAAATAAATAACAATGTTGAGAAGTTTGGACTTATTTTACATCTAAAATTACATTTTTGTTATAAAGTCCTAAAACCTGGAAACAGGTTAGCATCTTTACACTTCCTGCTCCCTCGTCTCAAAGTCAGAGTGTTTTTGGTTAGATGACTGAATTAAGTCTGTGGTCAACACAAGCTTAAGAGATTTTCACGTTTTGTTCTATGACATAAAATACGACAGTAAATATCCCACACACGTTTACATGTCTTAAAAAGGCAGGTGCTAAAAAGTGGCTAAATGAGACAACAGCCTTTACAGCCTCTAGTTGTGTTTATAGTCGCGCTCCTGCAAACTATTCAAACTCAAACTTTCCAACTTGTAGATTTATTAATTTGTGGTATTTTTGTTGGAAGCTTAGTGATGTTGAAGTCAAACGACTGTGGTCTAGTTCATTTATAGCCTAACGTTAGTTTTTTTACTTCTGGAGATTGAATTTACACACAAATCATAAAAGTGTTGTTCATTTATGAAGATTATCTGGTAAGTGTCAGAAACTTTTGTTTGCCACAGAGTTTTTTTTCTGTAATAATCCCACTGGCTCTTTGTTGAGGGAACCAGGGTGACGCTAACTTCAGGGTTGGTCTACAGAAATATGTCACCCCTGCAACACTCTATTACAGTGAGAGTAAACCTTTGGGTACCAGTTCAAATATAAACGAATCATGTGATCAGATACATCAACAGAAACCAAAGCTCTGCCTTCATCCTGATATCACTTCTGCTGTTGGACTCACAGTTTTGTGTGCGAGCTCCTCATTCAGCTGCTCATTGCAGCGGCTCCTGTTCTCCACCTCCTGGCTCTTGTGGTCGTAGTTGACGGCGAGCTCCTCTAGCGCCTGCAGCACCTCCTTCACCTCCTCTTTGGCCAAGTCGTTGTCTCTCTGCAGCCGCGACACCTCCTCCTGCAGACGCTGATAGTCCTGACGGCTCGCCGCCAGCAGCTGGAGGGAGGACGGATGATAGACAGGTGGAGGGAGGGAGGTTTAACAGATTAATAAATGAGACAGCGGAGGTTCGAACACTCTCAGGTGAGACTCACCTCGTCCTGATCAATGAGCTGCTGCTGCAGTGTCTCTGCCGTCTGACTCTGATGGTTGATCTCCTCGTCCTGAAACACCAATCAGAAGCTGTTAAAGTTTCACTGACAAACACAACAAACTGCTCCGACGCTACAGGTGAGACTCACTTTTGTTTACAGCTGATGTTCAGGTGAGACTCACCTTTGTTTACAGCTGATGTTCAGGTGAGACTCACCTTTGTTTACAGCTGATGTTCAGGTGAGACTCACCTTGTCGTCCAGCTGATGGTACAGGTCAGTGATGAGCGTCTCGTATTGTGTCTTCTCCTCGTCTGACAGAGGGGCGGGGGGCGGGGCCAAGCTGTCAATCACTGTGGTCGTGTCACTGCTGCTCTTCTTGGCTCTGCTGCTCAGCTGCTCCTCCACAGGTACAGACTCACCTGGAGAAGTTCATATTAGAAACTTGTGTTCTCTTGTCTGATAAAGCTCAAACAGGACTTCCTGAGTCAGATGTCACGTCTCACCTGTACCTGAAACAACAGGTACAGGTGAGACGTGTCTGTATAACACCTGTTAAGACTGTATGTAAGCACGCTGGAGACAGATCAGACATGTCTCCATTAGTGCTGTTATCTTCCTCTATAATCCAATTTAAGTTTCATTCCTTATTATTTTTAATGTTTGAATTATATTTGAATTTTTAACACTTAATTTAGCCTATTATTAATATTAAGTATGTACCTACACACTGTATACACAGGTTTATGTATTGCTAGTGCCACTATCAGCATGTGGTTGTTATATGTTCTGTAGGAGACTCAGACTCAGACTCTCTCTGCTTTTTTAAAACTGTTCCCTTTGTGGACGGAAATCCAAAAACTTTCCACACATCGCTACTTAAATGGTCAGGAGTGGTGATCTCTGCGGGTGCATCGCTTTCTGCCATTTCTGATACTGTAACGTTAGAATGTGAGATTGTGGTTTAGTCAGACTCAGAAAACGTTATTGTTCATCAGACGTGACAAAAGCATTTAATTTTCACATTTTTTTACTATTTGGTTTATATTTGACTCCAGCAGGCCAGTCTCCATACTTTTATTTTATGTCATGTTTCTCTCACAGACTGTTCCCACAGGAGGACGTCAGTCTTACTGTGGTGTCTTCTGAAATAAACACTGTCCTCCACTGTTAAAATCCAGCTGAGAGAAGGATGACGTTTTACCGCTCAGGCTGCTCAGATTGCTGACAGGAGGTCCTGCACACAACTCAGGGACAAGAATACTACGTCTACTCTGCCTGTTTTTAAGAAAAAAACTAATAATTTAATCCTATTTTGATTTACAGGTGATAATGTGTAGTCAGAATATTTTAAAAGACAACAATCACAGATCAGGCAGTGGAAGACATTATCATTCAGCAGGTCTTTATCAATGAAACTAAATTTGATCATTAGGAGGGTTTGTGCAGTAATAAAGCAGAATTGTTTGTGGTGGTGATGCAGTGTCAGATCCACACAGAGAGAGAGCGCTGATATCAGATCAGTTCTCTGTGTCAGCAGATACTCTGAGTGAGGATCTCAATCAATCAATCAATCATTCAACAATATGTACAAATTTAATCATAATGTGGAATTTGATCGATTTCAGTTTTGATGTTTTGTCACCTTTCCTCCAGCGTTTCAGCTCGTTCTCCAGTTTCTGGATCACGATGTTCAGACTCCTGGTTTTCTCTTTCTCCTTCTCGTACTTCTTCTTCCACTCCTCAGCGGTCAGCTCCAGGTTCACAGACACTGTGTTCTTAATGGTCTTTGCCCTAAAACACAAAAACAACACAGGATGTGGTTTCAAAGCTCTTCCTGTTTGATTCACGCTGGTCTCCTCAGTTGACTGGAGGTGAGTGCTGCTGTCAATAGACAGTTCACAAGTCCTCTGATTCTGGGAATCACAGACTCAGCCGAATGTTGCTGCGTTGCTTCGTTTATTTTTAAAAAGTACAGATCACCTGTTTTAAACGAAGAAGAGATGATGGTAATTACAGTCACTAATGCTCAGACATGTCTTTATACTTTTACTACATGAGAACTGGAGTGGACAGTTACTTTACATCATAACTTCATGTTAGAAGACTTTTAATACTGTAATACCTGCACAGTACCTCTGAGGTCTTTTATTTTGAAATGCATCAGGTGTGTTCCTGTACAGTACCTCTGAAACCAACTGAGGTCTTTTATTTTGAAGTGCATCAGGTGAGTTCCTGTACCTCTGTCCAAACATCAGGGTGGATTTGGTTTCAGCCTCGTTGTAAACGGACGGCGAGCAGCAGATGATGATGGTGGTTCGACAGTTTCCTCCCAGAGAGTCCTGCAGGATCCGGGTCATCTTACTGTCCCTGTACGGGACGTGGGTTTTCTACAAACAAACAAACAACAAACAACATCAAACGACAACAAACGACAACAAAGACTCTCTGTTCCTACAGACTGTGAAGTAAACTGAAGTGTGAAAACAGGAAGTGAAGATTCACCGTTCCTTCGCTCAGGGCGGCGATGACGTTGCCGAGAGCCGACAGAGACTTGTTGATGTTCTTGGCTTCGTCCAACACGGCGCCCTCTGCTCCGGTCTTACTCACCTGGACAACAACATCAACATCATCAGTACACAGAGATTTGACAGGTGACCAACAGGTGCCCATATTAAGAAACAAGGTGAGTGTGAGGGAACAGTGTGACCTTCTCGCTGCCTGCCAGGTCGACCAGGTAAAGTTTCCCCGACAGTTTGGTCTCCGTCTCCACATTCTCCTGCTTAATGTTGATCAGAAAGATACTGTGACTGCGAGAGCTGTGCTCGTTCATGTCTGCAGGAGGAACAAAAGTACACGTTAGTACGTTAGTAGAGAGCTGCTGGCGCCCCCTACAGGCTGCACTGTTCATTACAGCCACAATATGTTCTCAGCTGCAGTGGAGTCTAAAGTTTATCCTGAAGGATCATGGTGGTCTACAGGGTTTAACAGGTGTCTGTGAACTGTAGAGTTACACAGACTGAGTCTCTCCTGAATCAACTAGTAGTGATAGTAGTAGTAGTAGTAGTACTGAGCAGTCACAGTAGTCATAATAGTATGAGTATTATCAGTAGTACTGTCAGTAGTATCAGTAGTACAGTTGGAGACTCACTGGTCACAGCGACGTGTCGGTTTGCTTTTCCCTCATCGATGACGTCCATGACCTCCTCAGGACTGGAAACAAAACGCTCGGTGCAGCCCTGACAGGAAACACACCGACGCAGTGTTTACACTGTACTATTACTACAGTACTGATGCTACAGGTAAAGTATTATTACTGATGTACTGATACTGTAGTAACTACTATTACTGCAGTACTGACAGAAGCTCATATAAATACAGGTAAATAAATAAATATAAATACATGGCAGGTACCTTCACAAAGGGAACCCTGTTTTTGTCCTCGTGAACAGCCAGGTTGGTCTTTGACACTGAAACATGAATCACAGCAGTCATTTTATTCCAACACTCCTCTACATTATATATATAATACTTACTAATGTACTTAATATAAATATTATATATGTTAAATATTTTCTCACCATCCAGCAAGTCTCTGATTTTATCCAGATAGATCTCAAAATAAGACACCTGCAGAGAGAAACAAGGTGATGCTGAGTCAGCTGATAGTCAACTTCAACTTTATTTTGTTTTTGTCTTTATTGCCTTTCTTTTTTTTAACCTGACTATCACAGTCCCTTTACTCCTTCAATGTGTTATGTTTGTTTTTCTGTGTCATGTTTTTCATGCAAATAAATAAACTGAACAAGAATTAAAATAATCTACTGTTAAACTAAATTAAACTAAACTATAATTAAACCTGTTGGTCAGGTTTTGGGTTAGCAGAAGGACTTTATTGTGAAACAACCACAGGAAGTGTTGCAAATGCTAAAGAGGTTAGTTAACAAATGTTTGTCATGTTATATTTGATCATTTCAACAGTTTTCTTGTGTTTTTTAATTAAATGTGGTTGAAGGAATAAATGTGAGTCAGAGATATCTGGTGAACAGTGAACATATGGAGAGCAGGTGGGTCAGTGAACGCCTCACTGGGTCTCTGCAGGACGCCTGACCACAGATCAGATTTAACGGTTTATATACAGACTGTGGTTCTTACTGAACATGAACAATAACATTAATTTATATGTTTTTATATTAATATATTTATAAATTAGTCTTTTTTGCATAAATCAACATCCTTTCTAAATCAATCAATTTCTATGATGCATATTATCATACTATTTATAATAATATTGACTTATTTTACTACACATCATTTTATTACACCTTTAATATTAATACAGATTACTGCAGGTCAAAGTGCTCAAAGGACGAACTAACAAGGCAACAGAAATAAAGTTCAACCAGAATTAAATGAGGCACTAATGCTCACAAAGATTGAGAAAAAATACAGAATTAAACATATTAGAAATATATACAAATATTAACACTAAAGGAGTGAAAACAATAAAACAAACTTGGTGACTGATGATGTCACCAGTATGACGATGACATCATTACCTTGATGTGAAACTCCAGGTTCTCGTCCATGGAGTAGATGTGGTCGAAGATGTCTCTGGCGATGCGAGGGATGATTCCCATCAGCCGAGGGTCGTGGAGTTTCCCCTGAAGATAAAAAACGTTTTACAACAAAAACGCTCCAAACTTCATCCGTTAAAGTGAGAAGACGAGTCTGACACGCAGATACATGAGTGTATTTAAGTGTTTTCATTATTTTAAACATATGAATAAAAACTAACATTCAGTTTGACTTCATGTTTGTTTTAAACTGTTCAACTGAAAAGTGTCGAGTTCAAAAATAAAACCGTCATTGTTACCACTACTACTACTGTAGTACTGTTACTACTACTACTGTAGTACTGTTACTACTGCTACTGTAGTACTGTTACTACTGCTACTGTAGTACTGTTACTACTACTACTGTAGTACTGTTACGACTACTACTGTAGTACTGTTACTACTGCTACTGTAGTACTGTTACTACTGCTACTGTAGTACTGTTAATACTGCTACTGTAGTACTGTTACTACTGCTACTGTAGTACTGTTACTACTACTACTGTAGTACTGTTACTACTACTACTGTAGTACTGTTACTACTGCTACTGTAGTACTGTTACTACTGCTACTGTAGTACTGTTACTACTGCTACTGTAGTACTGTTACTACTACTACTGTAGTACTGTTACTACTACTACTGTAGTACTGTTACTACTGCTACTGTAGTACTGTTACTACTGCTACTGTAGTACTGTTACTACTGCTACTGTAGTACTGTTACTACTACTACTGTAGTACTGTTACTACTACTACTGTAGTACTGTTACTACTACTACTGTAGTACTGTTACTACTGCTACTGTAGTACTGTTACTACTGCTACTGTAGTACTGTTACTACTACTACTGTAGTACTGTTACTACTGCTACTGTAGTACTGTTACTACTGCTACTGTAGTACTGTTACTACTACTACTGTAGTACTGTTACTACTGCTACTGTAGTACTGTTACTACTGCTACTGTAGTACTGTTGCTACTGCTACTGTAGTACTGTTACTACTGCTACTGTAGTACTGTTACTACTGCTACTGTAGTACTGTTACTACTACTACTGTAGTACTGTTAATACTGCTACTGTAGTACTGTTACTACTACTACTGTAGTACTGTTACTACTACTGTAGTACTGTTACTACTACTACTGTAGTACTGTTACTACTACTACTGTAGTACTGTTAATACTGCTACTGTAGTACTGTTACTACTGCTACTGTAGTACTGTTAATACTGCTACTGTAGTACTGTTACTACTGCTACTGTAGTACTGTTAATACTGCTACTGTAGTACTGTTACTATTTGTACTACTATTGTTGTTACACAGTGAATGTGTCAGACTGACCTCCATAGTGTGAGTCTTCCCCGATGACGTCTGACCGTATGCAAAGATGGTCCCATTATATCCTCCCAAAACATCTGAAACACACAACACACACTAAATGTAAACACACACTAAATGTAAACACACACTAAATGTAAACACACACAGTGAATGTAAACACACAGTGAATGTAAACACACACACTAAATGTAAACACACAGTGAATGTAAACACACACTAAATGTAAACACACAGTGAATGTAAACACACACTAAATGTAAACACACACTAAATGTAAACACACAGTGAATGTAAACACAGTGAATGTAAATACACAGTGAATGTAAACACACAGTGAATGTGAAAACAGTGAATGTAAACACACAGTGAATGTAAACACACAGTGAATGTAAACACACAGTGAATGTAAACACAGTGAATGTAAACACACAGTGAATGTAAACACACAGTGAATGTAAACACAGTGAATGTAAACACACAGTGAGTGTAAACACACAGTGAATGTAAACACACACTAAATGTAAACACACACTAAATGTAAACACACAGTGAATGTAAACACACAGTGAATGTAAACACACACTAAATGTAAACACACAGTGAATGTAAACACAGTGAATTTAAACACAGTGAATGTAAACACACTGAATGTAAACACACAGTGAATGTAAACACACACTAAATGTAAACACACAGTAAATGTAAACACACAGTGAATGTAAACACACACTAAATGTAAACACAGTGAATGTAAACACACACTGAATGTAAACACAGTGAATGTAAACACACAGTGAATGTAAACACACAGTGAATGTAAACACACAGTGAATGTAAACACACACTAAATGTAAACACACACTAAATGTAAACACACAGTGAATGTAAACACACAGTGAATGTAAACACACAGTGAATGTAAACACAGTGAATGTAAACACACAGTGAATGTAAACACAGTGAATGTAAACACACACTAAATGTAAACACACAGTGAATGTAAACACACAGTGAATGTAAACACAGTGAATGTAAACACAGTGAATGTAAACACACAGTGAATGTAAACACACAGTGAATGTAAACACAGTGAATGTAAACACACACTAAATGTAAACACACACTAAATGTAAACACACAGTGAATGTAAACACACAGTGAATGTAAACACACAGTGAATGTAAACACACACTAAATGTAAACACACACTAAATGTAAACACACAGTGAATGTAAACACACAGTGAATGTAAACACGCACTAAATGTAAACACACAGTGAATGTAAACACACACTGAATGTAAACACACAGTGAATGTAAACACAGTGAATGTAAACACACAGTGAATGTAAACACACACTAAATGTAAACACACAGTGAATGTAAACACAGTGAATGTAAACACACACTAAATGTAAACACACAGTGAATATAAACACTGAATGTAAACACACAGTGAATGTAAACACAGTGAATGTAAACACACAGTGAATGTAAACACACACTAAATGTAAACACACACTAAATGTAAACACACAGTGAATGTAAACACACAGTGAATGTAAACACACACTAAATGTAAACACACACTGAATGTAAACACACACTGAATGTAAACACACAGTGAATGTAAACACAGTGAATGTAAACACACAGTGAATGTAAACACACACTAAATGTAAACACACAGTTAATGTAAACACACAGTGAATGTAAACACAGTGAATGTAAACACACAGTGAATGTAAACACACAGTGAATGTAAACACACACTAAATGTAAACACACAGTGAATGTAAACACACAGTGAATGTAAACACACAGTGAATGTAAACACACAGTGAATGTAAACACAGTGAATGTAAACACACAGTGAATGTAAACACACACTAAATGTAAACACACAGTGAATGTAAACACAGTGAATGTAAACACACACTGAATGTAAACACACAGTGAATGTAAACACAGTGAATGTAAACACACAGTGAATGTAAACACAGTGAATGTAAACACACAGTGAATGTAAACACAGTGAATGTAAACACACAGTGAATGTAAACACAGTGAATGTAAACACACAGTGAATGTAAACACACACTGAATGTAAACACAGTGAATGTAAACACACAGTGAATGTAAACACACAGTGAATGTAAACACAGTGAATGTAAACACAGTGAATGTAAACACACACTAAATGTAAACACACAGTGAATGTAAACACACAGTGAATGTAAACACACACTAAATGTAAACACACAGTGAATGTAAACACACACTGAATGTAAACACACAGTGAATGTAAACACAGTGAATGTAAACACACAGTGAATGTAAACACAGTGAATGTAAACACACACTAAATGTAAACACACAGTGAATGTAAACACACAGTGAATGTAAACACACACTAAATGTAAACACACACTAAATGTAAACACACAGTGAATGTGAACACAGTGAATGTAAACACACACTAAATGTAAACACACAGTGAATGTAAACACACAGTGAATGTAAACACACAGTGAATGTAAACACAGTGAATGTAAACACACACTAAATGTAAACACAGTGAATGTAAACACACACTAAATGTAAACACACAGTGAATGTAAACACACAGTGAATGTAAACACAGTGAATGTAAACACACAGTGAATGTAAACACACAGTGAATGTAAACACAGTGAATGTAAACACACACTAAATGTAAACACACAGTGAATGTAAACACAGTGAATGTAAACACACACTAAATGTAAACACACAGTGAATGTAAACACACAGTGAATGTAAACACACAGTGAATGTAAACACACACTAAATGTAAACACAGTGAATGTAAACACACACTAAATGTAAACACACAGTGAATGTAAACACACACTAAATGTAAACACACAGTGAATGTAAACACACACTAAATGTAAACACACAGTGACTGTAAACACACACTAAATGTAAACACACAGTGAATGTAAACACAGTGAATGTAAACACACACTAAATGTAAACACACAGTGAATGTAAACACAGTCACATCAGTCATTAAGGCAGAACACAGTGAGTCAGTCAGAGTATAAAGGGTTAACACAGCGAGTCCGTCAGAGTATAAAGTGTTAACACAGCGAGTCAGTCAGAGTATAAAGGGTTAACACAGTGAGTCAGGCTGAGTATAAAGGGTTAACACAGTGAGTCAGTCAGAGTATAAAGGGTTAACACAGTGAGTCAGTCAGAGTATAAAGGGTTAACACAGCGAGTCAGTCAGAGTATAAAGGGTTAACACAGCGAGTCAGGCTGAGTATAAAGGGTTAACACAGCGAGTCAGGCTGAGTATAAAGGGTTAACACAGCGAGTCAGGCTGAGTATAAAGGGTTAACACAGCGAGTCAGGCTGAGTATAAAGGGTTAACACAGCGAGTCAGTCAGAGTATAAAGGGTTAACACAGTGAGTCAGGCTGAGTATAAAGGGTTAACACAGCGAGTCAGTCAGAGTATAAAGGGTTAACACAGTGAGTCAGTCAGAGTATAAAGGGTTAACACAGTGAGTCAGTCAGAGTATAAAGGGTTAACACAGCGAGTCAGTCAGAGTATAAAGGGTTAACACAGTGAGTCAGTCAGAGTATAAAGGGTTAACACAGTGAGTCAGGCTGAGTATAAAGGGTTAACACAGCGAGTCAGTCAGAGTACAAAGGGTTAACACAGTGAGTCAGGCTGAGTATAAAGGGTTAACACAGCGAGTCAGGCTGAGTATAAAGGGTTAACACAGCGAGTCAGTCAGAGTATAAAGGGTTAACACAGCGAGTCAGTAAATGTAAACACACACTAAATGTAAACACACAGTGAATGTAAACACACAGTGAATGTAAACACACAGTGAATGTAAACACAGTGAATGTAAACACAGTGAATGTAAACACACAGTGAATGTAAACACAGTGAATGTAAACACACACTAAATGTAAACACACAGTGAATGTAAACACAGTGAATGTAAACACAGTGAATGTAAACACACAGTGAATGTAAACACACAGTGAATGTAAACACAGTGAATGTAAACACACACTAAATGTAAACACACACTAAATGTAAACACACAGTGAATGTAAACACACAGTGAATGTAAACACACAGTGAATGTAAACACACACTAAATGTAAACACACACTAAATGTAAACACACAGTGAATGTAAACACACAGTGAATGTAAACACACAGTGAATGTAAACACACAGTGAATGTAAACACGCACTAAATGTAAACACACAGTGAATGTAAACACACACTGAATGTAAACACACAGTGAATGTAAACACAGTGAATGTAAACACACAGTGAATGTAAACACACACTAAATGTAAACACACAGTGAATGTAAACACAGTGAATGTAAACACACACTAAATGTAAACACACAGTGAATATAAACACTGAATGTAAACACACAGTGAATGTAAACACAGTGAATGTAAACACACAGTGAATGTAAACACACACTAAATGTAAACACACACTAAATGTAAACACACAGTGAATGTAAACACACAGTGAATGTAAACACAGTGAATGTAAACACACACTAAATGTAAACACACACTGAATGTAAACACACACTGAATGTAAACACACAGTGAATGTAAACACAGTGAATGTAAACACACAGTGAATGTAAACACAGTGAATGTAAACACACACTAAATGTAAACACACAGTGAATGTAAACACACAGTGAATGTAAACACAGTGAATGTAAACACACAGTGAATGTAAACACACAGTGAATGTAAACACACACTAAATGTAAACACACAGTGAATGTAAACACACAGTGAATGTAAACACACAGTGAATGTAAACACACAGTGAATGTAAACACAGTGAATGTAAACACACAGTGAATGTAAACACACACTAAATGTAAACACAGTGAATGTAAACACACACTGAATGTAAACACACAGTGAATGTAAACACAGTGAATGTAAACACACAGTGAATGTAAACACAGTGAATGTAAACACACAGTGAATGTAAACACAGTGAATGTAAACACACAGTGAATGTAAACACACACTGAATGTAAACACAGTGAATGTAAACACACAGTGAATGTAAACACACAGTGAATGTAAACACAGTGAATGTAAACACAGTGAATGTAAACACACACTAAATGTAAACACACAGTGAATGTAAACACACAGTGAATGTAAACACACACTAAATGTAAACACACAGTGAATGTAAACACACACTGAATGTAAACACACAGTGAATGTAAACACAGTGAATGTAAACACACAGTGAATGTAAACACAGTGAATGTAAACACACACTAAATGTAAACACACAGTGAATGTAAACACACAGTGAATGTAAACACACAGTGAATGTAAACACACACTAAATGTAAACACACACTAAATGTAAACACACAGTGAATGTGAACACAGTGAATGTAAACACACACTAAATGTAAACACACAGTGAATGTAAACACAGTGAATGTAAACACACAGTGAATGTAAACACAGTGAATGTAAACACAGTGAATGTAAACACAGTGAATGTAAACACACACTAAATGTAAACACACAGTGAATGTAAACACACAGTGAATGTAAACACAGTGAATGTAAACACACAGTGAATGTAAACACACAGTGAATGTAAACACAGTGAATGTAAACACACACTAAATGTAAACACACAGTGAATGTAAACACAGTGAATGTAAACACACACTAAATGTAAACACACAGTGAATGTAAACACACAGTGAATGTAAACACACAGTGAATGTAAACACACACTAAATGTAAACACAGTGAATGTAAACACACACTAAATGTAAACACACAGTGAATGTAAACACACACTAAATGTAAACACACAGTGAATGTAAACACACACTAAATGTAAACACACAGTGAATGTAAACACACACTAAATGTAAACACACAGTGAATGTAAACACAGTGAATGTAAACACACACTAAATGTAAACACACAGTGAATGTAAACACAGTCACATCAGTCATTAAGGCAGAACACAGTGAGTCAGTCAGAGTATAAAGGGTTAACACAGTGAGTCAGGCTGAGTATAAAGGGTTAACACAGTGAGTCAGTCAGAGTATAAAGGGTTAACACAGTGAGTCAGTCAGAGTATAAAGGGTTAACACAGCGAGTCAGTCAGAGTATAAAGGGTTAACACAGCGAGTCAGGCTGAGTATAAAGGGTTAACACAGCGAGTCAGGCTGAGTATAAAGGGTTAACACAGCGAGTCAGGCTGAGTATAAAGGGTTAACACAGCGAGTCAGGCTGAGTATAAAGGGTTAACACAGCGAGTCAGTCAGAGTATAAAGGGTTAACACAGTGAGTCAGGCTGAGTATAAAGGGTTAACACAGCGAGTCAGTCAGAGTATAAAGGGTTAACACAGTGAGTCAGTCAGAGTATAAAGGGTTAACACAGTGAGTCAGTCAGAGTATAAAGGGTTAACACAGCGAGTCAGTCAGAGTATAAAGGGTTAACACAGCGAGTCAGTCAGAGTATAAAGGGTTAACACAGCGAGTCAGTCAGAGTATAAAGGGTTAACACAGTGAGTCAGGCTGAGTATAAAGGGTTAACACAGCGAGTCAGTCAGAGTACAAAGGGTTAACACAGTGAGTCAGGCTGAGTATAAAGGGTTAACACAGTGAGTCAGGCTGAGTATAAAGGGTTAACACAGCGAGTCAGTCAGAGTATAAAGGGTTAACACAGTGAGTCAGTCAGAGTATAAAGGGTTAACACAGTGAGTCAGTCAGAGTATAAAGGGTTAACACAGTGAGTCAGTCAGAGTATAAAGGGTTAACACAGCGAGTCAGGCTGAGTATAAAGGGTTAACACAGTGAGTCAGTCAGAGTATAAAGGGTTAACACAGCGAGTCAGGCTGAGTATAAAGGGTTAACACAGTGAGTCAGGCTGAGTATAAAGGGTTAACACAGTGAGTCAGTCAGAGTATAAAGGGTTAACACAGTGAGTCAGTCAGAGTATAAAGGGTTAACACAGTGAGTCAGGCTGAGTATAAAGGGTTAACACAGTGAGTCAGGCTGAGTATAAAGGGTTAACACAGCGAGTCAGTCAGAGTATAAAGGGTTAACACAGCGAGTCAGTCAGAGTATAAAGGGTTAACACAGCGAGTCAGTCAGAGTATAAAGGGTTAACACAGCGAGTCAGGCTGAGTATAAAGGGTTAACACAGCGAGTCAGGCTGAGTATAAAGGGTTAACACAGCGAGTCAGTCAGAGTATAAAGGGTTAACACAGCGAGTCAGTCAGAGTATAAAGGGTTAACACAGTGAGTCAGTCAGAGTATAAAGGGTTAACACAGTGAGTCAGGCTGAGTATAAAGGGTTAACACAGCGAGTCAGGCTGAGTATAAAGGGTTAACACAGCGAGTCAGGCTGAGTATAAAGGGTTAACACAGCGAGTCAGGCTGAGTATAAAGGGTTAACACAGCGAGTCAGTCAGAGTATAAAGGGTTAACACAGTGAGTCAGTCAGAGTATAAAGGGTTAACACAGTGAGTCAGGCTGAGTATAAAGGGTTAACACAGCGAGTCAGGCTGAGTATAAAGGGTTAACACAGTGAGTCAGTCAGAGTATAAAGGGTTAACACAGTGAGTCAGGCTGAGTATAAAGGGTTAACACAGTGAGTCAGGCTGAGTATAAAGGGTTAACACAGTGAGTCAGGCTGAGTATAAAGGGTTAACACAGTGAGTCAGTCAGAGTATAAAGGGTTAACACAGTGAGTCAGGCTGAGTATAAAGGGTTAACACAGTGAGTCAGGCTGAGTATAAAGGGTTAACACAGCGAGTCAGGCTGAGTATAAAGGGTTAACACAGCGAGTCAGGCTGAGTATAAAGGGTTAACACAGTGAGTCAGGCTGAGTATAAAGGGTTAACACAGCGAGTCAGGCTGAGTATAAAGGGTTAACACAGCGAGTCAGGCTGAGTATAAAGGGTTAACACAGCGAGTCAGGCTGAGTATAAAGGGTTAACACAGTGAGTCAGGCTGAGTATAAAGGGTTAACACAGCGAGTCAGGCTGAGTATAAAGGGTTAACACAGCGAGTCAGGCTGAGTATAAAGGGTTAACACAGTGAGTCAGGCTGAGTATAAAGGGTTATGTCTCACCTTTGACAATCTGCTTGGCGCAGGTGTCATACACCTGAAGCTGCTCTGTGATTGGAGGAAGGACTCTGTCAAACACATACGGCTTCCCCTGCAACACAGGAAACACACTGTCAAAATAACAGTCTGACAGAGTTAATCAGTTTATTCACAGTGACGCTCGCTCACCTTTTATAAAGATTATACATGATTATATTATTATTCCTATTATAATCTTTTTATCATTTTTTCACAAAGCACAGTCTGACACATTAGTGATCGTATTTACAGATATTATTTTTATTATTTTTATTATTATTAGGTGAAATCTACTTGGTCATAAGTTCTCATCAAAGTAAAATACAGAACCATAATTTTTATAATCAATGAATCCAAAAAAAAATTCAGCAGATTGATCGATTGTTAGATCTTTATAACATCAAAAGACTGTTAACATGGTGATGTTGCAAATTAATATTCTATAACTGTGTAATCTGTAATGTAATTGATTAAGTCGACACAAGAAGCTGCTTCTGTAGCTGCTGACAGATTTACGAGACGTTTTATTATTACTAAACTCAAACACAGCAGTGCTCTTCAGAGTTTTCTAATATTCACCGTTTTACGTTTCTGTGCTGACTGAGCTTTGCTACGTCATCATTTAAAGTTGTGTTTGTGCTGTAGCGCCACCTACAGGCGGAAGACCATCAACCCTCACAGAACTGTTGGGTGTTTATTTGTGAACATACCACGCAGTGTGTAAAATAACTGACCACATGGTGGCGCTGTTGCTTGACTATGTGGTGTTGTGACATGTTCAGGGGGAACTGGTGTACAACAGCACTGTGGTTATTTCATTTTATATTTTACTGTAGCGCCCCCTGTGGGTGAAACTGCATCAGGCTGTTCAGACTGTCTAAAGGCGGCTCAGATCTGGCTGCAGCTGGACGATACCTTCGAGTTACAGCAGTTTATGTAAAACTTTGTTAAACGTCGGATAGACAGATTGTGTTCTGGGTCATCCAAATATGAAATGTTCAATGATAATGATCATGACTGGTGAAGATTGGATGAAATATGTAGAATAAGATAAATATTTTAGCAAACAATTCAAAATGGTGGAAATATTTTCATGGCACCAGTGGGCGTGGCCTATCTCAGTCTGTTCGTATTGCTTTAAGGAATCCTCAGCTACGTGGTATTAGAGACGGGGGGATGTTGGATCGTTTGGTGACAGACAGGACGAGTCTTTATCTGATGACATTTAACTGATCTGAGGACTGTTTGATGGTGTTATCAGCATCCACACAGACGGACACCAGGACTCACTGAATATTAATGTGTGTGGAAGAAAGTGTTGTGAAGAACACGAGTACACACACTGAAGTAAAAGTTGTTCTGACTGACAGGTGAATCACCACAAACATCCAGTCACACACACTTCAGTGGATTTACTGACTAAATGCCACCAATCAGAGCATGCGCCTGTGTCATGTGACTCTAAAACACACGGAAATAAATCACATTGTGTAACACAGTAATACTTTATGTCCACAGTAACCACAAATACTGTCACAATGTGGTTTTTAGTTTCTTATAAGATCATTCATCTCAAAGCTGATGGAGGCGGCGTGTTCAATAATACGGGCTGCTTAATGTAGAGTCGTGTTGTCTGTGTAACATGTAGCGTGTAACATGTAGCGTTTAACATGTAGCGTGTAACATGTAGCGTTTAACATGTAGCGTTTAACATGTAGCGTGTAACATGTAGCGTTTAACATGTAGCGTGTAACATGTAGCGTTTAACATGTAGCGTTTAACATGTAGCGTTTAACATGTAGCGTGTGATTGTTCTCTGAGATATCGGACAGGAAAGGTCAGAAGGTCAATAAATCATTAAAATCCTCGGAAAATGATTATAATTCATTACTGATTCATCAAATGATTATTTGCTTCATTAATCAATTAGTAGTTCAGCTGTTCCTGTCCGGTCGCCATGACAACTAACAGGATGAAAAAAATAAACAAGCTGCTGTTTTGTGACTTTCTTGTGATCGTTACTTTTTAACTTGAAATTAATTCATTTTAATCTTCAAGACTTTTTAATAAAACAAAGAAAAAAAATCCTTTGTTGAACTGGACATATTTAACCAGTGAAACCAGTGAAACCAGTAATCTATTTAGAGCTGCAACGATTAATCAATTAATTGATTAGTCCATCCACAAAAAATAAATCAGCAAATATTTTGATAATCGATGAATTGATTCAGAGGTTCTTATCTGTGATTCTTCTGTGATAATAAATCGTTAATTAGTTTCAGATCCAAAACTGAAAAACGTCCAAAGATTTTATGAAGACAGAAAACAAAATCTGAGACTGGAGAAACAGACGAGTTGGAAGGATGAATCAATGATCTAATCAATCAGCTGATTGATTGATGTTTCAGCTCCAACACTGAACACATTCAGGTTCAGTGTTCAGACACTGAATCTCACACTGTCTGTACGTTTCAATAAGATGCATGTCGTCATGGTAACTGCATCCCACTGGGAGACGTCTGGACTGACCGAACCAATCATACGGAAGAAAGATGATTGCGCGCGCACACACACACACACACACACACACACACACACACACACACACACACACACACACACACACACACACACACACACACACACACACACACACACACACACACACACACACACACACACACACACACACACACACACACACACAGAATAAAAGTCACATCATGAATTTTACATGAGAATCTTGTTTGGAGCGTAAATAAAAGGCAGCTTCAACATTTTCATTCTTTTTTCTTTTTTATCTGGAGGACCAGACAGAGTCCGTCAGAGGGCCACATCAGGGCCTGGGGCCGCATATTGATGCTCTGCTGCCAATCATGTGATGTCTGATGGCCTTCAGCCTCCGCTGTCATGGAGACAGAATATTTCCCACGAGACCCTGCAGCAGCTCCACACCCCCCCCCCCCCCTTTCCTTTAAATGAAAGCAGACAGATCTGCAGCTTCATCCATGAACAGTAGGGGTGGGCGATGTAGCAAAAATATCATCAAATATCACGATTCTTTTTCACGTTAGTTTTTATATTTTGCAAGTTACTGAACAGTCAAGATTCAAGATTCAAAAAACTTTATTGTCTATCACATAATGATATAAATTTGTCTCACAAATAACAAAAACAGCTAAACGGTGGCGTTTACCTGCCGCCCAGCTGTCAGTTTAACATGATGTGCAGCAGGTGAGCTTCCTGCAGATTTCACAAACACACTACCAAGCAGCTGGTGCCGTGACGATGCTCAGACTGGCATTATTATGGAGAAAATTCAGTGCCACATATCACCATTTTCCAACCTACACATAATACATTCACACATAATACATTCTCTATGCTTGACTTAAACTGTTAACTCATAGTCCTTCAGAACTAATGTTTCCCAGACACCCACTGAACATAGTCAGTTAAATAGCAGGCTAGAGACGCGAGCATGGACGCTGCCAATCCTAGAGCTTGAATGCTACGCAGGGCGTGTCTTGCCAAGAAAAGCAGTGGGATCCATAATAACGCTGCTCAGACAGGTGGCAGGCTAACAGCGTAGCATTTACTGTTAAAAACACTTTGGGCTCCTGATGTGAAGCGTGCAGATAGTTTGCTCTGCTGTGAGCTCGTTTTTACCCAAAATCCTCGCCGCTGGAGGTCATTTTCTCCAGCAGATTGAGATGTGATACGAGGATCTCACCATGTTGGTGTTCCAGACTGAGCTCAGTCACAGAGCTGAACGACGATCTCTCTGTAACGGTGTTTTAATTGTTCATCTAATATCGTCATATCGCGCACCCCTAAATTACAGACACTAAACTACAACTACAGACAGGTTTCAAACTAAAGTGTTTTTAAGAGAAACAGTCAGATGAAGGGATCTGTGGTTTGTCCGTTCTGGGCTACTGTAGAAACATGGACTGTGGAAGAGGACCTGCTCCCTCTGTAGATATAAAGGCTCAATCTAAGGAAACAAAAACACGAGTCTTATTTTCAGGTGATGATACACTAAATTCTACACACTGCACCTTTAAAGGGATTTCAGGGTTTGTTGTGTACAGTTTGTTTTTCAGACCAAACTTCAGTCAGTAAAGAAACATGATGTCACTGATGTGTTCCAGCCTTCAGATCCAACCTGACGCTGAGATAAACAAACGTCTCCTCCGTTCTGTCTCATTACAGATGATTCATCTGCCTGTTCAACTGGAAACCGTCCAGGAGGAAACTGGGACAGAGTCATGTGACCTTCATCAGGACAAACAGGACGAACCGAGCTCATTAAAATAAAGACATTAAATGATCAGACCGGAGCTGCTGATCAGTGTTCAGCACACTTGAACTTTCTCCAGCTCTTCACTGACATCTGACTGACTTTATCGCTTTTATTGAACTCGATGCTTCTACTGATCTGCAGTGAAATTATTACAACCAAAATATAGTAAAACAGTAAAATCTTAGTTACACCTGATAAAAGTAAACATGTAGCAGAGAAATAAATAAATCATTATTACTGACAAACTGATTCACTGAGATTTTCTCTTTATGTTTTTATTCACACTGAAAAAAAATGTTTTTAAAACAAAGTCAGAGCTCATGATAAAAATGTATCAATGATGATTGATGAAATATTTTGTTTACTGTGTTTGTATCCTGTATTTATCATGTGATCTGTTCCTGTCACTGTGATTAGTCAGTTAATCGGAAACTACTGAGATAATTGATAATTCACAATAAAATCAATCAATGAATCATTGCAGAGTGAACTGAAGACATGACTCTGGTTTTATTTGCATTTCAACTATTTTCAGCCATTTTATGCACTGAATCAATAATCAATTAATGTAAAAAAATAATCAGCAGATGTATTGATAAAAACAAATGATTTGTTGTTAATGTTTTGATCTTTTTACAATAAAAACAATAACAGGTGTGATGATGGTAACTTCCGGTGTGTCTATTGTTGCGGACGGGCGGACACACACACACACACACACACACACACACACACACACACACACACACACACACACACACACACACACACACACACACACACACACACACACACACACACACACACACACACACACACACAGTTTGTGCAGCTATCCTTGTTAGGACATTGCATTGACTTCCATTCATAGTGGACAGCCGAACCCAAACCTTAACCAGGACCTCAGAAATGACGTTTCAGTCGGTGTTTATACCGGAAAACACACGCACACGCGCACACACGCACTCACCGCCACCACCACCGTGTCCTCTCCGTTAAATTTGGGGATGTATTTGTCTCCGCGGCTCCGCTCCGCGTCGTTCAGCGGCCTGAAGCGGCACATCACCTTCACCCCGCACACCCCGCACTCCGCCGCGTCATTCATCACCGACACTGTCCGGTAACAACGGAAGGAGGCACCGACAGATCCGCAGAATCACCGCACAGTCAGCTCCGGTTCACACGGTGGACATCCACAAACCTGCAGCGGACACAAAGCTGCGCTCCCGTCAGCAGCGCTGAACACTCCCACCTCACAGGTCCACCCAGGACCCCCAGCCAGCCGCACGGAACTCTGGGACATGCAGTCCTTTCTGATCATCGATATAGATATTGATTACTTCATAGATCCTTGAGGGAGAGATGTTTTCAGAAGGTTTTCAGAAAAAAGAGAGAAGAGTCAGAAATTAAAATATATCACAAAACAGATTAAACATGTTTCAGCTCCTCTCTGGAAGGAAGGAGGGAAGAGACGATTATATAATGAAATAAAAATGTTTCTATTGTGTAGCGAAGAATATTTAATTATTTAACATTAATATAATATATATTCATTAACATACACATGTGCAATACCAATATGTATATTAATTACTTGATATATATGTAATTATTAGAATGACAAAAGATTACTGAAGTTGTTGTGATGACACAAAATTACTAGTACATTTACTCAAGTACTGTACTTAAGTACAGTTTTGAGGTACTTTACTTGAGTATTTCCATGTGATGCTACTTTATACTTCCACTCCACTACATTTCAGAGGGAAATATTGTACTTTCTACTCCACTACATTTATTTGACAGCTTTAGTTACTTTTCAGATGCAGATTTCACAGTTAGTGCAGCTCCTGACACACAGTGGTACACAGTACAGTACAGTACAGTACAGTACAGCCCAGTACAGCCCAGTACAGTACAGCCCAGTACAGTACAGTACAGTACAGTACAGTACAGTACAGTACAGTACAGTACAGCACAGCACAGCCCAGCACAGTACAGCCCAGTACAGCCCAGTACAGTACAGTACAGCCCAGTACAGCCCAGTACAGTACAGTACAGTACAGTACAGCCCAGCACAGTACAGCCCAGCACAGTACAGCCCAGCCCAGCCCAGCCCAGCCCAGTACAGTACAGCCCAGCACAGTACAGCCCAGCCCAGCACAGCACAGTACAGTACAGCCCAGCACAGTACAGCCCAGCCCAGCCCAGCACAGTACAGTACAGTACAGTACAGCACAGCCCGGCACAGCCCAGCACAGTACAGCCCAGCACAGCACAGCACAGCACAGCACAGTACAGTACTATTTATTACACTCCAGGTTAAATAATAGTCAGTATATATATACTGTATGTATAAAGATAAAACTTGTGGTGTCCAGCTGTTTTGGCATGTGACCCCTTAAAAAAATCATTATAGTTGTGTCTTCTTGTCATGTTTCAGACGTCTGTGAGTGTTTGCAGAGACATTTTCATCAGAACTTTGTTTTGTCTTCTTTCCTCTCCCATTAATCATCTCAGATACAGATACAACATCTGGTGATTAAACATTACAAATTCAAAAAAGGATTCAAAGACAAGAGTTCTTTTGTTTTCTTTGAACTGGTGTGTTGGTTAGGGTTAGAGGCTGGGGGGTTAGGGTTAGAGGCTGGGGGGTTAGGGTTAGAGGCTGGGGGGTTAGGGTTAGGGTTAGAGGCTGAGGGGTTAGGGTTAGAGGCTGGGGGGTTAGGGTTAGGGTTAGAGGCTGGGGGGTTAGGGTGAGAGGCTGGGGGTTAGGGTGAGAGGCTGGGGGGTAAGGTTAGAGGCTGGGGGGTTAGGGTTAGAGGCTGGGGGGTTAGGGTTAGGGTTAGAGGCTGGGGGGTTAGGGTGAGAGGCTGGGGGGTTAGGGTGAGAGGCTGGGGGGTTAGGGTTAGAGGCTGGGGGGTTGGGGTTAGGGTTAGAGGCTGAGGGGTTAGGGTTAGAGGCTGGGGGGTTAGGGTTAGGGTTAGAGGCTGAGGGGTTAGGGTTAGAGGCTGGGGGGTAAGGTTAGAGGCTGGGGGGTTAGGGTTAGAGGCTGGGGGGTTAGGGTTAGGGTTAGAGGCTGGGGGGTTAGGGTTAGGGTTAGAGGCTGGGGGGTTAGGGTTAGAGGCTGGGGGGTAAGGTTAGAGGCTGGGGGGTTAGGGTTAGAGGCTGGGGGGTAAGGTTAGAGGCTGGGGGGTTAGGGTTAGAGGCTGGGGGGTTAGGGTGAGAGGCTGGGGGGTTAGGGTTAGAGGCTGAGGGGTTAGGGTTAGAGGCTGGGGGGTTAGGGTTAGAGGCTGGGGGGTTAGGGTTAGGGTTAGAGGCTGAGGGGTTAGGGTTAGAGGCTGGGGGGTTAGGGTTAGGGTTAGAGGCTGGGGGGTTAGGGTGAGAGGCTGGGGGTTAGGGTGAGAGGCTGGGGGGTAAGGTTAGAGGCTGGGGGGTTAGGGTTAGAGGCTGGGGGGTTAGGGTTAGGGTTAGAGGCTGGGGGGTTAGGGTGAGAGGCTGGGGGGTTAGGGTGAGAGGCTGGGGGTTAGGGTTAGAGGCTGGGGGGTTAGGGTTAGGGTTAGAGGCTGGGGGGTTAGGGTGAGAGGCTGGGGGGTTAGGGTTAGAGGCTGGGGGGTTAGGGTTAGAGGCTGGGGGGTTAGGGTTAGAGGCTGGGGGGTTAGGGTTAGGGTTAGAGGCTGGGGGGTTAGGGTGAGAGGCTGGGGGTTAGGGTGAGAGGCTGGGGGGTTAGGGTGAGAGGCTGGGGGGTTAGGGTGAGAGGCTGGGGGGTTAGGGTTAGAGGCTGAGGGGTTAGGGTTAGAGGCTGGGGGGTTAGGGTTAGGGTTAGAGGCTGGGGGGTTAGGGTGAGAGGCTGGGGGTTAGGGTGAGAGGCTGGGGGGTAAGGTTAGAGGCTGGGGGGTTAGGGTTAGAGGCTGGGGGGTTAGGGTTAGGGTTAGAGGCTGGGGGGTTAGGGTGAGAGGCTGGGGGGTTAGGGTGAGAGGCTGGGGGGTTAGGGTTAGAGGCTGGGGGGTTGGGGTTAGGGTTAGAGGCTGAGGGGTTAGGGTTAGAGGCTGGGGGGTTAGGGTTAGGGTTAGAGGCTGAGGGGTTAGGGTTAGAGGCTGGGGGGTAAGGTTAGAGGCTGGGGGGTTAGGGTTAGAGGCTGGGGGGTTAGGGTTAGGGTTAGAGGCTGGGGGGTTAGGGTGAGAGGCTGGGGGGTTAGGGTTAGAGGCTGAGGGGTTAGGGTTAGAGGCTGGGGGGTTAGGGTTAGAGGCTGGGGGGTTAGGGTTAGGGTTAGAGGCTGAGGGGTTAGGGTTAGAGGCTGGGGGGTTAGGGTTAGGGTTAGAGGCTGGGGGGTTAGGGTGAGAGGCTGGGGGTTAGGGTGAGAGGCTGGGGGGTAAGGTTAGAGGCTGGGGGGTTAGGGTTAGAGGCTGGGGGGTTAGGGTTAGGGTTAGAGGCTGGGGGGTTAGGGTTAGAGGCTGGGGGGTTAGGGTGAGAGGCTGGGGGGTTAGGGTGAGAGGCTGGGGGGTTAGGGTTAGAGGCTGGGGGTTAGGGTGAGAGGCTGGGGGGTTAGGGTGAGAGGCTGGGGGGTTAGGGTTAGAGGCTGGGGGGTTAGGGTTAGAGGCTGGGGGGTTAGGGTTAGAGGCTGGGGGGTTAGGGTTAGAGGCTGGGGGGTTAGGGTTAGGGTTAGAGGCTGGGGGGTTAGGGTTAGAGGCTGGGGGGTTAGGGTTAGGGTTAGAGGCTGGGGGGTTAGGGTTAGGTGACCCTGGGACACGATCTTATCAAATGGGGGTCCGTATTGTAATCTGTGTCATTTTAGGGGTCCTTGTCATGAAAATGTTTGAGAACCACTACAATAGAACAAAGGAAGGAATAAGAACAATAAAACATGTAAAAGATCAGAATAAAACAGAGGAAGAGAGACAGTTAGTTAAAAGCAATGTTGAATAAATACGTTTTCAATTGTCATTAATAAATAAATATATATATCTTTGGGTCGGGAAGTCCATAGTTTCAGTGCATAGTTAAAAAATGCTGAATGGCTGATTTACTTGTGTGATAGTTTGTATTTTAAAAAACTGGCAGCAGAGGATCTAAGAGGCCGTGAAGGATTATAAAATGACAAAGAATTAGTAATGCAGGCTGTTCCCAAACCATTAAGAGCCTCGTAAACAAGTAAAAGAACTTTAAAATCAATCCTGAAAGCTCAGACTGGGGCGATAAGCTCTCTTTCTTGTTCTAGTTAAAAGTTCTGAATTAATTGTAGTTTATTAATGGATTGTTGTGGAAGACTGGTGAGAAGAACATTACAGTCGTCTAATCTACTTGAAATAAATGCTTGAACAATTTTCACGGCATCATCTTTATTGAGCTGCTTTGGTCACCTTCTTTATGTGGGATTTAAAATTTAAGTCTGAGTCTGAGGTCATGCCCAGGCTCCTGACTTCTGATTTAACCTGTGGGACCAAACCACCAAGTTTGTTGACTAACTAATACAATTTCTGTTTTTTCACCATTTAATTTAAGAAAGTTGGTCTGCATCTACTTGTTTACTGCAGCCAGACCAGTTTATAGCAAAGGGTTTGGTCTTTACCTGGGTCCAATAAAATAAACGGCTGTGTGTCATCAGCTCAGCTGTGGAAATTAAGCTTATGTTCTCTGATAATGTCACCTAAAGGAAGCATGTACAATGAAAAAAGCAGAGGACCATGGCAGCTTCCCTGAGCAACACCAAAAGGTAACTCATGTTTCCCTGATAGATGATCCCGTAGTGACAAAAAACGTTCTTTACCCTGATATGTAAGAGCGGAACCAATCTAAACACTCGAAGCGAGGCCAGCCCACTATCAAGGCGCTCAGCGGGAATATTGTGATCAGTGGTATCAGAGGCAGAACTTATATCTAATACAAGTAGAACGGAGAGCTTGTTAGCATCAGTGCTAATCCTGAGATCTCTAACAGCTGTGGTGAGGGCTGTCAGTGCTTTACCCTCAACTCTGAAACTTTTATAAAATATTATTTTTGTTCAGGAAATCTGTAATTTTGTTAAAAATAACCCTTTTTACATTATCTTACTTAAAAATGGGAGATTTGATAAAGGCCTACAGTCTTTAAGTTTTATAGCTGCAGTTTTGAAGGATTCTGGAAAACATCCAGTTTCAAAAGACATGTTAATGATGTTTGACAGAGTGACACATACAGTTAAAACAATTCTTAAACCATGAAGTGGGGACTGGGTCAAGACAGCACGTAGAAGACTTCCATTCATTCACAAGCTCATATAGTTCCTGATCAGAAATAGTGGTGAATTACGACATGTTTGCAATATTTTTGCTGGGTCGATTGATGTTGTTATCAGCATCTGTGACAATATCTGCTCTTATGGAGGTAATTTTGTTGTTAAAGAATATTGCAAATTCTTCACATCCAGTGGAAGATATTTGGTCCAGGACGTCATTGATGGGCAGGATTAAGCAAACGGTTTATAGTGTTAACAGTGATTTAGGATCATTGTTACTCTCAGAGAAATGAGCTCTTCTTGCTGAGCTTATGGCAAAGTTAAAATATATCACTTGTTCCTTGTGAATATTATGATGGACAGTTTCCCTCCACTTTCTCTCTGCTGTCATCCATGGTGATATTTTATTGGTTTCGGTGTGTAGTGACCTTTTGTGAACAGTAATTTCTTCTGTGTTAGCGGGTGCTGGTATCAAAAAATACACAGAAGTGATGAGAGAACATGAAGTCGATCACAGAAACATTAGCAACACATAATCCTGACATCACTAGATCAAATGTATCCCCAAAACAGAGGCGGGACTCGGTGACATGGTGGCTGAAGTTTAGGTTCTCAAGTAAGGTTTTGAATTCAAATGTCAAGGAGTCACCATGTGTGAGATCATTAAAATGTACATTATAATCACCAGAAATGACAATCCTGTCATGGTTCAGTATGATGGAGGATAGAAATTCAGAGACTTCAGACAAGAAACAAGGATTGGGTTAATAACAGCGCAGAGGACAGGATCTGTGCCGAGTGCCTCAAAGCTTATAAAATTATTGACAGATAGCTGAATATATTTACAGAAATCAGATCACCGCCGGCAGTGACGGAGGTGGACCAGGGCAGACTGCTATGTTACTGTCCAACACTGGAGCTGAGTGTGTTTCAAGGCGACTGATAGACTGATATTGATCTTCAGCTTGGAGTAAGAAGGTAAGCAGCCATATTAATAGATAATTCTCTGATAACTTAAAATCCAGACGTCTGAAGACTAAAATCCTTTATCCGGTTAAAAGATACAATTTAAAACAATGAAGATCTAAAAGTATCATAAAAATGTGGCTTAAAACTGGATAAAAAGTCAATTTGTGACAAACGTCACAAATGGATGTCGAAGTTTGAAGATCTATAAATTTACACATTTGAATCAAAGAAACAAGACAAAGATTTACACAACAGACTTTGAATTATGCTGAAATGATTTAAAAGTTCAAAGAACTTCTGATGCAGTTCAGTAAATTAAATTTAAATAAACTGAAACAAAGGTTTAAATGCAGCACATTAACCTGAAATACATTCAGAATTTCAAACAACTACAAATCAAAATCAACCAAACTAAGACGAAGGTTTACACAGCAGACGATGTCTGATCAGGATGTTTGAAGGTGCCCTGAACTCATTATTTCAAGCTTCTTAAATGGGAAATTTGGATATTTTCAGACAGAAGATGTTTGAAGTCTGAGAAACTGATTCTGACACAGTTGATGAATCCAGACAATAACTGGCAGATTCATCAATAATGACAATTAGTCAAACTGCCTGATAGAACAGATGATTTAAAAATATGGCTTTGATTTAAAGAATCAGACCACGTTTGTTACAGATGTTTCTTGTGTGTAACAGAGTCCAGTTAACGAGTTTTGTCCACTACACGTTAGTTTACTGAGCTGAAATGATTGATCGATTAGTCGACTGACAGGAAATTAATTGGCACCCTTTTTGATAAGTGATTGTTTAATTTTTAACACAAAAGTGTCAAATCTTCTCTGGCAGCAGCTTCTCACATGTGAATATTTGCTAGTTTTCCAGTTTTCCATGACAGTAAACTCACGTTTGTGTTTGTGACTGTTGCTCAAACAGAGTCAGCTGGGTTTCAGAGAATAATGATCAACATGTTATACACTGATCAATTAATGGATTACAGAAATAATACTTAGTCCTATGATGGAATATGCGTCCCTCAGTTCAATAAAACAACTTTACAACAAATGAGCTCAATAGAAACTAAAACTGTCTTCAAACAGACAAACAGGATGGACGAGCTGTCAGAGCTCAGACTGGACTTCACTGCTGCTCATTTACAACTAATTACAGATTAATCAGATTATGTAGACATGTTTGAATGTGTGGTTTGTTAATCCAGACTGGGTCTGATACTTATCGGCTGTATGCAGAAGTAATATTTGGGTTTCTGTTGTGCTTGTGGCTCCGGCCTTTAGTCCTGATGGTGGCGCTGCAGGAAAAAAACAACAAGAAGTCCAGAGACGTCACACTGTGGACAAACTGACTGATATCATCAGGAGGCCCCGCCCCCAGCAGGACCAAGCAAACAAACAAATAAACAAAGTGTCAGAGTGTATCGATGCTTTTTTTATTAGTCAGCATTTTTTCATGTGAAGCACAAACAGCGTCTGACCGTCATGCGTGTTCTTCTCTACATGAAACATCCTGCAGAGATCACACACGCACACGTCTGATCAGCTGCTGTTTGACTTTAAAAATATAAAAACATTCGTCTCCAGCTGCAGGTTTTGATTTCAGTGAAGGTTTTTAAATTATCAGGCGGCCTGAAGGATCTTTAAACATTTAAAAAACAAACTCAATGAAAAAATGTCACAAAAACATCGTTTCAATTTGTGAAACCAAATTACATTTTACAGTTTTCCATCTTTGGGAAAAGAAATGATACAAAATGTAAACATGACAAATAAATAACCAATCAGAGTCAGGATACAAGCCTCCTCATGGACCAATCAGAGCCAGGATACAGGTCTTCTCGAGGACCAGTCAGAGCCAGGATACAGGCCTTCTCACAGACCAATCAGAGTTGATTCTACAGAAACATGATAAAACTAAAGAGACACAAAGAAACTATTTTACAGCAAAGAGACATTTACAAACTGTACAATAATAATCATCTCAGAGACTCCGCTCTCTGCTTCTTCTACTGGAGGTCACGGCGTGTCACATTCACCGGTCAGAGGGAGCAGGGGATGATGGGATATGATGCTATGTGACCTCCATGGCCAGCGTGGTCTCTGACAGTCCGTTCAGCAGTCTCTCTGGCTCGTGAGCGTCTCTGTGAGGAAACAAGACTCTGACATCACTCATGACATCACTTCCTCCTCCTCGACTGGCAGCTTCAGTCAATCAGCAGATATCTGAGTCATCAATACTGATGTATGTTTATTATCAAACTGGAGATGTTTAACACCAAGTGGCTAACGTGTAATCATCTTATCGCTCTTATCCGATTGGCTGAGTGCTGATCATATGATTGTGTTTGTGATCATAAGGATTGCTGGCATGTTACTATGGTTACAGACAGACCATTTCACTCCAGCTTCAGGGAGTGCCAGGCCAGACGCTGCGTTCAATGTCGTGTTGATGCTGCGTTTAGTGTCATATTTAGTGTCATGTAGGTGCTGCACAGGTGAGTGTTCAGTGCTGCACAGGTGAGTGTTGAGTGTTTAGTGCTGTACAGGTGAGTGTTCAGTGCTGCACAGGTGAGTGTTTAGTGTTTAGTGCTGTACAGGTGAGTGTTCAGTGCTGCACAGGTGAGTGTTTAGTGCTGCACAGGTGAGTGTTTAGTGCTGCACAGGTGAGTGTTTAGTGTTCAGTGCTGTACAGGTGAGTGTTTAGTGCTGTACAGGTGAGTGTTTAGTGCTGCACAGGTGAGTGTTTAGTGTTTAGTGCTGTACAGGTGAGTGTTCAGTGCTGTACAGGTGAGTGTTTAGTGCTGTACAGGTGAGTGTTTAGTGCTGTACAGGTGAGTGTTCAGTGCTGTACAGGTGAGTGTTCAGTGCTGTACAGGTGAGTGTTCAGTGCTGTACAGGTGAGTGTTCAGTGCTGTACAGGTGAGTGTTCAGTGCTGTACAGGTGAGTGTTCAGTGCTGTACAGGTGAGTGTTCAGTGCTGTACAGGTGAGTGTTCAGCGCTGTACAGGTGAGTGTTCAGCGCTGTACAGGTGAGTGTTCAGCGCTGTACAGGTGAGTGTTCAGCGCTGTACAGGTGAGTGTTCAGCGCTGTACAGGTGAGTGTTCAGCGCTGTACAGGTGAGTGTTCAGCGCTGTACAGGTGAGTGTTCAGCGCTGTACAGGTGAGTGTTCAGCGCTGTACAGGTGAGTGTTCAGCGCTGCACAGGTGAGTGTTCAGCGCTGTACAGGTGAGTGTTCAGCGCTGTACAGGTGAGTGTTCAGCGCTGTACAGGTGAGTGTTTAGTGCTGTACAGGTGAGTGTTCAGTGCTGTACAGGTGAGTGTGTACCTGGGCAGGCTGCTGGCAGTGGTGACTTTGGGCACTCGGTCGAGGCTGGCGGCCACGGTGGCCAATTTTAAGGCAGATGTTGGGGGAGCAGAGGGACGAGCACTGTGGGGGTGGGCGGGGGAGACGGCCCCCACCTGGCTCCGCTGGTTGGGGAGGGACTGAGGGGACGAGGAGGAGTGAGCAGGGAGTGATGAAGACCCCCGAGCTGAAAGCCCCGGCCTGCTGAGAGATGTGGAGGAATACGGAGGCCTGGAGGGACCTGAGGAAGAGGAGGACGACATCAACAGAGGCAGAGGTCACTAAAGGTCATCTGACATTTACAGATTAAAACTGGAAAATTTAACAAAAACAAATCATAATATTTGATGAGAATAAAGTCACAATATCATGAAAACAAATAACTATTCTTACAACTTTGACTCTCATAATAATGACGCCACTGTCACAAAGAGTTCCCCTTAAAAATCACAATGTTGGTGTTCTTGTAAAGATATTACGACTTTTTCCTCACAAAAATATAACTGTGTTCTCATAACTCAGCTTTTCCTAAAATAATTACAACTCTATTCTAGAAATCTCACATTACGTCACAATATCTCTGATTATCTGTAGTATTAATACCTGTATATTACACACCTGTGTGTATACAGTAGTATAATACCTGTATATTACACACCTGTGTGTATACAGTAGTATTAATACCTGTATATTACACACCTGTGTGTATACAGTAGTATTAATACCTGTATATTACACACCTGTGTGTATACAGTAGTATTAATACCTGTATATTACACACCTGTGTGTATACAGTAGTATTAATACCTGTATATTACACACCTGTGTGTATACAGGTTTACTGTAGTTATTTTCACTCTACAGAAGTTCAGATTCTAGTTCAGATTTGTCTCATTTTATTTCTTATCTCTGTTTTTGTGTTTTAAATGTGACTGCTAGTCCTTTAACCCTGCGAGGTGCTGACAGGTGAGCGGCTTACCTGAAGGATGGACGACTCCGTTGACGCTGGTCTTGTAGGGTTTGTTCTCACTGTTGAGGTGACCGTGTGGTGGAGGAGCGCTGATCACAGCTGAGGCTGCAAAGTGAGCGCTGGCAGAGTCCAGAGTCTTTGACGTAGACTCACTGGACCTGGTGGACTGCAGGACAGACCAGATCAGAAAACCACAGGTTGTTACTCAAGAGAGCCACACAACAGACACACACACTGACAATCCAAACACACTGCAAACCACAAAGAAAGCAGCTGTGATGTCCGTTAAATAAGAATGTATCGTAAATATTATAAATGTAATGAATGTTACCTGTGTTCTGTGAGGGTCCAGCTGTGATGTCTGTCTGGATAAAGCAGCGTTGTTCTGTAGTTGCAGCTGTTCCAGCTGTTCTTTCTGCATCTGGACCAGCTGCTGCTGATGGCTGTGGTACTGCTCCTCTGTGATGCCCCCTGCTGGCACACAGAGAGAAACATTCACATGAAGAACTGACTGTCTCCCCGTTCAGAACAACTTTAAACATGTCCCAAGAACCAGTTCTAACCATAACTAGCATATGCACGATTTTATTACATAATTCAGTCTTTTAGGCTTAAAATGTAAAACCTTAAAATAAGACACACAATCAGACAACACGCACATCAAAGCTGCAGCACGTTTCACCCTGCATGTCCTACACAACACTGCAGTGACGACTCTCTAGATAGAAGTTTGTTTTGAAGCTTTGACATTTCAGAAAGAGTTTGTTGAACTATAATAAACCTGAAATAATAATAGTGGAGGATAAACTAGCCTAGCTTTGGACTACACCCCTCAATTCCAGATTATTCCAGGATATTCCAGGACCAGCCTGATAACCCACCTCCTGCAGTGTTCCTGTGGCTGGACAGACGGCAGGCGAGTCTGGACCCTGCGGTCCTGCTGCCCCCCCCCCCTCTGGTCCTGAGCTGGTCTGGGTCTGAAGCAGCACCTCCTCAGAGTCTGGATGTTGTTCAGGACTTCAGTCAGGGAGGGGGGGGTGCTTCCTGAGGTCAGGGGGGGCTTCTGGTCCAGTAGAACTGGGTCACTGAGAAGGCAGGTACTGGTCCTGGTCCTGGAGATGGGATCTGTCGACATGTCCAGTTGCCTCAGTAGCGGATCCAGACCTGACGAGGCTCGGTCCAGGATGATCCTGATCACACAAACAGGTTTCAGCTTCAAAGATAAGTTTGTCCTGAAGGTGGCGCTGCACGAACACTTTAACTTTCTCTTATTTCGTCAGGATTTACCTTTAATCTCTCATCATTTCTTTATAATTTCATCTGAAGTTTCCCAGAGAGAGATAGATATCTTTCTACTATTCATTTATTATTGGAAGGTAGAGGTGTCTGTGTAGGTGTCTACGTCAAGTGTAGGCGTCTGTGTAGGTGTCTACGTCAAGTGTAGGTGTCTGTGTAGGTGTCTGCGTCAGGTGTAGGCGTCTGCGTCAGGTATAGGTGTCTGCGTCAGGTATAGGTGTCTGCGTCAGGTGTAGGCGTCTGTGTAGGTGTCTGCGTCAGGTATAGGTGTCTGCGTCAGGTATAGGTGTCTGCGTCAGGTATAGGCGTCTGTGTAGGTGTCTGCGTCAGGTGTAGGTGTCTGCGTCAGTGTAGGTGTCTGCGTCAGGTATAGGTGTCTGCGTCAGGTATAGGTGTCTGCGTCAGGTGTAGGCGTCTGTGTAGGTGTCTGCGTCAGGTGTAGGTGTCTGCGTCAGGTGTAGGTGTCTGCGTCAGTGTAGGTGTCTGCGTCAGGTGTAGGTGTCTGCGTCAGGTGTAGGTGTCTGCGTCAGGTGTAGGCGTCTGCGTCAGGTGTCGGCGTCTGCGTCAGGTGTCGGCGTCTGCGTCAGGTGGAAGTGTTACCTGCCCCCTCGGCCCACCCGGCGGCGGCTCAGTCCTCTCCAGCGTGGAGGCAGAGACAGTTCAGTTAGAGAGTGACGGAGACACAGTGGGACGATCTCTGGATGCTCACACTCAACTCCACCTGTCTGCTCCACCTGAGGCTGCAGGGCACACAGAGGTGCGTTAGATATTTACACCACAAACAGACAGAAGAACATTATAGATTTCAGCTGTTTAGTCGTTTCAATTTGTTTAATTCAACAGCTGCTAACAAAGAGTTTCAGACTGAATGATGATAAATGGTGATCAGCACTGATCAGAAACTGAACGAGAAACTCACAGACAAATATTGACACCCAGCTTTCCTCTTGAACACAAAAACTCCGTCAGGATTATTCTCCTCATCATCAGCTGAAGACGGAGGAGACTGCAGGACATAAAAACACAACCAGGGTCAGAGGTCAGAGAGCAGCTGGTTTTAACATCATGAGGATCAGATACATTATATACATAATCAGATCCGGAGGTACTGACCAGCGGAGGTGGAGGTGAGTCGTCCTCTCCGGAGCTGTGGAAGTCGTACTGTTTGATGTCGGCCTTGTTGACGGTGAACGGGCCGGGGGGGCGACCAGGGCGTCTCTGTGGAGGACACAGTCTGTCCCGTCTGCTGGATTTCTTCTTTGGTCTGATCAGGTCGAAGGTCAGCTCGTCTCTGATGGAGAGCGGCTTCTTCTGCATCTGAAGCACAAACACTGACTGCTCACTGCTCTTATTCCACCGTCTCTAACTAACTAACATCATCTGCAGGGAAATCTCCCACAAACACTGGAACAGTTCAGCTCAAGTGTTTTGAAGTAAAGCTGATTACAGTTGGAGGGAAAGAAAACATTTCACTTTACATGTGGTGTTTCTGATGAAGACGTGCGTTTCGTGTCTGAAGGTAAACAAACAACAGGTGAGTTCGTACCTTGACGTCAGTTTTGTGTCTGTTGTTGAGTGTCACTGGAGTGCTGTACAGCGGTTTCTCCACTAGAGGGAGCGTCACCTCTCTGAGGATCTCTGCACTGAAATCTCCCATCTGATACCTGAACATGAACACATCATCATCATCATCATCATCAGGTGTGTTTCAGGTGACAAACATTAGTCAGAAACCTGCAGCGGGATGACATGAACATGACTCATCTGCTTTAAAGGTTCATACCACCAATTGTTCCACATTTACTGCTCACAGTTCAATAAAGTCTAAAAATAACGCTTTGTTTTTCAAACCGTTTCCTGTTTTAGCTTCAACACAGAAACCGCTGTCAGTACGGGCAGACGTGACATCGTCTTCGTGAAGTTACTCTTCATGATACTGCCAATCAAACCCAACACTTCCTGCAGGTTTTTCACATTAAAAAGGAAATGCTGGAAGACTTTTACTATGAAACATGTTTGCAGGAAGCGTCACAGTCAATCAAACAAACAGTAAGACAACAAAAGTAGAAAGACTCAACTTTATGCAACTGTCGAGAACCAGCGAGAGCCAATCACACTGGCTGTTTAACACGTCTGCTGCTCCTCTCCGCTACGTGAAATTACTTTAAACAAAAGTGGGAAAAGCTGATTGTCTCCAGTTTCTCTACAACATCGTCTTTAACAAGCTCCCAAGCTCACAGGTTCATATGGACTCAGGTGTCCATATGAACAGTGAAAGAGGTTTTCCTCGCTGTAATCATTCCTCCTGTTCATACTGGATATTAAAAGATCCCCTTCAAATGTGCTTTAATGGAAGTGATGGAGGCCAAAATCCACAGTGTGTCCACACAGTCATTTAAAAGTAGATGTGAAGCTTATATGAGGCTTCAGCAGTCTGAGTTAGTCATATCAAGTGGATATCTGCCACATTTTCTTTTTAGCATCAAATTCCCTCTTTGTGTTTCCTCGGACAGTGTTTCCCTGTTGAGCTGCGGTGGAAGTATAGTAACAAAAAGAGGGACTTGGACTGTAGATTTTGTCCCCCATCACTTCCATTGTAAGTGCATTATGAAGGGATCTTCTAATGGTCAGTATGAACAGGAGGAATGATTACAGCAAGAAAAACAGGTTTCACTCTTCATTTGGGCTCCTGACTGTTGGTTTAAGACAGACTTACTTGTTGATTTCTCATTACTATGTAGTCAACAGCTACAAACCAACCAATCAGAATTGGGCTATGAAATGACTCAGACTGGCTGTAAGTGGCATTTTTAATAAAGTTAGCAGAAAAACAAACGTTCTCCTTCATATGTCCATGAAACACAAACCAAAACAATGGAGGTGAAACAAAAAGATGTTTGAGTGACTTTGCTGCAGATGGATGACGAGCTGATGACATGTCTCTGCTGTCACTGTTTCATATTTCCATCGTAGCACTACGATTCAACATTCATCTCACAGTCTGACACACTGGTATCAAACAGTCTGACACAGATTTTATTACAGCGTCTGACACAGTGTGACAGGTGATAAACTCACAGTGTGAAGGTGGGTTTAACCAGCAGACCTCCAGGACCGAGCCTTCGGTGTTTAACAGCAGAAAGGTGACAGAGACTGACTGTATGAACTGCTGTGAACATCAACTTTAAACTACATGCAGCTGCCTCTTTAATCACATCATGATAATGTAGACTAGAGTTGTGACGTTCACGAACGAACCGAATCTTTTGACCGGCTCATTAACATGAACGATGGGAACCGAGTCGTGTTTGGTTGGGAGCCGTTCTTTTTTTTCTCTCTCCCTGAGTTCACACAGATGCTCACACAAGCTCCTCCTTGCTCCTCCACTGAGTGAGACAGAGAGAGCAGGGGGAGGAGCGCTCATTTCATATGCATTGCATATGAAATAGTGACTAGTGATAGGAGAAGTCGCCTCAAGCCTACAAAAGTGAGATCATTTGTCTTCCTCAATGCAAATTTGCAGAAGGACAAGAAGGAGAGGCCATAAAACATGGAACTGCTTTATTATTTTGGGACTGTCATTTATTTTGTTTCCACTTTATTTTGTTATTGGGGTTATGGTTCAGAGTAAAGGGACTGATCTGCTGTTTTTGTAGGTCAGGTATAGGCTACCATTCACCTCCATTTTTATTTTATTGTATTTTTTTACAAAGCAACTGTATGCACCTCAGGACAGTTCACTAGTCCATTGTACAGTTTGTATTAGTAGTACTAGTGGGCTCTATGCACATTTTTTTCTCTAATTTGTTGCAGTTTTATCTATTTTTCTACTTGAATATTTGAAGCATTGTTTTTGAGTTTTCTATCAAAATATTCTTGTGTGAAACGTTTTTCTCTCAGATTAAAACTAAACTAACACTAAAACAAGACATGGTGTTACTGACCAACAACTTTTAAAATATTGTTTTGAGTTTTTCTGTATTGTTAAAAATGTTCTTGTGTGGAAATTTTGCACTAAAAGCTTTTGCATGGAACTTCATTGTAGCCTGCTTTGTTTTTTATTGTGTATTTATAAGTGTTTAGGTGTTGCATGAATAACATAAGTCAAAGTAGTTTTACACACATACACACACTTTATACAAAGGGTAAATAGTGATCTCACTGTCAACTCAGAGGGATATGGCAGTGGAATATTTACAATGAATCCATATCAGACTTTAAAATCTTGTCCACACATGTCAAATGAAGCTATAATCAATATTTCAGAATAATTCAAACTCAAATATTGGTGGGAAATCTGAGTTCGAAATTATTCTGATCCAAATCTCAGCCCATCATTCCTCCCTGTGATTATTTCCAGGATAAAATGAAGTAACCTCAGGTTGGCTTCTTAAAAGTGAATAAATATAAAAATGAGCCAGTCTTTTGAACGGCTCTTTGAAATGAACGGATCCCAAAGATCCGGCTCCCTCCAAAGAGCCATAAATCCCATCTCTAATGTAGACAGGAGATGACGACATGAAGCCGTCTCCCCTCCTCACCTCCTCTCCACCACCTCCAGGGTGAGGTGCAGCAGCTCTCTCTTGGACTTCTCTCTCCTCTTGATCATCTCCAGGATGGTGACGGTTCGGCTGAACTCTCTCCTCAGTCTCAGCATCTTCTCGTACGACGCCTCGTCGTTCTTACGGTTCTGAGATGCAGCAGAGACCAAAACATCAAACACCAAACATCAGAAACTAACAGTCTGACGTGTGATCAGAAGTGAACAAACAGTCTGAGCAAAGAAGAATCATCACATCTGGAATCAAAGGTTTTATCACATCATCATCTGTGAGGCTTTTTAAAACATTCTCTCCTTCTCAGGAAATGTAATTCAAAGTTTTTTAGACTTTAAGACCAGCAGATACTTCCTATTATGATCTACAGTTAAGAGACTCATTTTCAGTTTTTAGACTTGTATCTAAATCAAACTGCTCTTACAGCAACAGAAATACATTAACAAAAACCTGACTAGTTTTTGGCAGCATGTTTAGTTCTTCTTGTTGGGTACAACTTGATTTCACAGGTGTGTAGTTTAACTGACTTTTTGTCAGAACGACTTTATTTAAATCAAACCTGCAGGAAAAATAAATAAAATGTAGAGTCAGGCTGCTTTCTGTGTGACATTTCATTAACGATCATTTCAGTTTGTCTCTTTGTCTTTTTATCATTTGAAGTTTCAACAAACAGTTGATGTGAAAACACTGAAGTGCAGCTTCAGTCTGTAATGTGACACCTGCACAGTTTGAACAGTTGAAGCAGTTTCAGTGATTTTCTCTCCATGTTTTAGGATGAAAGCAGTTTGCAGAGCAGCAGCAGGATGAGGGCTCACCTTCCTGGTCTGCATCTTCTCCGTCCTGCGTCTGAACGCCACGTAGGCATCGTTGTTGGTGGATCCGTCTCTCTTCTCCTGTTTGATGTGAGGAATGAGCGTCGGACCCCGCCAGTTCTTCCTCTTCCTCAGCCAGTAATCATACACTGACTTCAACAGGTAGTCATCCTCGTTCAGCAGCAGCTTCGCCTCTGACACAGAGACCAGCTGAAACCACAACCAGAGCAGGAAATGACTTCTAACTGGACAAAAGTTCAGAAAGTGACACATTTTTGGTTCAACATTTTATCAAAGATCGATATTTAATATTGATATTCAGAGAAAGGAGAGATGTTTTGGGAATTTTTACTGACATTGAGCTTAATGAAAGATAGTTTTGACCAAAACAATAACAAATAATGAAAGTAGAACATCTGCTGTCTGCACAAACAGGAAACATTCAGCTTTACAACCGATGATTCAGTCAGAACAAGTTCGGCATCATAAATCAAACACTCATCATCAATCAGCATGACGTCCTCAGTCAGAGATATGAACATGTATGATGAAGAATATCTCAACTTCATCACAACAGGAGAATATCTAATAGGCTCTTACATATTATTTTTAAGGTATTTCATTTAACAGCAGAGTCTATAATCTCATGAGAGATATATAATCTCTATAATCTCTATAATGTGGTGGTGACCGCAGTACACAGAGGGTTAACAACATGTGTCAGCTGTAACATCACAGTAACAGCTGAGTCTGATTATCTTCTAATTTCATTTATGTTTACAGTCAATGAAGGATAAATGGTGTATTTGTAAATATTTCATAATCTAATGTTGCATCATATATTTGCACATATAACCTTAAAAGTTATTTATGTATTCACATAAAACCTGTCTGAATAAATGGAGCTTTTTTCCACACTGGTATTTCAAAAAATATCAGCGTAAAACAGCGACGTCCTTTTTACTGGGAGTCAGTGTGGAAGCTTCATAAACAGACTTTCATTTGAAGCAAACAAACACCGAGTCAGCAACACACACACAATCTATCTGTGTTCAGTGTTACCTGGTGTGTGTGTGTGTGTGTATGTGTGTGTGTGTTACCTGCTGAGTGCTGGCCTTCTCCAGTCGGTCCACCATAGTCTCAAACTGCAGTGGTTTGATCTCCATCTTACGGTTCAGTCTGTTGAGCAGCGTCTCGTCCTCGGAGTCCATGTCATAGTCTGGCTGCTCCAGGTCCAGACCCAGAGCTGCACCAACACACAGTTCATTGGTTAGTGCAGAAAATATCTAAATATCATAGACTGTGTATAAATATGGACGACGCGTCTCCACTTCCTGCCGCTGTGCAAAAGTGAAGCCAAAAGCAGCCATCTTGTGATGTCATTTAGAGCCAGAGTCTGCGCAGTAGAGTGGGGCGGGCCGGGTGATGGACCGCCGGACACGCCCCCTCAGCCGTCCGACGGAGGTCTGAGAGTGGCTGTCACAGTTTTTATTCATGATGTCACACCCCCTTTTTATATCATAAAATAACTAATTAAAAAAAAAAAAACTTATCAGAAAAATGAGCACTTGGACAAACGTGATAAGAACGACCTGAAATGACAGAAATCATCTTTGGGAAAAACATATTTGATGTGTACTTTGATTTTTTAGTTTGGTTCATATTCCATCCGCTAACATGGAGGGGGCGGGACTTATGACCTGTACTGCAGCAAGCCAGCAGGGGGGATCCAGATGTTTTGGCTTCAATTGTGGTGTCATGACGTCCATCTATATATACAGTCAATGCTACATATACGACGCACGGCTAAAGCAGACCGAACCCAGCTGATGGAAAAACTCGACTAGATGACAGCAGCAGTGCGAGGGGAGGATTCAGGGCTGAGCGTGATCGTTGGCAACATGCACAAAAATCTAATTTTAGTCAAAAAGTAACGTTGTACACCTGCTGCAGTTTACAGGACTCCAGAAACATTAGTGAACAATCTGAAACTGATTATTGATGTGGGTGTCTGAGCTGTGTTCAGTCAGCTGTGTGGGATCACCTGTATTTTACCTGCAGGTGCTGCAGGTCTTTATTATTCTTAGACTGTTTAAATATGATGGTATGATGTTTCAAACCTGCAAAACCTGAAGAATCTTTTGAACATGTGGGCCAGCCCTACGCCAGAGATTGTCTTTTTTTATTCCACACACTTGTCTTCCTTTCTACCGCCCACATTACCCACAATGCAACAGGACCGCCACTTCTTTCTAACAAAGGGCAGAGACTATTTTTTACACAGAACAGCTGGAAACACATGCTGAGCTGGAGAGACACTGTGGTGTTAAACCTGTGGCTGTTTATCTTTATATTGTCTCAAACACATGAAGAACATATAACAAACATATGACGAATATATATAACAAACATATGATGAGCTGTGGGTTGCTTGGTGACTCTGATTGGTCCAGGTGAGGTCAGTATGAAGGAGTACTCACGCTGTATGTGGATCAGCTGTTTGGGCACTTTGACTTCTCCTTTATACAGCCGGTCGTAGTAGGTGGTGTTACTCTCTGCTTCAGGTACGGGAATCACCATGTTCTCCTTCTTCTCCCTGAACACCTGCTGGGCTGAGATCGCCCTCTGCAGGTGGTGCTCCTGAACACACACACACACACACACACACACACACACACACACACACACACACAGAGAATATAAGCTGCACAGTGTGACAGTACTGATCTGGAGTCAGTAACATGATAAATAAGCTGTACTGTGTTAATTAATTGTGATTATTGGTTTTTAAAGCACTGCACGGACTGAGCTGCTCGTCTGCTATTCCACCTCCAGACCCCTCAGATCTGCTGACCAATCACTGCTCTCCATTCTACTAGGGCTGTACCGAATGCTTTGAGGCTTTGTTCGTTGCCATGGTATTCGAGAGGCAAAATCAGTAATCAAATATTTGTGTGTGTGTGTGTGTGTACATATATATATATATATATATATATATATATATGTACACACACACACGTTTTTTTCATCAGTGATGGCGGTTCAATAGGAAGAGGGGTGACGAGAGCGAAGAGAGAGAGAGAGAGGGAGAGACGATGGAGGCAGTGGTGGAGAGTGAGTCACAGTGCAGGTGCCTCCTCCTCCTCCTCCTCCTCCTTAAAACTCGTCTAAAGACCCGTCTCTTCTCTTTCTGTCATCATGAAGTCATACCTGACCACACTGGCCTTTGTTTGTTTGTATTTTATTTGTTGTTTGTGCAGTGCTGTGTTGATTTTACCTGATTTTCTATCTTATTTATGTCTGTGTTGTTATGTTGATCATGTGTTTTTGTTTGATTGTAATCATCAATCAAATAATCCCATAATTGAATCTCTGTGTAAAACACTTTGGTCAAAATCTGTTGTTTTAAAGTGTTCTATAAATAAATTGACATGACTTTGTGACAATAAAAACAAAATATAAACAAAGTTGGTTGTACATGTGGTTTGTAGTGACGGGGTGTAAACACTGTATGCTCATGAGACAGTACAAATCAAATGTTTGGACACACCTACACAGTGAAGGGGTTTTCTTTATTTTTTACAGTTTTCTACATTGTAGAAGGATACTGAAGACATCAAAACTATGAAGTAACACATATGGAATCATGTAGTAAACAAAACTGTGTCAAACTAAAATATGTTTTATATTTTAGATTCCTCAGAGCAGCTGCTGTTTGCCTCGATCACAGCTTTGCACATTGTTGATAATATCTGAACCAGCTTCATGAGGTCGTCACCTGGATGCTTTTCAATTAACAGGTGTGCTGTGTCAGAAGTTAATTGGTGGAATTTCTTGCCTTCTTAATGCGTTTGAGAGGATCTGTAGTAAGTAAAGAGAAATGACTGTCCATCATTACTTTAAGACATGAACGTCAGCCAAATGTCAAGAACCATCAAACGCTGGGAGGGAACTGGTTCTCATGAGGACCGAACCAGGAAAGGAAGACCAAGAGTTCCTCTGCTGCAGAGAAGTTTCCAGCCTCAGAAATGACCAATTAACAGCTCAGATTAGAGCACATATCAATGCTTCCCAGAGTTCAAGTAGCTGTTCAGAGAAGACTGCGTGAATCAGGCCTTCATAGTGGAACTGCTGCAAAGAAACCACGACTGAGGAAGACCAATAAGAAGAGAAGCACAAGGATTAAACTGACTGGTGGAAATCTGTACTTTGGTCTGATGAGTCCAGATGAGACACAGAAGGTGAACGGATGGTATCTGCATGTTTGGTTCCCACTGTGAAGCGCGGAGGAGGAGGAGGAGGACCCAAACACACCTCCAGGCTCTGTAATGCTGTTAGACCAAGAAGCAGAGTGACGGAGTGCTGCATCACATGACCCGGCCTCCACATTCACCAGACCTAAACCCAAGTGAGATGGTTTGGGATGAGCTGGATCACAGAGTGAAGGCCAACAAATGCTCAGCATGTGTGTGAACTCCTTCAACACTGTTGGAAAACCACCCAGGTGACGACCTCATGAAGCAAACCTGTCATCAAGGCAAACAGCAGCTACTTTGAGAGGAGTCTAAAATATGAAACATATTTTGGTTTGTTTAACACTTTTTTATTTACCACATAACTCCATGTGTTATTTTATAGTTTTTTTGTCTTCAGTATTGCTATACAATGTAGAAAATAGTAAAAACAAATAAAAACCCTTGAATGAGAAGGTGTGTGCAGACAGTTTGATCTTTTTTAGAGAATGAATTCTGCTGTTTTGTAACGTCTAACAGACCAAACACACAGATGAGACTTTCAGTCAGGACTCATTAGATTTCTAATCCAAACAAAGATGGTAACCAGAAATAACACTGTGTCTGTGCTTGTTTGTAGGATGTGAAATTAATTTAAAGTCTGATTAGCAGTAACACTTTAATGTTCCACTGTATTATCTCGTGTTTAGATTAAAAAAGTGTAATCATTTTCTTGGTCATAGGACATAATTTCCATTTAACTGGACGGAAAATGCAGCACCAACCTTTTTCATCCAGATGCTCAGTAGAGTCTGGAAACAGAACTGATAAACCTCCATCTGGGTATTTATTCTTACACTGATGCTGAGTTTGGTGACTGTGATGTAACATTATCAGTGAAATCAGGTGCAGTCTGTCTCCTGTCTTATAGATAAACCTTTTTACCTGATTTCTGACACATTTGGTTTCCTTCATGTCTGACTGGTTCTGGTAATCAATACATTTATTAATCAACACATTGACAGTTTATTCTCAACTCATTAACCACCATGATTCCAAAACAGAACATTTAAACTAGTTTGGATTCTAAGAACCAGAAAGTTATTTAGTATTTTAGTTGAATTTATTTTGCAGTGTGACGCATCATTTCTGTCTGTATTTGTTATATTTGGTTTTTAGACCCTGAATGAAACAGGAGCTCTGTAGTAGCAGTTAGCTAGCAGGAATACGGAGCAGGCTGCGTCGCCCGTTACCATGACAACAACGTAAAAATTGTATACGTCACCGCCACAGAGCGCGTTCACAACTCAGCGGTGCTACGCTGACAGCGTACACTGAACGTAGCAGATACGTAAAATGCGTCCATGCCTCTGCCCGGCCCGCTCTTTGCATTCAGCGTACGGACAGAACTGTACGTAAACACATCCTGAATGCGGCCGTGCTGCGGAGCTAATGCTAATGCTATCACCACACACAGTTTATTAAACATATCCTACCAGCTCTTCTTCCTTCTCCATCCCCGTGGGCATCTGCGGGACGGCCCGACTGATGGACACGCAGTCCGTCAGGTCCGGCAGGTCTCTGTTACGGTAAACCGGGAGCGGTTTGGCGGCGTCCAGGGCTCGCGCCCGGAACGAGAGTTTACTCATTGTTTGCGCCAAATCAGCGACAATCCGAGAACCGCGAATCCCACCACAAACCCGCGAAATAGCGACGTGAATCCGCTGCGGACGCGACTGTGTTTGCCGCAGTAGAGCTCATCGGTGTCCGCTGATCCGGGAACCGGCGGAAGGACTCATCAGCGGCCGGTTTACCGGGACGAAGGGACCGTTTCTCCGGCCGCGGAAAACATGGCGGACATGTCCACACCAGCGGCGGAGCAATCCCATCAGCCACCGCGGCACAGCTCAAAAAAACACACGAGACATGACGGTGCGCGCGCAGCTCCTGAAGGCAACTTTGTATCAACAAGTCTGAAGTTATAGGATCCGTTCTAGAACTCTAATAGAACCCCAACAGAACCGATAAAAAACCACGATAGAACCCTGATACATCAAAATCAACTGGGAAGAAAATACGTTCTACAAGAACACAAAGAGACGAGGACAATAAACAATATTTGTCTTACTATTTTCATTATTTCTTAATGTTTTAGTGTATAAATATCGTCGGTTCCTCAGAGTCCATGATGATGTCTTCAGATGTCCTGAGCCCAAATATGTTCCATTTATATTCATGATAGAACAGAGAACATCAGAGGATGGAGACATTTTTTGACTCAAACGATTTATTGATTATCAAAGAGTTGTTGAGTCCATTGACTCGTTTCAGCTGTAAAGATCTCCTCCGATTTTTCAGGTGATGTCTTCACTCATCTGTAGTGTGTGCGTCTGTGTGTGTGTGAGGCCATCATGTTAACTGTTATTCATGTAAAATGTCATTCAGAATAATTCAGTGTTGGTTTGTGTGCGATTATGAGGAGTAACATGATGTGTCCTTGATAAACAGAGCTCATGCTGTCAGACATGCTGTTTATGCACAAATGTGTGTTTGTCAGCCGACTGACTGTAAATAAATAAAGGATCAATATGAGTCGTTTTTGCTGATTTCTAATTATTTCTATTATTGTCTCTTCCTGACTTTGTTCTGGAGAATATAGAAAGTCTTTTTTTAAAGGCAGAGCACCAGCTGAGGAGATTAAAGGTGTTACAGATACACTTCTCCACATGTGTAACACATTATTCCACATGTCAGATGGAAGGAGCTGAAGATCAATAACATAAATGACAGATATGAACACATCTCTCTGCAGATAAATATCAATTTGTCCGCCAAGGCAAGTTTATTTGTACAGCACATTTCAACAACATTCAAAGTGCTTTACATAAAAGAGAGATAAGACAGATAAAACAGGAGAGTAAAAGTTACAGTGTAGCGTAAGATATTAAATCAAAAGCCTCAAATTTGATTTAATAAAAGGCGGCAAACAGAAAAGTCTTCAGTCTTGATTTAAAAGAACTGAGAGTTGCAGTGGATATGTGGAGCATAAAAATATCCCAAACGCCACAGATCTGCTTCACAACTAAATACATTTAAATAAGAAGAAATTATTCTGTTCACTACAAACGTTTGAAAAACTTTTTTTTATTCAGCCAACACAAAATCACTTTAAAGGTCCAAAGGTTCACACCTTTTTGTATATTTCAAAACAGAAAAACAAAACTTTACTCACAGAAAAAACAATCTTTTGTGTTTTTATTATATTTCTGAGAAACATTTTACACAATAAACGATTAATCAATTCATTATTAATATTGAAAATGGTTATTAACAGCCAGTGTATAAATTCATACAATTATATGACTAGAATCAAACATCTGTGTGTGTTTCTTGTAAATGTTGTTGTTTCATATTCACATTCAGCTGTAGAAGAATATTTATGACTTTAATTAAAATTATTTGTGTGAAAGGAACAAATCAGACGTCAGTGTTCCCCACACACAATGCTAACAGGAAGTCTCCATTATTAACTTTATACAGTAGATAATGTATCGCAGGAGCAGTAGAAACCTCTAAAATTCTTCTATATATTTCTCTACTATGTTACGCTTCATTTAATTAAATAGAAATAAATAGAAAATACTGTTTTCAGGGTAGTTTTGTGTGTCAAACTACATATTAGCATATTAGATTCTTTCTTGAAAACTGAGTGTGAATCAGTACTTACCAACTAAACCAACTTAACACTTCTTTGTTTTTCCTTATTATTTGTACCAAATTGCACCACCGTTTCTGTAAGGTGTCCTAAAAATGTACCCTTAAATATCTGCGAATTATTCTCTAATTTGTAGGAAATTAGTATAAAATTGAAGGACCTGTAAAATAAAGCGTTACCCTTTACTTCTATAATTAATAATGGCTATTAATGTCAAGTCATGTCAGTTTTTATTTATATAGTCCAATATCACAAATCACAAATTAGCCTCAGGGAGCTTTACAGTCTGTACAGCAACACAACATCCTCTGTGCTGAGACCCTCGATGCAAATAAGGAAAAACTTTAATGGAGAAAAAAATTAAAGAAACTTCAGGAAGAGCAACAGAGGAGGGATCCCTCTGCAGGACCGGCAGACATGTAATAGATGTTGTGTGTACAGAACAGACCAGAAAAGACCAATTACAGTGTGAAACAGGATGGGTAAATTATATCAGATTGGTAACATATATGAAGAATGTGATCAGGAAGACATCCAGGTGCTGGTTCCAGGACCTCAACAGGCTACACATAATGTAATGATGCTCCTGCTTTACTTATTTCACTTGTGTTGTTACTCCAAATGCAGCTGTTAAAACCATCATATGGTTAAAACTCCATCATATTTGACTGACTAATTGATCATTTTTTGGACATGTCAATAACCCATTCTCCATCTCGTGGAAAACACAACGTTTGGAAACCTCCCATTCGTCCCCCCAGTTGAATGCTCTTTTTTTCGGGTGTGATGACAGGTTTATCAACTGAAGACAGGAGAGGAGAGAGGAATATGAGGAACATGTAGTGGAGATTATTTTCCTCCTGGTTTATACCAGGACACAAACTCCTCTGATGGGAAAAATGTTGATGGTGTGTCTGCATGTCATGCAAGTCTTGCAGCAGCACAGAAAAAAAAGGTTATGAGATGGAGTATATGTCAGTGATAATCTCCTGCAGCTGTGTGATGTGATGACAATCATTGATGATCATTGATTATCATGTGATCACATCGTGGTTATGTTTACATTCTGAAGACTAAAAGGACTTGTCATCATTAAGCATCATTATTTTCACCCCCATGGTCTGTTCTGACCCTTGAGGGCACATCATACTCCAAGAAGCTGTCCATCACAGTGCTGCTCCTGTTGTTGTTGGAGGCCTGGAGGAAGACAACTAGATGGATATACCCGTCTATACCCTTCATGAATGACAATTCTCCACCTAAAACATAAATAGTGAAAGTATAAAATAAGATGTACAATATATTAACTGAAGCAGTATTTTTCTTTTTGTAGCCTGTTGATAAAAATTAACCACGCCTTTAAAACATACACCAAAGTCTGGTAGGCTATATTAATATCTACCTTATTAATTTGTGGTTCCCATCTATGTGCCACGAGGAGTTTGGTCTGGCGACCCGGTAAGCTCTTCTGTGCAGCGTCTGTGACATTGCTCTTGCTGCAGCTGCCCCAGTGTTTACCTGTAGCATGCTGTCCTGCGCTCTGCATCTCTGTACACAGATTTGCTGTGTCCTCCCAGACTCTGGGTCCATTCTGTTATTCCCAGCCACTATCTCCCTGATGAGGTCATCTAATGCAGCATCTAAGATGGTGGAGTATGTCCCTGAGCGCATCAAGTAGAACCGCCTGAAACATCAACACAATGTGAATATATTAGACCTACAGTGTAACATGGCCTACAAATCCTCATCCAGGATGGTTAAAATAATAATATAGATGAGATGGCACTGACAGTATTGAAAAGATTGCTTCATACCTCAAACTGTATGTAGAGACACATTTAGTATCATACCTCAAAGCCTGAATCACCTGCAACAATAGCAAAAGGCAAAAGTTTAGATTAGATTCAACTTTATTGTCAATGGACAGAGTAAAGGTAATAAGACAACGAAATGCAGTTTGGCATCTAAACAGAGCTGGAAATAGTGAAGTGCAGAGTGGTAAATAAATATGAAATAATAAAGAACATTGAAGGGTGGATATGAATATGATCCAGGGTCCAGGGTGGCCTGAGTGGCAAAATCTCTCCATTTTGTGCCTTCAAACCGCTGCTGTAGCACAGAGTTTACTCTCTCTGGTCACACTTTTACTGTCCTCACTGAAGGTTTCATACCTTTGATAAGTGGTCTGAACTCATTCACTTTAAAAAAATGGAGTTAGTCACCTGTGATGTCACCCATTGGTTTTGAAGCCTCGGGTTTGGTATTTTGATCGTTGCCATGTTAGATTTTTGGAACCATGAGGAGAAGGGTCCACTTTATTACATGACACACCCACTTCACTAAATGACATCCTCCCCTGGTGTTGCCACTGTAACGGCACGCTACACAGACCCCCCCCCCCCCGACCGAAACTAATCTGCAGTTAGACCTACTTAATTAGACGTGACAGCTACACCTATACACCTATTCTGATCTGGGGTTACTATATGTAATGTACTTAAGTTACGTTGTTGCCGTGGTAACCGCTCACTAAAGCACACCCCACTTTATCCTACATGTTACTCAAAATGGGGCCATAATTTGCACACATCATGTTGTATTGAAGAAGACTTGAAACCTTGAAATAGGCTTGAAACTATTGGTTGAGACCATAAACACATTTGGAAAATATTTAATGAGGTAATAAATCAAGTGAGAAGTAGGGTCATTTCTCAAAGACTTTTTTACAACTGGACATCTTTTTGCTGCCAGAATAGTCGCCCCTTAAGGCTTAAGGCACATTGGCTTCATGTTTCAGTCACAGTGACTACATCTATGTTTTTCTTTTTTAAGCCTATGTGTGTACTACAATGAGAGGTGGTCAGAGGTGGGGCAGGGGAATGGCTTTGAATGCCTCAGCCATGTAGCTGTAAACATGTTCCAGTGTCCCCCCACTCTCAAAGGGACCACAATGGAAATAAGCATCTGTGCTTTATTGTGTTATCCTGACTTTTTCTTTTATGTATGCACTCAATGCCTTGGAGCTTTTTTTTTTATTTTTTATTTGTAATTTTTTTTAACGAAAGTGTCTAACAAAATCAGTCAATCAATCAATCAATCACTCAATGAACATCTTGTCTCCTCTAGTGGGGCAGGAGACACGCTGGTCGAATTTGGGGAGTAGCTGACAGTCTTTAGTTGTGATTGGACAACGCGAGGATAAGTATCTCTCCAGATTTTGCAAATTAGTAGTTATCTGCCAACAAGTGACTTATCAATTATCACTCATTAAAACAAAGAATTACTTGAGAGTGTGTTGGCCACTTGCAATGCACACTCGCATTTTCTTGCAGAAATGCCACAGTGGTGGAAAGTAAATTAGCACATTTACTGAAGCTCTGTACATAAGTATAATTTTTAGGTACTTGTTAAAGATGAAACCAGTGGTTTCCAACCTTTTTGGCTTTTGACGTCTTACAAAAAGCAGTGTGTAGTCGGGGTCACATTTCAGATGTCTATGAGTTGTTAACAGCTCCACCAAATAGTGATTTTTCCCTCTAAACTTCTCACATGGTTTCATTTCAATAAATGTTCAAATGATCCAATATTTCAGCAAAAATCAAAGATTAGAGAAAAAGTCCAAAAACTGATAAAATCAAACTTATGCTTTATCATGTATTCTCAAAACCTTTAGGTATTAATAAATGTCTTCATTTTTGTAAAAAGTGGTTGGTTGTCTCCTTACCAGCTGCCGTAAACAAGAGGTTTCTGTTGGGACAAGAACTTACAGTTATGAGACTGATTCATTAATTAACTGAACAAATTGAGAATTAAATTCAAGTTTTAATGTTTCCTCACGACATAAAAGGTTACTTCTAGGAGGTGGTGCCCAGACAAGGTTATGTTTTGTATTAATAAAGTGTTATGTCACAACACATAGAATAAATAAAAATATTACAAGGAATTGAAGGTTCAATTAATTTATAGCAGCTTTTAGTGATACCAAACTTAAACAGAAGTCCGTTTTCAGTCTCAGTTTAAGTAGAATTTGTTTAAAAGAAACAGATTTACAACAATAAAACATAAAGTTTTACATTGAAGGAGAATAATATTCAAAGCATCAGCATCATTGTAAACATGTCGTCTATATTCTGCTGTTAAATGTTTCTTACCATGAACACAGCTCTGTTCACAGCCGGAGGTGAAAAAGTTTTACAGAGAAATGTAAAAACTGCAGAAACGTGTTTAAAGTGAATCACTTGTTCTGAAAAGCTTCACTGATTCAGCTTTCTACACTGAAATAAAAGGTTTAATACTATAGTGAAATGAAATAAAGTTGAAGCAATGATTATGTGACTAGATAAAACTTCCAGGAACATATTAAAATATAAATTCAACATAACCCTTACTTCATAATATAAAATCATTCAATATGACTATTTAATTTAATAATACAAGAAAACTGAAATCCTTCAAACATTATATTTACATTCCTATTACTTCAGAAAATTCACTCTTTCAATACAACTACTCTCTAGTTTAACTGTTAAAATATGGTTGTCTATGAGGTTAATAGACACTTTTAAAATACAATTACATAGTTACCAAACATTCATAAACTCTTAACAAAAAGAAATTCAAAGTTTTTACCACTCGAGGGCAGTTTTGTCACATGTAGTACTACTACAACTATCAAAGTTATAGCATTCTTCATGTATTTATATGACAAATAACATAATGATTAGACATTTAATTTACATGAAATTCAGGTTTGGCTCAGATTTGTGAAGAGACTAGATATGAGGAGGTTCAGAGGTTCTCTGTCCATGTGTTGTTGTTTTCTGCTCCTTTCTCCAGGTTCAAATGACCCCAGAGGCTGTTTTACCCATGATTTATCAATGAATCATCCAAGATGTCCTACACATGTTAGATTAACATCTTGTTTCATGCCACACATGAAAAGTCTTGTATTGCATGTTTACGTTTCCTAAATGTTTGTCTTTGTAGGATCTGAGCAGCTATCTTCTCCCAGTAAGACATTAAAATCTGTTTCTGAATTCTGATCTTTATTGACACAGAATGACACATGATGTTAATGAAAATGTTTGACATCTTGGATTCTTTTGCAAGTTGCAGGGTAAGATATGAATCAAAAGCTTCAAATTTGATTTAATAAGAGGCAAACAAAAGTCTTCAGCTGTGATTTAAAGAACTGAGAGTTGCAGCAGACCTGCAGTTTTCTGGGAGTTTGTTCAGATATGTGGAGCATAAAAACTGAACGCTGTTTCTCCAGATTTAGTTTTTACTCTGGGGACAGAAAGCAGACCTGTCCCAGATGACAGGAAGCCGGTGTAAAGATGTGAGACCTGAAGTGATATGATACCACTTTCTTAGTCTTAGTGAGGACTCGAGCAGCAGCGTTCTGAATCAGCTGCAGCTGTCTGATCCATGTTTTAGGGAGACCTGTGAAGACACTGTTACAGTAGTCGAGTCATGGACAAGTTTTTACAAATCCTGCTGAGATATAAGTCATTTAATCCTTGATATATTCTTCAGGTGATAGTCGGCTGACTTTGTAATTGTCTTAATGTGGCTCTTGAAATTCAGGCCTGAGTCCATGACGACACCAAGATTTCTGGCTTAGTTTGTGGTTTTTAACATTATTGATTGAAGCTGAGTGCTGACTTTTAATCGTTGTTCCTTGGCTCCAAAAACAGTTACTTCAGTTTTATCTTTGTTTAACTGAAGAAAATTCAGCATGTACATATGTAAATTTGTGTGTCATCTGCATAACTGTGGTAACACATTTTGTTGTTTTCCTGTAAAATATTCATAAAACTGAATGGTCCACCAGAGGAGGCCATCAAAGACATTGCAGAACTGGACAAGTATCAGAGATGACAACCTATGAGAGATCAGTAAAGGTAATTTGTCTGCAAATCAATCATAATCCATGACAGGCTATGACAAATGTCATTTATCTCCAACTGGAGAAATTGATCAACAACAATAACTGAAATCTGAATATGAAACACTTGGACTGAAAACCTTTAAATTCACTGAATATAAAGGACATGATATGGAAAATGATATTGATCCGGAGAACAATTTCTACATCAACACATCTTGTAAATACTATACTGAAGAACAGTTTACAGAAGAACATAAATTTAAAAATTAATGGAGTAATATCAATTATACATTTCAATTGTAGAAGCCTGAATTCAAACCTTTCTAAGATCAAACATTGTCTAACACAACTGAACAAGCAATTGACTGCAATAGAAATCTCTGAGACTTGGCTTAACGAGGAACAAAAACTACAAAAACTCAACAAAAACTATAAAAGTAAATCTATTAAAGGCATGTCACAAGTAGTAGACAATATCATGAAATGCACCACAGTGGAAATAGAAATAGAGAAATCAAAAAACATTAATAATAAGTTGTATATACAGAACTCCAGGATCATGTATTGATACATTTAGGGATAAGCTGTCAGAGATGTATGACAACATAAATAATAGGAAAATGCTTTTTGTTTGTGGGGACTTCAATATTGATTTGTTAAACCCACTCGAACACACAATGAGCCTATACCCATCAAATACACGTCCAACCAGAATAACAACACACAGTGCAACACTAATTGCTAATATATTTACTAATGTAATTGATAGGAAAGTAATTAGTGGACTAATCATAAATTACACAAGTGACCATCTGCCAGTGTTTGCGGTCATTCAGAGCTGTGCAGGGACAAACAAAGATGTTACAACTTACAAAATAATTAGACAAAAAACAGAAGGGGCAATTGATTATTTTAAAAAAGATCTGACGATATACAAGGCTGGAACAAAGTCTATGTGGAAGATGTAGACGAAGCATACAACACATTTTTGTCCATAACAGCCGCTCTTTATGAAACAAACTGTCCTCCAGTAAAAAAAGTAGTAAAACAGAAAGCTGCTGAAAAGCCATGGATAATTAAAGGGATATTAAACGCATGTAAAAAGAAAAAATTAGGACTTTTTAAAGAAGAGAACAAAAGAAGCAGAACACAAATATAAGACATATAAAAACAAGCTGACAAGAATTATGAGAAGCAGTAAAAGGGATTACTACAGTAATTTACTGGAGGACAACAAAAATAACAAAAAATACACAGAAAGTATTGAATGACATTATTAGAACTAGAACAGGGAAAACAGGATACCCAAACTACTTTGTAACCAAATCTAATAAAACTATTAATGATTAGCTGCAAATGAATTTGATGATTTTTTTGTTGGTGTTGGTCCTGGTTTGGCAGGAGAGATTGCAAACACTAGCAGTAGAAAGGAAGTGGAAAGTAAAAATGTACATGTAAAAGAATCAATATTTTTAAAAGGGAACATATTAAAAAGGAAATTATCGACTTTGTTAAAGAAGTCTACAGACTGGAATGATATTGATGTCATTGGTTAAAAGTATAAGGACTGAGGACTTAAAGCCTTTGGTGGAGGTGGACACCGAGGGGCTTCTAGTGGAGAGAAAATGGGAGAAGGGCGATGTGTAAGTTGGGTCCCAGCAGTGACCAGCTCTTTCATCTGGTCAGTGAACTCCAAGAGAGGGGAAGAGGGGGAAGATGTGACTGGAGAGGAGAGTGACCGTGATAGGGTTTGCCGCATTTTGTAATGTCTTCTTGTTTTGATTCCTCTTGTTTCTTGTCCTTGGCAGAGGGAACAGATGGGTGACACAGGAAGTAAAATAGGTTAGAGATGAACAATTTTACTCCGGACTAGTTAAGGCAAAGTACATCTGCCTTAAAAAGATGTCTGCAGTCCCAGAAAAAAATTGTCAATAAAGTGCAGTGAATGGACAATACATGCAGTTGAGAAACGTGTGTTAAGTGCCAACAGTCTGCTAAATCTCTCAACTCCTCTTCTGACTGGTGGTAGAGGGCCACTGATAAACACCTCAGCATTCAGAGAGCTGACTGTGTTCAACAGATCAATAAAGTCTTGTTTCAGTACTTCAGACTGTTGTTTCACAACATCATTGGACCCTATGTGCACTATGATGCTTTTCACATCTGGATGTACAGTCATGTCAGAGACCGTATCCTTGGGCAAAAGTATTTTGGTGTTCTTATTGCACATGCTTCTTACATCTTTTACAGCATAGTCACCCACAATCAGAGTTTGAGGCCCACTCATTAGCTTTCCCTGTAGCCTTTTACTCTCTGATTTACTCTCAGTTCTTACCCTGCTGTGTGAAGACGAGAGGTTATCCAGGTCATCAGACGGAGATCCAGGGTCCTGCAGCAGTGGAGCAAATCTGTTCTCCAGTTACACACTTGGTTGTTGGGGAGTTTTGTTGTTAGTTCTCCCTTTCACAGCTGTCCACGGCTGTGTCCTACTAAGAACAGGGGTTGAAGAGGCGCTCTGCCTGGATGATAATGCAGGCCAGCCAGTTGCATCACAAATCTCAGGGCGCTGGGCTCTGCCTGTTACTTGTCCTCCCATTTTCCCAGGAAATGATTTACTCTTAGGCTTTCCTACCAGGGAGTTCCGGGGAGGACTACCACCTGTAGATTTATTATCCGGTACACAGCCATCCTGTTTCTTGGTAGTCTGGTTGGTGCTAATTAGCCGTGTGTTAGCATGCTCTTATCCACTGTTTTGAATGCATGGTAAGGTGGTATCGTTCCCACATAGTCCATTCATTTCTGGAGCTTCTGTAGATGCTTGTGGTAGTCGTCTGTGGAGAAGGGAGACATCTTGCTGCTAATTACCTTTAAGTGCCACATTTCCAGTCATTTGCAGTACAGGCTTGTGCTGTTGGTAGGCCACGGTCAAGTAGTACTGCGGAGGTCATAAAAATGTTGAAATATGGCAATAGACCACTATACCTACAAAAAAGTTCCAATTACAGTTCCAGGAGCCGCTGCTTGTAGTTTCTTGCAGAAGAAAAACAAGAATATCAGCAGCAAAATGCAAGCAGAGGTGAGAGCAAGCAGCAAAACGCACTGTAAGAAAGCAGGAAGCCAAGTTTAGCTGTGATAGATACAACAGATCTCTCTTAAAATAATCAGAAATGTCAGAAAGCCGAACAATGTTAAAATCACCCATGACAATTACCTCACTATTAACATACCTAGAGAGTACAGTATATCCACCGGATCATTAATGGAGCCAGTGACAGCTGAAGGGGGCCTTTATATGCTTACCACAACAGCAGACTCATTTGGTGCCAAAACAATTTTAAGAGCAATGGACTCAAAACAGTTCGGCACAGAAACAGCTTGTAACAAGGAGACAGAAAAACAGGATTTGATATGGCCCCACCTCCTCCCTTCTTGCTTCTGTCAATTCTGAATAAACCATAATCATTTATTGCCACATCAGAGTCACTGACACTAAGAACCAAAATATCAGGGTCTGCCTAAGAAACTTACATCTTAACATGATCAAACTTCTGATGCTGGAGCAAACTTCTGATATTCCTGGATTTGAGAATGTGTGGTTCATTTAGACTAAACAATGTAGGGTTTACAGCAGCAGGCGGAGACTCTTTGGTAACAGATAAAATTATTAAAATGAATATTCCTGCTATTACAGGACATTGTTCCTAGAGTTCTGCCAAGACAGCGTCTAAACGGCTCACAAACCGTGATAACATGAGTTTGTGGCTGATAAGAAAGTCCTGGCCAAGAGGGGGCGTTTGGGAGCAGTGAGTTTATGTTGGATACCTAGGCAACGGGGTAGCAGAAGGGGGTTAAGGTATTCCACCTCTTCACCCTGAAAAGCTCTTTGGTTGCTTTGCCGTATGTGTAGGATAGTTGTCTGCTGACTGGTAAAGTGTCACATAGCTGGAGGTGAGCAGACAGAATGCTCCTGTATACCTCTGCGTTCATCCTGTTGCTTCTGTCAGCAGTGAAATCATCAATAAATGCCAGTGTGCCAGTTTCAAAAGCATTCGTACATGCCTGAGCCATAACAGAAGCACCATGTTTGATAGATGAGGTGTTATGCTTTGGGGGATTTTCTCCAAACTGTCCTCTTTAATTAGATTAATTTTTGTTTGATCAGTCCCCTGAACCTTGTTCCAGAACTCTACCTTTTTCTTTTTCTATGTTTTTGTGAACTGCAGCCCGTCTTTCTGTTTTTGAGGCTAACCAGGGGTTTTCATGTTGTGCTAGATCCTCTGAGGTTCTGCTCATCAAGTCTTCTGTTGATAGTTGACAAGGAAACATGTCCGTCTACATCCTGGAGAGCATTCCTGACTTGCTGTGCAGTCTTAAAGGGCTTTTTTGTCATCATGCAAATTATTTACTGCTCAGCCAACAAACCCGTGCTCCTCAATCTACCAGCTCTTTTGACATGTTCTAGTTTTCCTGTGTTCACGATATTTTATAATGCACCCAACTGTTAATTTTGGCAAACTACCTTTAATATCTCTCTTATAGATCAGCCTCATTATTATCTTCTTCTCTTGCACGATCTCCTCTTTACTCCGCATACTGACAGACACCTGCACTGTTTCATCTTTAACTGAAGAATCACCACAGATGTACATCACAACAAAATACATTTAAATAAGACAATAATTCTGTTCACTACAAACATTTGAAATGCTTTTTTATTCAGTTAACATGAGATCACTTTAAAGTTTAACGTCACACTTTAAAGGTTCACACCTGCTCACTTGTCAAATCTAATAAAACAAATCTTTCTTGTAATCTGTAAATTCATCTTAGTTCTTCATGCTTCAAAGATATTGGATGATTATAATTAGTGTTTTTGTATATTTCCAAACAGAAACATCTTCAGGCTGAAGTTAAAATGAATAAATATAATAAACTGTACTCACAGAAAAAAAAAAAAATCTTTCCTCTGTTTTCTATCATATTTCTGAGAAACATTTATAGACTAAATGATCAAATATCATTGTGTGTTTCTTGTTAATGTTGCTGTTTCATATTAACATGCAGCTGTAGAAGATTTATGACTTAAATTAAAAGTATTTGTGTAAAAGGAGCAAACCAGACTTCTGTGTTCCACACACACAATGCTAACAGGAGGTCTCCATAATAATAATAACTTTATACAGCAGATAGATAAACCTCAGCAGGATCAACAAACACTTTGACTCAGGAGGAAGGGGTTCAATAAATGTGTCTGAGTGTTTTAATGTAATGATGCTGCTGCTTTCCTTATTTCATTGTTCTTGCTCTGAATGTGGCCGTTACAACAACTGACACATGTGTTGACTGTATCTGTACCCCTTTGTGTTTCTGTACCTCTTTCTGTATTTGACCGACTGCCTGATCATTCTGTGGACACGTCTGATGATGTCAGCACAACAACAAAAGTGTTGTTGTTGTTGTTGTTGTTGTTGTGGCAGCGTGGCAGCGTGGCAGCGTGGCAGCGGCACCTGGGACCAGCCGCAGCTAGCTGCTGCCTTCCCAGCACCCTGACCACGCACCTGGGACCAGCCGCAGCTAGCTGCTGCCTTCCCAGCATGCTGACCACTGTTCCCACACTCAGTAGGAGGGTATCCGGGACCAGCTGCAGTGAACTGCTGCCTTCCAGGACACTGGAAACTCACCGTGTAATTTGGAGCCTCAGAATCAGCAGTCTGTGTTGACTTGCCACTGAAACAAGACATTTTACTTTTATTTACTGTTGCTTAAATTAACAGTTTGTTCATAGCAGCATAAAACACCACAACAGTAACATCCTGTTAAGGATTGCATTGTTTTGTACTGTTAACTTGCATACTTACATTTCTACTGTACACTGCAAAATATATGACACACTACTCAACACAATATTGTTTAACTGGCTACTAACAGTGAGGACTACAGTTACTTGTGACTTGATCTAAATTGCTCAGCACCGACAGTTAATAAACAGCCATTTGAATTGTGACTTCAAATGTTAAGACAAATTATACAACTCCAAGTCTAATCAAATCTACTAGTATTTAAGCATTAAAATAAACAACTATTTAATCAGTTACAGAGTGGTACACGCTACTACACAGACAGCAATTATCAAAATCATATTATCAAAATAAAATGAAGTCGTTGGAGATGTTGGCAATAAAACAAAGTAAAATGAAACTCACCGTGTCATTTGGAGCATCAGAATCAGTCCAGCTCCGCTCTCAGACATGTTGACCTGCCACTGAAACAAGACATTATTTTAGAAACAGTACAGATGTAGCTAGTTAGCAAGACTCAAAGCTTAATTCAAGTCCAATGTCTTACGCATTTCATCGAAATAAAATTCACTTCAGGAAAACAATTTGCGCAAAAACTCAAAATCATCAAGATCAGTTAAGTCAGAAAGAATCTCAAAGAATAGATCACAGGCTTAATGACAAAATATATACTAGTAAAATAGCTTTTTTTGTTTGATGTTGTGATCAGACGGCATGGTACCAAATAATTATCACGACAAAAATAAGGACATATAGCACAATGCAAACTGACTGGAAATGTAATGTATTTAGCCTACCAGGCAAAGCAAAAAGGAACTCACCTGTTGATTTGCTGGATGAAGATGGAAAAAAAAAAAATCAAACTCTGTCCAGGCAGAAATGTTCCAACTCTACTGTTGTAGAGAGATGCTGCTACAATAGTGTGATTGCTTGCAGTGATCACACTAATTACAGTGCCCCCCCCCTTTTGCCTCCCGGAAAGTGTGGTGAGTACATGCTAAGTTACAACCCAAGCTAATCTATAACTCAAGAAACTCAGTACTAAAATCAGGAAACAATAAATATTGAACTTAAATACTTTTCTGTCTCAATTACACGGTAAATGCAGATGTAAATGTAACAAATTAATGCTAAACGCTAACAAAGCCGAGGATAGTGTGTGACAGCAATGTGACCGGCTCAACAAACAAATGACAAGTCTGGCAAGAAATACAAGTCATTTGGGGACAAAATGGTGGTCTCAGCTACTTTTTCACAGCCTCTAAAAACAATTCAAATCAATCCTAGAACTGCTTTCCTCCTCTGAGCTTAAGATTTGATATATTTAAAGTGAAATAGTCAAAACTCAGTTTTTTAACCAGGAAAAATTGAGCTAAATAGTTTGGTTTAGTATATAAATAGCTTGACTGAAATAGTAAATATTGAACTGTGACACTTTCCTTGTGGGAGATAGTGAGGGGGGCATTTCCTGGCAGACTGGCTTGTCATGGAAAGCACGTAAGTAAGTTTCATGAATGTGACACTTTCCTAGTGGTTGATAGCATATATTTATGGACCTTTCAACATAGACATGTTAAATCCTAATAAGCACCAAATGACTGAGTTCATTGATGTAATGTACAGTATGAGTTTATATTCAATGATCAGTACACAGAACAAAATAACATCACACTGTGCAGCTCTAATAGATAATATATTACAAATATTATGGAAGACAACACAGTTAGTGGGCTATTAATTAGTGACATCAGTGACCATTTGTCAGTTTTAGTGATCTATGACTGTGATTATGGATGAAGGATAAGGATGCCAGTAAATTAAAATTCAGGAATAAGTATGGTGGAATACATAAGTGCATTTAGACATTAATCATTAACACAAAACTGGAAAAGAGTCTATATGATGAAGAAGATACTGATAAAGCCTATGAAACATCTCTAACAAATATATTTAGATCGTTATATGACAAAAACTGTCCAATAAAACATCAGAAAGCCAAATTCTACAGATAGGCCGAGGATCACAGAGGGGATACAAAATACCTGCAAAAAACCCTATAAAATATAGAACTACAGAGACAGAAAATAACACAAATATATAAACAGAAGTATATTCTATTCACTTTAAACTATATCTGGACTTTAAACAGAATGTGATGTGATGAGAATGATATTAACTTGTTATGGTTGTTGTTCATAGTAAAGTCAGCAGGTAGCATCAGGCTAAGTGTTGTCTGTAAATAATAAACCTGTTAATAGCTCACAGACTGTTTGATCTCGGCTGGGCTCAGATTTAGTTGGAGACATTTTGATGCTGCTATAATGTTACTGTATGATTGAACTGAAGCTAGTTATCCATCAGCAGTGACTGTCACCAGCAACATTTAACTATTTACCACACTGACGGTGAATATTTATGTTTCTGTATGAAAGCTTTGGTTATTAATGTGGTTGCTTCTAGTTTCTTACTCTGTATAATTGTGACTGTATGGCAGGGTAAGGATGCATACTTTTAAAGTGTGTTTCAACTCAGAATATGAAAGATAACTGTTGGTATGGAATTAGCTGTCTCTCCTGTTTTCCTCTTTATCCAGGTGAAAGCTGTTCACATGTTGGAGCTGTCCTTTGGTGCTTCTGATGTCAAAAGACTGAGTCACAACAACTTCTCATAAATAAATAGATTTATTTACAATATGTACGCATAATAATAAATATTATGCAGTTTTCTTATAATTCTGATGGATTCTCTGTAAGACTGATGATTGATAACAGTTGAACCATCTCAGCAAAGTCTTAATGTTTCAGTGATGGTGATTGATACAGTGATAACTGAAACAACTATGAGGTCTACAGATGAAGAGGTGAGAAATATTATTTCTGACAGGTCTCATTAGGACCATATGATGATGTCAGGACAGGTGTGTCTGTAGACGCTGTAATCTTTGGCCTTCAGGCAGGTGAGGTCCTCAGTCAGACAGTTGGTGGATGTAGGTTTAAATGGACAGAACGAGACACATCACACAGATATGAGGAAGCCACACCTGTTAGATGGTGACTGTTTAGATGTCTTGACACAGAATGTAAGATGATTATAAAACTTAAACGTCATAATTTATGCTCCTGTTTGACATCAAACCGTGTATATAAAGATGATATAAAGATGGGCGTAGTGAGGGGAGCTAAAATTGTGCCAACAGGGCAGCAACATTAAACTTAGTGAAATGTTGTGACAATAGTCTGACTCAGTGTGAGTCCCGGAGCCGAGGAGAGCAGCAGGTGAGCCAGCTGTCAATCACAGCTGTCAATCACAGCTGTCAATCACAGCTGTCAATCAATGTCTACACAGCAGACATCAAAGCTGCTATAAGTCTTCAAATCTTATTAAAGGAGCAATAATTTCCAACATGACCACCAGCAGACTTATTAGAGGGCCTGAATTTAGACACTGAGACCAAAATGACTTGTTGAAAAAACAATTATTAACTTAGTATTTCTAGAGAGAAGTTGAGGGTTTTTGAATGGGACTCAGTTGGAGCATCTAGTGGCCGTCAGTGGAATTACACCTTAACACATATGAACTCAACAGCTGTGACAGTGTCAGCAGAGGCAGCGACAGACAGAAACACAACTTCTACACTGCTACGTTTCCTGACTTAGTTTTAGTAAAAAGAAGTCTGAAGGCAGAGCAGAGTCCAGCACAGACAGCGAGTACAGCTGCTGTCAGTCCTTCCCCGACTCTCTGGTTGTGGTCTCACAGCAGCTTTCTGAGGTTTGGGCTGATCAACAGCTGCTGTAAAGGACAGAAAAATAATTATAATATTTTATGTTGTATTTATAAATCGTAGCAAATAACACAAGTGGCTGCTGAGTGCAAACAAACTCATATAGTTTAGCAGTCCAGTCTGTACATCACTGATAACACGCATTAAAAAAGGCTTTCTGAGTTTTACTAAATCATCTTACCAGTGACATTGAGCCGACATCTCCCAGAGCTCCCACCATAACCTGTGAACACTTCACACAGGTACAGACCCGAGTCATCAGTCCTGAGTCTGGACACGTGAAGTCTGATTCAGGGGATTCGTTTGTTTGTGGTATTGATGGTCAGACTTATCTCCAGCTCTGCCTTCTACTCTTTAACCATTTGAGAACCAAATGAAGTGCGAGCACACGTTTGCAAACACAGACAGTTACTCTGATGTTATATAATATGAAACACACTATTATAGCTATTCAGCACTCTGTCTGTCTATGTATATATAACAAACTGACTGATGAAAATGTGTCACCATCACAGTCTTTGCCCTATTTACATCCTTGGCTATTTGAATACAGTCGTGACAAAGAGTCTAAAACTGAAGCAGATGATGTCTTTAGTTCATTCTTGTAGACGTGTATTTTCTTTGGCAGCCCCCATAATGACCACTAGAGGACCATTGATTGACGAGTTATCCAGTCATGTGACTCTGACATTAGACTTTCTTCCTTTGTCTGCAAACTTCTGTCTTCCTTTAATTTAATTTAGTAAATACAGTTTATTTAGGTGATATTCATGTACATTTACATTCATTTAGTGTTAGAGGATATACACATTAGTGAGATCATTCTAATGAACTCTCAGAGACCCTCGGGGGGGTCTGTGCCCTTCTTTAAGAGAAGATATCTGAATGAAAATGAGTTCTATGGGTACCCACGAGTCTCACCTTTACAGATATGCCAATTTTATGCTAATCCCATGCAGTTTTGAGTGAAATGTTATTACATTATGGGTAAGTTATTACATTATTGACTTTTATTACATTTAGATTGGAAAAATGATTACGTTATTGGTAGTTATTACATTATTGGCTGCTTCAGGGACTAAAAGGATTTCCACAGTTTTCCTGTTCAATCCTCCGGGATTAAAGTAATGATAATAACTGATTAATTTGTCTAGTAACCATCAAGCTGCAGGGAAATACTGAGTGTGTTGTATTGGCAGGTTTGAGTCTTTATATAAACTCAGCACATGATTGTGCAGCAACAACTTCTATCAGTCAAAAGCTCTAAATTCTGTTTTTTTTGTTTGTTTGTTTGTTTTGTTATTGTACTTTCTCATTTCAATTAAAATAAAGGCAGCATTTAAAAATAAAATAATGTACATCCTAAAATAAAATGCATAGATCATATTGGGCTCTTAGATCTTTCCTATTTTCTGTGCCTTCAGTTTTGATTTGAGTGGATGTTTGCTCCAAAGATTTGTGCTTTGTCTGTAGTGGTGCTTCACAGTCGCCATGGTCTCGGAGCATACAAAACAAACTGGTTTTGAACTACCAGTGGAAATTATGTCCTACCTTTTACGTTTGTAACTACAATCATTGTGTATTGGGCTCTGAGCGCTTCCAAAAACATGGGTGACCTACACTCAACACTAGACGGGTGCATTGTTCCCCAACAATGTACCCGTCAAGTGTGGAGTTGATCGGAAGAACGGTTCAATAGATACGTGAAGGACATACAGACACAGAGATTTCTTGCTTTAGTAGATAGATATTTGGTCAAATAATTGTCCTTTACACACACATCAACTTCAAATTGCCATCAGTTTTCAGATCTCCCTTTCTGGATAACTTATAGCCACTTGCTGTAGAATTTTCTGAGGCCATTGAAAATTCATTCACATGTCTTTGGAGTTGATTTATAAGCTGTAAGTGACATTACAGTTAAATATTAACACCAGAGTTTTGGTTGACACCGACATTGTTTTTTGTTAACTTTTGTTTTTGCAGGGCAGAACAAGGGAAAAGAGCCGAGGAGGAAAACAAAACCACATGAACGCCATGGTAAATTATACAAACACACAAATAGAATACTGTACCACTGAGTCACTTCTATACATGTCTGTAGAAAGTAATAAGGATGAAGAGGGTATCATAGATTGTTACATATGTTTGGTCTTTGCACTTTTGCTTTGTGTCTTTATCACCCACATTGAGAATTGTCAGATAAATACTGTATAAATAGCAATATTTTATGACATTACTAGAAGATGTATGATCTCCTATTTTGTGATAAGTTTTGATGTCTTCCAGCAGGTAGTTACTAAAAAAAAATCACTTAACATTAGGGCTGCTACTGTCTCTATCTTTAGTGCCCTGAGAGTTGGTGGTGTGGCATTGTGGTAGGTAACAGTACAGTCATATTCTGTTACTGAAATCACTTTATCTTAGCAGGTTGCTTCTTTCTTATTCTGCTCTGTTCATTTGCTCCAGTGAACAAACATCGATATGTAAAGCTACAGCTGATGCTAATGAATTACTTTCTACTTATGCTTCACAAAAGGAGCAGTACAGTGTTAAGGCAGTGGTAAGGTTTTATTGTGATAATTACATTTAAGTTACCAAAAAACAGACTATAGTCTTCCTAAAACTAGATTTTAACAAGCACCTTTAGTGTGTTTGTGTTTCAGGAAGCCGTTTAGAAAAATTGTGACTGTGATGGATTTTCCATGTCTCAAACAGTTTGACAGAAGGAGAACAGGAGGACAAACATTACATTGCATTAACAAACTTTTAGCAGCTGATTTAAAAATGGTTTCCCCTCCTGCCAATATTAAAGGATCATTAAGCCAATTAACAATAACAAAGCTTTTTTAATCGACCAACTATTAGGCAAGTTTATCAAGTTTATGTCAACAACAAGGCAATCCAAAGTGCTTTAAGTAACGCATAAAAGGCATCAAGACAATATAAAAAGAACATAAGACAATGTAAAATTGGAAATAAAAAGAAGCTAAAATAGAATGAGATAAAAAAACTACTTTTACTACTTTAACTACTTTAAAACCCCTAAAATGCTGTGGTAATATGCAAGATATATATATATATATATCAGATATTGTGAGTTGGGATAACAGATTTGGTATCAGGAGAGGAAACTGTTGGATTAGTGCAGCCATATTTAACATGGTTTCAAATTTGTAACTAAAAATTAAATAAATTAAAAATATGAAGAAAATGAATTGTTGACCTACAGTTTGGGTTTCTGTTTACAATCTGTTTTTGTTGTTGTTGTTGTTTTCCTAGGGCATGATCCTCGGCACAAACCAAAGCAGCAATGGTCTCCAGCTGTGGCTGCAGCAGTGATGAGACATTTCAAACATCTCATTTTCAAGTGGGAACTAGTGACAATGATTCAGTGTCAACAGTACAGACTGCTGAGCATCCTGCTCTGGCCAATCACAACATTCAAAACATAATAGACTTTGTCAGAAATCACGGCATATCCCTAAGGAAGAAAAGTGGCAACTGAACAGCCACCATTTTTGTTTTCAATGGTGAAATGTTTTAATATAATAATAAAAAAAACACGATTAAACTTCAGTCCTTGTTCACTTACTTCTGTGTCTGGTTTAATGTCCTTACCTGTCATCTATCCATTACAAGGCTGTACCTGATGTAGATAACAGCCAGTACACATAAAAAGCATTATGTGTTTTAGTAACATGCCAGTGTTAGCCCTTTGTTATAAAATGGCACCATAGATCAGGCATGTCTTTGCATTTCACAGTACTGTGTAAAAAAATGTGTCCTCATATATTAGGTGAATCCTTTTAATGCACATTTCCTTCATTTTAGTGTTTGTGTTAATGTGTTAATGTTAATTTAAGCCATGTTCCATTAAGTCATGTTAGACCCTTCAAATCACTTCAGTGACATGTTTGTGTGTTGTATAATCACTGTCTTTATAAACGGAGTTAGTCCTTATAATTTCTATTTTTGTAATAGGCGTGGCTTATGCACCTAATTAATACTGTTCTTACAATTAGGCATGTTGTCAGGTTGTTATATTTTCCGTAGTTTTTTACCATCAGTTTTTTAAGTGAGATTCTTGTAGTATTGCTCAAAATAGATTTTTTGATATTCAATTCGTCTTTGTGGAGCAAGTTAATACATAAAGGCGTGTGTGTGTGTGCACAGTGTTTGCATTGGTGGGACTGTAAAGTCACAATGTTGTCAAAACATAGAAACAGTGTTAAATTAAGATAATACAACGATATGACGTTCACAATAGTAAATAATGGAACAGATAAAATAAGCAGATGTACAACGGACTATGTGAAGATAATTGTTTGTCACATTCAGTGATGTTTTAATTATGAGTCCCTCAGTTTGTGACATGCAGTCACATATTGTGCAGCTCAGTTTGCTGCATGTTTCTCTCCTAATAGAATCTGCTGCTTTTTACTGTCATCTAGCTTTGTAAAGTTTGGAATTAACAAATCAAACTTCTGAAAGTATTCCGCTCTGATATTATTGTATTTGTCCCATTTTAAGAGGAAGTGCATCTCTGTCTGTACCTCAGCTGTCGTGCAGTGACCACAGACTCTTTTCTCTGTGGGCAGCTGTGACTTGTTGTGTGGTCCTGTCTCTATGGCTGACTGTGGTCACTCAGTCTGTATTTGGTCAGGATCTGTCTCTGCTTTGTATCTCTGACAGTAAAGAGATATTCTGCCAGTTTATATTCATGGTTTAGGGTCAGATAGCCATTGAGTTTGTTCTGAGTTTTGGTTTGATTGGTCCAATGTTCCAGATAGGCATCTTTTGTTAGTTGAATCATTTGGTTGACTCTGATTGGTGGTTGGAGAGCAGTGCTGGTCTGAGGTTGAGCAGTATTGGGTTTTATTTGATCAGTAAGTCTCAGGACCAGCTGACAGAAGGGACTCTTTGGGGGGTCAGTTCCTGGGTTTGTAGTGCCTGAAGTCTCAGTGTGTCTTGGGGGCTCAATGTGACCGAAATGTAAGTGTTGTTCTTTTAATGTTAATAATCAGTGGCTAACGGCCTAAATCTGCCCTGCATGCATTGGTTGGTGTTTTTCTTTAGATGTTTAATATGGACCTACAGAATTCTGCATACAGACCGCTCCAACAATACACCACAATTCTCGGATTATTATCAAGGCCATATTTGACTATATCTGACTGGCAGACCACAGTATGTACACAACAGTGTGTGTCAGACAGTGTTCAGCAACACTGGGGCCCCGCAGGGGACAGTCCTGTCTCCCTTCCTCTTCTCCCTCGACACCACAGACTTTAACTACCACACAGTCCTGCCATCTTCAGAAGTTCTCTGATGACTCTGCTATAGTTGGATATGTCAACACACAGGGTTTGTTCTCTTTATTGACTTCACCTGTTTGAAGCAGCTTTTACCTTCAGCATCGTCAGTTCAGCTTCAGCAGAAAACCGACAGGAAGCTGTTTCACAACTGAAACGTCTTTCACAAGTTAAAGCGGTCAGCAGCTTCTCACAGGTGAGGTTTGTTAAATGAGGAACTTTATACGAGTGTCGACACATTTCAAAATGCCGCAAGGTGTCCCAACGGCTGCCTGCATGTGAATTTTACACACATTTAAAGTCCAGAAGACATGAAAGCTGCTGCTGCTTTATTTATTTTAGACTATTTTATCCTGATCCTCGTCTCTTTAGGGTTTAATGTCAAACAGTCAGATTACTGGAACACATTTACAGAAGCAGAAATTTCATTCTTCTTATTCTTTCTTAAAATCTGACTTGAACTTCTGTCATAAAACAGCAACTGTTGTCACTGTGATACTGTGATCTTACAACAAACTAAATCAATTCATTTCAATAGAGTTGCTGCAGTCAGGGTGAAGTAAAACAAAGAAAGACCAAAAAGAGACACAATATGAAGATAATATATAATATTATAGAGAGAAAAAGATATAATATCTGCAATTAGAAAACACTGCAAGTTTGACAACAACCTGAGCGACCCTGAGACACCATCTGAAGACATGTTTTAATATCAGAGAGATGAAGATCGACTTAAAGCAGCTCTCTCTCCCTCAGCTGTTAGACAATCAGTCAAAAAGTGCATTCACAGCAAAAATCAGATCATACAAACACATCCTCCACACTGACTCTTAACGTACACATGATGATTTTTCTAAACAAGCTACTGTAGCCACAGTCTTCAGTGATGCAGGAACATGTGACTCATTGATGTGTTTTTAATAGTTTTCAGACAACAACGGAGGTCTACGGCACAGAGGAATAAGATATATCAGGCCAGGTGAACTAGCCAGCACTCCAGTACAAGATTCATTTAAAGATTATTACATTACATTTGGATAAATTCCAAGTGCATCAGGCATCTTCAGCATAGTGCAGAATGAAACTGTTGTAGCTTGCAAAGAATGCAGCCAAACCACAGGTGAAGACCTGAGCTCCCACGAACACTTGACCTTCAACAGACGACATCCAAGCCCTCAGCTTCATTATGTCCCCTGAAACAAAACCAAATGTACTCATCATGTCTTAGTGTGCAGAGACTGGCAATGTGAGGTATATATTAAATACTGACTTGGACAATAAAGCGAGCTGCACATTCAACATCAGTGGCACAAGCCTGCAAAATAAACCTGAACTGTAACAATCTGCACCTACGGTAGCATTTATTTTAGAATATGCAGCAGCTTGTAGCTTTGCCTAAATAACACCAAGCTGAAACAGAGTAGGATCCCAAAGCAAAAACACCAAAACATACTGAGCCAGTTAATAGTCAACCAGCATTTATAGAACTTGAACACACAGGATCTCTACCAGACAATTCAGGTTAACAGTTTTATTTCACCAACCATCAAACATGGCGGCTTAAACAGATTACTTGACCATCAGTCTGCTCACTACTGCTGTAAGATGGCTTTAACATCAATAATACTGTCACAATAACTGATAAAAACACAATAATTACAAACTTGATCAGCCACAAATCACTACAAGTCCTTCTCACTGACTCACTTATACATTTGCACAGACGGCTGCAGTTTGGTGAAACCTTATATGGCAGAAAACTACTGTCACACATTGAACTGGAAGTTTTCACAACAGAGACCAGAGATTTTTACACAAATATCTTTCACAAAAAGATCTTCCTGCACATCTTTTCAGTTAATTACACAGCACAGTGGTTGCACCATAGAAATGGAAACGCACACACACACACACACGTCCCTCCTGTCCAATCCCATCGCTCCCTGTCTATATAAAGGCTCTTCTGTCAGACGGAGCTTTCATGTTGGAGCCATGGTCTTCCTGTGGATCCTCTCCTGCCTCGCCTTCGCCGGCGCCGCCTATGGTGAGACATGCTGGGTAGACTGAGCTGCTTGCTTTTAATTTACAACTTAATATTTATTTATAGATTTAATATTTAGTGGGCTCTGGGTGGGCGGCCATCTGCCATCTGAGAGAGAGAGAGAGCAATGCAAGGTACATATACAGATGTATAGCAATAATAATGGTAATAATAATAATTAGACTAATAATAATAATAATAATTGTAGCAGTGGGTGTTGAGCAGCTCTGGAGGCAGAAATACCTGCAGAAAGCAACAGGAGGAGAGAGGAGAGAGACAACTCACAGCACCTGGTGTTCCCAGCCGGGCTCCAGTCCAAATACTAACCAGGCCCCACCCTGCTTAGCTTCCCACATCAGGAGAGACCGGCCGTGTCCAGGGGGGTGTGGCTGTAAGATGTTATGAAGATAAAATTATGTTTATAAGTGACTGAAGATAACTGGACACAGTCTGGGATCCATCTGTAATTATTGGCTGATCAGTTTATAAGTTTTGATTTTATTAATAATCGTTTCTTTCTGAAAATGTGACTCAAGGTGTTTCGTGTCGTCTGTTCCCGAAGATCAGGAACAAACTTCCTGACTCATGTTGTTAATGATGTCTTTATTATGATGTCACCAGGTTGTGGCAATCCTGCCATCCCCCCCGACATCACGGGATACTCTGATATCGTGGACGGCAAGGAGGCGGTGCCTCACTCCTGGCCCTGGCAGGTATCCCTGCAGGTACGTGCGCCCGCACACACACACACACACACACACACACACACATACATACATACACACACACACACACACACACATATTCATGAACCTGTGATTGTTTCAGAGCAGAAATGGCGCCCACTTCTGTGGAGGCTCCCTCATCAATGAGAGATGGGTGGTGACCGCCGCTCACTGCGAGGTCAGGTAAATACCAGCGACCTTTAACCTTTAACCCTCACCTGCCACCTTCACTTGTATCTTCACACTGTAACGAAGGTTTTGAGTTATTTTGATTTAATTGTTCGACAAATTATTAGATTTTTTCAGTTCTTCAAAACTGGATTCAAATGTATTTTAAATTGTTGTCATAGCAACAAGTCCTCAAGCTGAACTCAAGCTTGATCACATTTTTTATTGAAAATTTTGAATAATTGCATTTAAACATTCTAAAAATACTAAAATCATAGTTTTAAAGTTTATAAACATTTAAATGAAGACAGGCTGACCAGTAGCTGATGTTAGGCTCCGCCTCCCGTTGCTCAGGTGTCTCTCAGGGTTTTTTTTATTGGCCAGTTTCACTCACATCTTTTTCTGCAGGAGATCCCACCGTGTGGTTCTCGGAGAACACAACCTCCGCTCCTCTGGCGAGGACATCCAGGTGATGAGGGTCAGCCAGGTGAGTGACTAGCAGCAGGACTTCATCACATCTTGTGAGCTCCTGCATGTTCACCAGCTAATGATGTCATTTCCTGACAGGTGTTCACGCACCCTAATTACAACCGCCCCAAACGTTTTAACAACGACATCCAGCTCATCAAGCTGGCTAGCCCCGTCCAGATGAACAGGCATGTTTCCCCCGTGTGCGTGGCCAATAGTAGAGACAACTTCCCCGAAGGCATGATGTGCATGACCACCGGCTGGGGCTGGACCAGGGGCAACGGTGACTTTATAATTATTATTATTATTATTATTGTTATCATTATTATTAGTGCTTTACATCTGCTGGGGCCTGGCTCACCACAACAGTGACTTTAATATTATTATTAGTGTCTCACTCCTTTAAACAGAACTAAAGAAGTTGAAGTGACTTTGTTCACCTTTGTGAAACCTGAAACCCGCTTGTTGCTGCTCGTGGCTTTTGTTTTGACCGATCGAGCTGTTTTCTTCCGTTGAGTGCTAAAAGGCTTAAACCTCAAATTGCCACTTGTGGCTATATTTATTATTATTATTATTATTATTATTATTGTTGTTGTTGTTATCAGTGCCTTATACTTGCTGAGAGCTCACCTGCACAGGCGTTAACACAGGAAACATGGCGTGCTTTGACCACTGGGGGGCAGTATGCAGCAGGTAGACATCAGTGTGATGTGTTGCAGGTAACCCCGCCACCCGGCTGCAGCAGGCAGCCCTTCCCCTGCTGTCCAATAGGCAGTGCAGTCGTTTCTTCCCCGGGTCTATCACCTCCAAGATGATCTGCGCTGGAGCCAACGGATCTTCAAGCTGCAAGGTGGGTGCTGCACACTAACCACTGACAAACATGTTAGCAACATGTTGCTAGCTAGACATACTAATATGTAGCTATCAGCCACGCTTGTTATTTGTTTGTTTGTGTGTTTATTTTGTGTGTATTTGTTTTCAGGGCGACTCCGGGGGTCCTCTGGTCTGTCAGAAGAATGGTGCCTGGACTCTGGTTGGTATCGTGTCCTGGGGAAGAGTTCCCTGCGACACCACAATGCCTGCTGTGTATGCCCGTGTCACAGAGCTGCGTGCCTGGATGGACCGGACCATCGCCGCCAACTGAGCAACTTTCACTTTCAACATGAATTTCAATAAAATATGCAAAATCTAAAACACACTGCTGATTCTCATTTATTCACATCAAACTGAAAAAGCTGTTTTTACATGATGCTGTTGGGAGTCAGGGAGAGGTTAGCTTAGCATAAGGACTGGAAGCAGGGGGAAACAGCTACTTTAGCTTTGCATAAAGACTGGAAGCAGGGGGAAACAGCTACTTTAGCTTTGCATAAAGACTGGAAGCAGGGGGGAAACTGCTGACCTGGCTCTGGTTTAAAAACACACTGACCAACACGTCTAAAGTTTAAAGTAACACATTGCCAGGAAAGTGACTTTATTTTTATTCTACAGAAATCTGAATGGTTTTCTCTGCTGAAGCAATTGTAAATAAATAAACTTATAAAAATGCACTTTTTGTTTTAACAAGACATTTACTTTTTTATATTTTACCTTTAATGAAGCATCAGTCTTATTACAGCATCTCATTCCATCTCTTCACTGATCCCCATGAACGTTGTTCCACTCCTCTTGTATTAATGATATTAATGATGTAAATTCATCTACAGGTTGTAATATTATCATTTCATCAGTAATAGTTGTTCTCAGCTGGAGTTGAAGTGCCAACCTTTCTGTTTTCCTTCGTGTTAATTAGCAGGTTTTTTAAACAGGATTGTGATGTATAACAAAGCTGACTGGTGTTGGTTTGTGTCTCAGCTGACAGACCACAGGACACCTTGTTCAGCATTTCAACATGTCATCCACATTTGATAAAGTGTTTGAATCACTGACACAAAACACGTTAAAGTGTCTTTTAATAATATATTAATAAATAAAGAGGGCGGGGTCATGCACAAGGTCGTTGGTGTGGCTTCTCTCTGCAGGACAGAACACAGAAAACAAACTGTTTTTACACAAAAAAATAAATATCTGCAGTCTGTTCATCAGATCATTGTTTGTACGTGTGGATGTCATTTATTCGTGTCATTTATTATATAGTGTTAATATTTATTAATATTATTTATTAATTGTGAAGATTGTGAAGCCATGCTTGAGCCTCAGGTACGCAGTTTGACATAAATAGATGTAAACAGCCTGTAACAGTGTTCAGTGAAGAAAACAAAAAAGAAGCAGAATTTGGGGTTTTCCAGCTTCATTACACACTCTGCTTATTTATATTATCAATAATTCATCACGTGTGCACTTATGATTCTGAAAACTGATGATGACTGACAGCTTTTATTTTCTATTCTGCTGTATTTTTATTATTTTAACATTATCAGTCGTTATGCAGATGATACACAGCTGTATATCCGTGTTTCACTTTAATGGATCTCATTGAACAGAAACTCAGCTGTAAAGTTTGTCTGAGTTTGTGACACATTTAATTCATAATCTGTAGAAAGAAGTTTCACCAATCAGAGCTTATTTATTCATTGTTTTATTATTTATTAATTCATATTAATTTCTCTCTGAGTAAAGTCATATGCTCGGCAGCACGTCGGTCACTTTGTTTGTTTTTAATATCCAGTCATGAGAGCGTTTCAGAGCTCATACTGATCAAACAAACACTCTGAAGGTGAAACTATTCTGAGTGTGATCAATAAGACTACAGCCAACTGATCACATGACTGATCACATGAAGGAAGAGCCAATCAAAGATATGGATTGACCTAACACCAGCCAGATTGTACATTCTGTAAAAGAAATCCTCTCAGTTTTGCGTGTGTGTGTAGATTTAACTGTATAAATGTGTTCTGCTGCTGGTAGATGAGCTACATCAGAGAAATTAGATGATCAGAAAGTGGTTGATCATCAAATCAATGCAGATTTGTCCTGTTTGTTTGATAAATATCAATAAAAACCAAAAGGATTCTATTCTTACTCCTGCTACTTTGGTAACATATTATTGATCCTGATAAATAATATTCCAATTAGACAGAAACAGTCATCAGCTCTCGGACACTCGGAACATGTTTCATCAACAGTTTTTGTTCAAGTTTGTGAGTCAAAGTAAAGAATTTTTACTTTTATCTTTCACTGAAGTCCAACATTTAACTTTTATGAGTTTAATAAACAGACACTGATTTTAATTGACAGTGAAGAATATTTCTGAAACTGATGACTCAGTGCTGATAACTAACCTAGTTCATTTAGTTCAGAGGTGGAAAGTAACAAAGTCAAGTTTTACTTGTATTTTATTTCTATTTTCAGCTAAATTATACTAAATATTTCTAGTTTTTTACTACACTACATTTATGTATAGTTACTTTACAGATGAAGATTTTAAAGGTTCAATGTACAAGAATTGGCCACCTGATCCGAACATAGGGGGCAGCATATCAACCAACCCCCAACACATCACCCCACCACCATTATCACTTACTGAATGTAGCGTAAAGCTTACTGAATCTGTGCTATGACGTTGTCAAGATATCAGAATGCTACAGAGACGTTAGAGCCACTAATGTGCAGCTTACTAAAGAGCTGCACAGATCAGAAAGCAGTTTCACCACAGAGATAAGTTACAACACAACTCTGAGTAACAACTAAATATTTACACACATGTCCCTAGGGTAGCTGTCAATCATAACATGTCACAGAACTCACTGATGGTAAAACTGCACTTTTTCTGCCACACAGCATTATTTTTCATTAATTGCTGCCATTTTACAACACAGTAATCCAGTAAAGACCTAATTTATTAATATGATATTTCAATATCGATCCAGTTTATGTGCTACGATGCCAAAGCTTTCACAGAGCTGGTGCAACTCAGTGCAGTTCGTCAGATCAGCTGACATGAACAGCTGATGTCTCCCCAGCAGCCTCTGCAGCAGCAGCCAGCTGCTCCAACAACGTCACTGCAACTTTCCAAACAGGCGTTATTTGGATAAACTGACCACATATTGGGAGCCTTAATAAAGTGACGTCTTAACAGTCCTACAGCGAAACAGTCTAGGCCTATAGCAGCATGCCAGGTGCCTGGAGCCCAACCTATGTCTAATAATAATAATGAAAATGATTAGTTACCTTCTTAGACATATTTATCAACATATCTGTGTGTGGTTTAAAATAACAGATGGAACGGATGTCAGACAATTCTCGGATTATTATCAAGGCCATATTTGACTATATCTGACTGGCAGACCACAGTACGTACACAACACTGTTAGAGTGTTCAGCAACACTGGGGCCCCGCAGGGGACAGTCCTGTCTCCCTTCCTCTTCTCCCTCGACACCACAGACTTTAACTACCACACAGAGTCCTGCCATCTTCAGAAGTTCTCTGATGACTCTGCTATAGTTGGATATGTCAGTGAGGGTGAGGAGGCTGACTACAGGGCTGCGGTGGGAAACTTTGTCACATGGTGTGAGCAGAACCATCTGCAGCTCAGCGTGGCAAAGACAAAGGAGCTCGTTGTAGATCTGAGGAGGACCGAGGCATTGGTGACTCCTGTTTCCATCCAGGGGGTCAGTGTGGGCATTGTGGAGGACTACAAGTACCTGGGAGTGTACACTGACATTAAACTGGACTGTAATAAGAAACACTGAAGCCCTCTACAGGAAGGGCCAGAGCCGTCTCTACTTTCTGAGGAGGCTGAGGTCCTTCAGCATCTGCCGGACAATGCTGAGGATGTTTTATGAGTCTGTGGGGGCCAGCGCTCTCCTGTTTGCTGTTGTTTGCTGGGGCAGCAGGTTAAGGGTAGCAGACGTCAACAGACTCAACAAACTGATCCGTGAGGCCAGTGATGTTGTGGGGGGGGGTAGCTGGACTCTCTGGCGGCGGTGTCAGAGAGGAGGATGCTGTCCAAGATGACAGGTAACTTGGACAGCATCCTCCTCTCTCCCACCTACTCCATGACGTGCTGGTCAAAAACAGGAGTGCATTCAGTGCAAGACTCATTCCCCCAAGACGCAGCACAGAGCACAGTGCCTTTACGGTGGAGTTAAAAGGTTTCCACATGACAGCAGCAATATATGAACACACACACACACACAGCCAGGTGTGTGAAGCTGGTTGAACACACCATGTTGCAGCAGCACTCTTTGGCCTGATCTAGAATCTGGATTCAACCTTTGAAGACAGTGGAATTAAAAGTTTGACTGGACCATCTGTCAGCCGCCTGCAGCCGCCGCTCTGTCAACACACAGGGTTTGTTCTCTTTATTGACTTCACCTGTTTGAAGCAGCTTTTACCTTCAGCATCGTCAGTTCAGCTTCAGCAGAAAACCGACAGGAAGCTGTTTCACAACTGAAACGTCTTTCACAAGTTAAAGCGGTCAGCAGCTTCTCACAGGTGAGGTTTGTTAAATGAGGAACTTTATACGAGTGTCGACACATTTCAAAATGCCGCAAGGTGTCCCAACGGCTGCCTTCATGTGAATTTTACACACATTTAAAGTCCAGAAGACATGAAAGCTGCTGCTGCTTTATTTATTTTAGACTATTTTATCCTGATCCTCGTCTCTTTAGGGTTTAATGTCAAACAGTCAGATTACTGGAACACATTTACAGAAGCAGAAATTTCATTCTTCTTATTCTTTCTTAAAATCTGACTTGAACTTCTGTCATAAAACAGCAACTGTTGTCACTGTGATACTGTGATCTTACAACAAACTAAATCAATTCATTTCAATAGAGTTGCTGCAGTCAGGGTGAAGTAAAACAAAGAAAGACCAAAAAGAGACACAATATGAAGATAATATATAATATTATAGAGAGAAAAAGATATAATATCTGCAATTAGAAAACACTGCAAGTTTGACAACAACCTGAGCGACCCTGAGACACCATCTGAAGACATGTTTTAATATCAGAGAGATGAAGATCGACTTAAAGCAGCTCTCTCTCCCTCAGCTGTTAGACAATCAGTCAAAAAGTGCATTCACAGCAAAAATCAGATCATACAAACACATCCTCCACACTGACTCTTAACGTACACATGATGATTTTTCTAAACAAGCTACTGTAGCCACAGTCTTCAGTGATGCAGGAACATGTGACTCATTGATGTGTTTTTAATAGTTTTCAGACAACAACGGAGGTCTACGGCACAGAGGAATAAGATATATCAGGCTTTGGATACACACACACACACACACACACACATATTCATGAACCTGTGATTGTTTCAGAGCAGAAATGGCGCCCACTTCTGTGGAGGCTCCCTCATCAATGAGAGATGGGTGGTGACCGCCGCTCACTGCGAGGTCAGGTAAATACCAGCGACCTTTAACCTTTAACCCTCACCTGCCACCTTCACTTGTATCTTCACACTGTAACGAAGGTTTTGAGTTATTTTGATTTAATTGTTCGACAAATTATTAGATTTTTTCAGTTCTTCAAAACTGGATTCAAATGTATTTTAAATTGTTGTCATAGCAACAAGTCCTCAAGCTGAACTCAAGCTTGATCACATTTTTTATTGAAAATTTTGAATAATTGCATTTAAACATTCTAAAAATACTAAAATCATAGTTTTAAAGTTTATAAACATTTAAATGAAGACAGGCTGACCAGTAGCTGATGTTAGGCTCCGCCTCCCGTTGCTCAGGTGTCTCTCAGGGTTTTTTTTATTGGCCAGTTTCACTCACATCTTTTTCTGCAGGAGATCCCACCGTGTGGTTCTCGGAGAACACAACCTCCGCTCCTCTGGCGAGGACATCCAGGTGATGAGGGTCAGCCAGGTGAGTGACTAGCAGCAGGACTTCATCACATCTTGTGAGCTCCTGCATGTTCACCAGCTAATGATGTCATTTCCTGACAGGTGTTCACGCACCCTAATTACAACCGCCCCAAACGTTTTAACAACGACATCCAGCTCATCAAGCTGGCTAGCCCCGTCCAGATGAACAGGCATGTTTCCCCCGTGTGCGTGGCCAATAGTAGAGACAACTTCCCCGAAGGCATGATGTGCATGACCACCGGCTGGGGCTGGACCAGGGGCAACGGTGACTTTATAATTATTATTATTATTATTATTGTTATCATTATTATTAGTGCTTTACATCTGCTGGGGCCTGGCTCACCACAACAGTGACTTTAATATTATTATTAGTGTCTCACTCCTTTAAACAGAACTAAAGAAGTTGAAGTGACTTTGTTCACCTTTGTGAAACCTGAAACCCGCTTGTTGCTGCTCGTGGCTTTTGTTTTGACCGATCGAGCTGTTTTCTTCCGTTGAGTGCTAAAAGGCTTAAACCTGCAAATTGCCACTTGTGGCTATATTTATTATTATTATTATTATTATTATTATTGTTGTTGTTGTTATCAGTGCCTTATACTTGCTGAGAGCTCACCTGCACAGGCGTTAACACAGGAAACATGGCGTGCTTTGACCACTGGGGGCAGTATGCAGCAGGTAGACATCAGTGTGATGTGTTGCAGGTAACCCCGCCACCCGGCTGCAGCAGGCAGCCCTTCCCCTGCTGTCCAATAGGCAGTGCAGTCGTTTCTTCCCCGGGTCTATCACCTCCAAGATGATCTGCGCTGGAGCCAACGGATCTTCAAGCTGCAAGGTGGGTGCTGCACACTAACCACTGACAAACATGTTAGCAACATGTTGCTAGCTAGACATACTAATATGTAGCTATCAGCCACGCTTGTTATTTGTTTGTTTGTGTGTTTATTTTGTGTGTATTTGTTTTCAGGGCGACTCCGGGGGTCCTCTGGTCTGTCAGAAGAATGGTGCCTGGACTCTGGTTGGTATCGTGTCCTGGGGAAGAGTTCCCTGCGACACCACAATGCCTGCTGTGTATGCCCGTGTCACAGAGCTGCGTGCCTGGATGGACCGGACCATCGCCGCCAACTGAGCAACTTTCACTTTCAACATGAATTACAATAAAATATGCAAAATCTAAAACACGCTGCTGATTCTCATTTATTCACATCAAACTGAAAAAGCTGTTTTTACATGATGCTGTTGGGAGTCAGGGAGAGGTTAGCTTAGCATAAGGACTGGAAGCAGGGGGAAACAGCTACTTTAGCTTTGCATAAAGACTGGAAGCAGGGGGAAACAGCTACTTTAGCTTTGCATAAAGACTGGAAGCAGGGGGGAAACTGCTGACCTGGCTCTGGTTTAAAAACACACTGACCAACACGTCTAAAGTTTAAAGTAACACATTGCCAGGAAAGTGACTTTATTTTTATTCTACAGAAATCTGAATGGTTTTCTCTGCTGAAGCAATTGTAAATAAATAAACTTATAAAAATGCACTTTTTGTTTTAACAAGACATTTACTTTTTTATATTTTACCTTTAATGAAGCATCAGTCTTATTACAGCATCTCATTCCATCTCTTCACTGATCCCCATGAACGTTGTTCCACTCCTCTTGTATTAATGATATTAATGATGTAAATTCATCTACAGGTTGTAATATTATCATTTCATCAGTAATAGTTGTTCTCAGCTGGAGTTGAAGTGCCAACCTTTCTGTTTTCCTTCGTGTTAATTAGCAGGTTTTTTAAACAGGATTGTGATGTATAACAAAGCTGACTGGTGTTGGTTTGTGTCTCAGCTGACAGACCACAGGACACCTTGTTCAGCATTTCAACATGTCATCCACATTTGATAAAGTGTTTGAATCACTGACACAAAACACGTTAAAGTGTCTTTTAATAATATATTAATAAATAAAGAGGGCGGGGTCATGCACAAGGTCGTTGGTGTGGCTTCTCTCTGCAGGACAGAACACGGAAAACAAACTGTTTTTACACAAAAAAATAAATATCTGCAGTCTGTTCATCAGATCATTGTTTGTACGTGTGGATGTCATTTATTCGTGTCATTTATTATATAGTGTTAATATTTATTAATATTATTTATTAATTGTGAAGATTGTGAAGCCATGCTTGAGCCTCAGGTACGCAGTTTGACATAAATAGATGTAAACAGCCTGTAACAGTGTTCAGTGAAGAAAACAAAAAAGAAGCAGAATTTGGGGTTTTCCAGCTTCATTACACACTCTGCTTATTTATATTATCAATAATTCATCACGTGTGCACTTATGATTCTGAAAACTGATGATGACTGACAGCTTTTATTTTCTATTCTGCTGTATTTTTATTATTTTAACATTATCAGTCGTTATGCAGATGATACACAGCTGTATATCCGTGTTTCACTTTAATGGATCTCATTGAACAGAAACTCAGCTGTAAAGTTTGTCTGAGTTTGTGACACATTTAATTCATAATCTGTAGAAAGAAGTTTCACCAATCAGAGCTTATTTATTCATTGTTTTATTATTTATTAATTCATATTAATTTCTCTCTGAGTAAAGTCATATGCTCGGCAGCACGTCGGTCACTTTGTTTGTTTTTAATATCCAGTCATGAGAGCGTTTCAGAGCTCATACTGATCAAACAAACACTCTGAAGGTGAAACTATTCTGAGTGTGATCAATAAGACTACAGCCAACTGATCACATGACTGATCACATGAAGGAAGAGCCAATCAAAGATATGGATTGACCTAACACCAGCCAGATTGTACATTCTGTAAAAGAAATCCTCTCAGTTTTGCGTGTGTGTGTAGATTTAACTGTATAAATGTGTTCTGCTGCTGGTAGATGAGCTACATCAGAGAAATTAGATGATCAGAAAGTGGTTGATCATCAAATCAATGCAGATTTGTCCTGTTTGTTTGATAAATATCAATAAAAACCAAAAGGATTCTATTCTTACTCCTGCTACTTTGGTAACATATTATTGATCCTGATAAATAATATTCCAATTAGACAGAAACAGTCATCAGCTCTCGGACACTCGGAACATGTTTCATCAACAGTTTTTGTTCAAGTTTGTGAGTCAAAGTAAAGAATTTTTACTTTTATCTTTCACTGAAGTCCAACATTTAACTTTTATGAGTTTAATAAACAGACACTGATTTTAATTGACAGTGAAGAATATTTCTGAAACTGATGACTCAGTGCTGATAACTAACCTAGTTCATTTAGTTCAGAGGTGGAAAGTAACAAAGTCAAGTTTTACTTGTATTTTATTTCTATTTTCAGCTAAATTATACTAAATATTTCTAGTTTTTTACTACACTACATTTATGTATAGTTACTTTACAGATGAAGATTTTAAAGGTTCAATGTACAAGAATTGGCCACCTGATCCGAACATAGGGGGCAGCATATCAACCAACCCCCAACACATCACCCCACCACCATTATCACTTACTGAATGTAGCGTAAAGCTTACTGAATCTGTGCTATGACGTTGTCAAGATATCAGAATGCTACAGAGACGTTAGAGCCACTAATGTGCAGCTTACTAAAGAGCTGCACAGATCAGAAAGCAGTTTCACCACAGAGATAAGTTACAACACAACTCTGAGTAACAACTAAATATTTACACACATGTCCCTAGGGTAGCTGTCAATCATAACATGTCACAGAACTCACTGATGGTAAAACTGCACTTTTTCTGCCACACAGCATTATTTTTCATTAATTGCTGCCATTTTACAACACAGTAATCCAGTAAAGACCTAATTTATTAATATGATATTTCAATATCGATCCAGTTTATGTGCTACGATGCCAAAGCTTTCACAGAGCTGGTGCAACTCAGTGCAGTTCGTCAGATCAGCTGACATGAACAGCTGATGTCTCCCCAGCAGCCTCTGCAGCAGCAGCCAGCTGCTCCAACAACGTCACTGCAACTTTCCAAACAGGCGTTATTTGGATAAACTGACCACATATTGGGAGCCTTAATAAAGTGACGTCTTAACAGTCCTACAGCGAAACAGTCTAGGCCTATAGCAGCATGCCAGGTGCCTGGAGCCCAACCTATGTCTAATAATAATAATGAAAATGATTAGTTACCTTCTTAGACATATTTATCAACATATCTGTGTGTGGTTTAAAATAACAGATGGAACGGATGTCAGACAATTCTCGGATTATTATCAAGGCCATATTTGACTATATCTGACTGGCAGACCACAGTACGTACACAACACTGTTAGAGTGTTCAGCAACACTGGGGCCCCGCAGGGGACAGTCCTGTCTCCCTTCCTCTTCTCCCTCGACACCACAGACTTTAACTACCACACAGAGTCCTGCCATCTTCAGAAGTTCTCTGATGACTCTGCTATAGTTGGATATGTCAGTGAGGGTGAGGAGGCTGACTACAGGGCTGCGGTGGGAAACTTTGTCACATGGTGTGAGCAGAACCATCTGCAGCTCAGCGTGGCAAAGACAAAGGAGCTCGTTGTAGATCTGAGGAGGACCGAGGCATTGGTGACTCCTGTTTCCATCCAGGGGGTCAGTGTGGGCATTGTGGAGGACTACAAGTACCTGGGAGTGTACACTGACATTAAACTGGACTGTAATAAGAAACACTGAAGCCCTCTACAGGAAGGGCCAGAGCCGTCTCTACTTTCTGAGGAGGCTGAGGTCCTTCAGCATCTGCCGGACAATGCTGAGGATGTTTTATGAGTCTGTGGGGGCCAGCGCTCTCCTGTTTGCTGTTGTTTGCTGGGGCAGCAGGTTAAGGGTAGCAGACGTCAACAGACTCAACAAACTGATCCGTGAGGCCAGTGATGTTGTGGGGGGGGGGTAGCTGGACTCTCTGGCGGCGGTGTCAGAGAGGAGGATGCTGTCCAAGATGACAGGTAACTTGGACAGCATCCTCCTCTCTCCCACCTACTCCATGACGTGCTGGTCAAAAACAGGAGTGCATTCAGTGCAAGACTCATTCCCCCAAGACGCAGCACAGAGCACAGTGCCTTTACGGTGGAGTTAAAAGGTTTCCACATGACAGCAGCAATATATGAACACACACACACACACAGCCAGGTGTGTGAAGCTGGTTGAACACACCATGTTGCAGCAGCACTCTTTGGCCTGATCTAGAATCTGGATTCAACCTTTGAAGACAGTGGAATGAAAAGTTTGACTGGACCATCTGTCAGCCGCCTGCAGCCGCCGCTCTGTCAACACACAGGGTTTGTTCTCTTTATTGACTTCACCTGTTTGAAGCAGCTTTTACCTTCAGCATCGTCAGTTCAGCTTCAGCAGAAAACCGACAGGAAGCTGTTTCACAACTGAAACGTCTTTCACAAGTTAAAGCGGTCAGCAGCTTCTCACAGGTGAGGTTTGTTAAATGAGGAACTTTATACGAGTGTCGACACATTTCAAAATGCCGCAAGGTGTCCCAACGGCTGCCTTCATGTGAATTTTACACACATTTAAAGTCCAGAAGACATGAAAGCTGCTGCTGCTTTATTTATTTTAGACTATTTTATCCTGATCCTCGTCTCTTTAGGGTTTAATGTCAAACAGTCAGATTACTGGAACACATTTACAGAAGCAGAAATTTCATTCTTCTTATTCTTTCTTAAAATCTGACTTGAACTTCTGTCATAAAACAGCAACTGTTGTCACTGTGATACTGTGATCTTACAACAAACTAAATCAATTCATTTCAATAGAGTTGCTGCAGTCAGGGTGAAGTAAAACAAAGAAAGACCAAAAAGAGACACAATATGAAGATAATATATAATATTATAGAGAGAAAAAGATATAATATCTGCAATTAGAAAACACTGCAAGTTTGACAACAACCTGAGCGACCCTGAGACACCATCTGAAGACATGTTTTAATATCAGAGAGATGAAGATCGACTTAAAGCAGCTCTCTCTCCCTCAGCTGTTAGACAATCAGTCAAAAAGTGCATTCACAGCAAAAATCAGATCATACAAACACATCCTCCACACTGACTCTTAACGTACACATGATGATTTTTCTAAACAAGCTACTGTAGCCACAGTCTTCAGTGATGCAGGAACATGTGACTCATTGATGTGTTTTTAATAGTTTTCAGACAACAACGGAGGTCTACGGCACAGAGGAATAAGATATATCAGGCTTTGGATACACACACACACACACACACACACATACCTATAAGTATGATGGGTCCAAACATGAGATTTGTTGACAACAAGGAAAATATAGAAAATTGCAGCCTCATCCTTTAACTCTTCCTTTTTCACATAGAAAGTTATGTGGTGATAATTCCTCTTGTCTAAATGTCAGGACTGGATGCCACCAGGAACGCTGTCACCCAACCACCCAAAGTGTAAGCTGTTGATAAAACTGGGCCCAGTTAGCAACAAGCAAAAAGCAGCAGAAACATAAGCTGGGATGTTCAGTGAACTAGCCAGCACTCCAGTACAAGATTCATTTAAAGATTATTACATTACATTTGGATAAATTCCAAGTGCATCAGGCATCTTCAGCATAGTGCAGAATGAAACTGTTGTAGCTTGCAAAGAATGCAGCCAAACCACAGGTGAAGACCTGAGCTCCCACGAACACTTGACCTTCAACAGACGACATCCAAGCCCTCAGCTTCATTATGTCCCCTGAAACAAAACCAAATGTACTCATCATGTCTTAGTGTGCAGAGACTGGCAATGTGAGGTATATATTAAATACTGACTTGGACAATAAAGCGAGCTGCACATTCAACATCAGTGGCACAAGCCTGCAAAATAAACCTGAACTGTAACAATCTGCACCTACGGTAGCATTTATTTTAGAATATGCAGCAGCTTGTAGCTTTGCCTAAATAACACCAAGCTGAAACAGAGTAGGATCCCAAAGCAAAAACACCAAAACATACTGAGCCAGTTAATAGTCAACCAGCATTTATAGAACTTGAACACACAGGATCTCTACCAGACAATTCAGGTTAACAGTTTTATTTCACCAACCATCAAACATGGCGGCTTAAACAGATTACTTGACCATCAGTCTGCTCACTACTGCTGTAAGATGGCTTTAACATCAATAATACTGTCACAATAACTGATAAAAACACAATAATTACAAACTTGATCAGCCACAAATCACTACAAGTCCTTCTCACTGACTCACTTATACATTTGCACAGACGGCTGCAGTTTGGTGAAACCTTATATGGCAGAAAACTACTGTCACACATTGAACTGGAAGTTTTCACAACAGAGACCAGAGATTTTTACACAAATATCTTTCACAAAAAGATCTTCCTGCACATCTTTTCAGTTAATTACACAGCACAGTGGTTGCACCATAGAAATGGAAACGCACACACGCACACACACGTCCCTCCTGTCCAATCCCATCGCTCCCTGTCTATATAAAGGCTCTTCTGTCAGACGGAGCTTTCATGTTGGAGCCATGGTCTTCCTGTGGATCCTCTCCTGCCTCGCCTTCGCCGGCGCCGCCTATGGTGAGACATGCTGGGTAGACTGAGCTGCTTGCTTTTAATTTACAACTTAATATTTATTTATAGATTTAATATTTAGTGGGCTCTGGGTGGGCGGCCATCTGCCATCTGAGAGAGAGAGAGAGCAATGCAAGGTACATATACAGATGTATAGCAATAATAATGGTAATAATAATAATTAGACTAATAATAATAATAATAATTGTAGCAGTGGGTGTTGAGCAGCTCTGGAGGCAGAAATACCTGCAGAAAGCAACAGGAGGAGAGAGGAGAGAGACAACTCACAGCACCTGGTGTTCCCAGCCGGGCTCCAGTCCAAATACTAACCAGGCCCCACCCTGCTTAGCTTCCCACATCAGGAGAGACCGGCCGTGTCCAGGGGGGTGTGGCTGTAAGATGTTATGAAGATAAAATTATGTTTATAAGTGACTGAAGATAACTGGACACAGTCTGGGATCCATCTGTAATTATTGGCTGATCAGTTTATAAGTATTGATTTTATTAATAATCGTTTCTTTCTGAAAATGTGACTCAAGGTGTTTCGTGTCGTCTGTTCCCGAAGATCAGGAACAAACTTCCTGACTCATGTTGTTAATGATGTCTTTATTATGATGTCACCAGGTTGTGGCAATCCTGCCATCCCCCCCGACATCACGGGATACTCCGATATCGTGAACGGCAAGGAGGCGGTGCCTCACTCCTGGCCCTGGCAGGTATCCCTGCAGGTACGTGCGCCCGCACACACACACACACACACACATACATACATACACACACACACACACACATATTCATGAACCTGTGATTGTTTCAGCACAGAAATGGCGCCCACTTCTGTGGAGGCTCCCTCATCAATGAGAGATGGGTGGTGACCGCCGCTCACTGCGAGGTCGGGTAAATACCAACAACCTTTAACCTTTAACCCTCACCTGCCACCTTCACTTGTATCTTCACACTGTAACGAAGGTTTTGAGTTATTTTGATTTAATTGTTCGACAAATTATTAGATTTTTTCAGTTCTTCAAAACTGGATTCAAATGTATTTTAAATTGTTGTCATAGCAACAAGTCCTCAAGCTGAACTCAAGCTTGATCACATTTTTTACAGAAAATTTTGAATAATTGCATTTAAACATTCTAAAAATATTAAAATCATAGTTTTAAAGTTTATAAACATTTAAATGAAGACAGGCTGACCAGTAGCTGATGTTAGGCTCCGCCTCCCGTTGCTCAGGTGTCTCTCAGGGTTTTTTTTATTGGCCAGTTTCACTCACATCTTTTTCTGCAGGAGATCCCACCGTGTGGTTCTCGGAGAACACAACCTCCTCTCCTCTGGCGAGGACATCCAGGTGATGAGGGTCAGCCAGGTGAGTGACTAGCAGCAGGACTTCATCACATCTTGTGAGCTCCTGCATGTTCACCAGCTAATGATGTCATTTCCTGACAGGTGTTCACGCACCCTAATTACGACCGCCCCAAACGTTTGAACAACGACATCCAGCTCATCAAGCTGGCTAGCCCCGTCCAGATGAACAGGCATGTTTCCCCCGTGTGCGTGGCCAATAGTAGAGACAACTTCCCTGAAGGCATGATGTGCATGACCACCGGCTGGGGCAGGACCAGGGGCAACGGTGACTTTATAATTATTATTATTATTATTATTGTTATCATTATTATTAGTGCTTTACATCTGCTGGGGCCTGGCTCACCACAACAGTGACTTTATTATTATTATTATTATTATTATTATTATTATCATTATCTTTATCATTATTATCAGTGCCTTATACCTCCTGAGAGCTCGCCTGCACAGCTTCTCAGACCACTTGGGGGAGTGTTAACACAGGAAACATGGCGTGCTTTGACCACTGGGGGCAGTATACAGCAGGTAGACATCAGTGTGATGTGTTTCAGGTAACGGCGCCACCCGGCTGCAGCAGGCAGCCCTTCCCCTGCTGTCCAATGGGCAGTGCAGTCGTTTCCTCGGCAGCGGCATCACCTCCAAGATGATCTGCGCCGGAGCCAACGGAGCCTCGATCTGCATGGTGGGTGCTGCACACTAACCACTGACAAACATGTTAGCAACATGTTGCTAGCTAGACATACTAATATGTAGCTATCAGCTACGCTTGTTTTTTGTTTATTTTTGTGTTTATTTTGTGTGTATTTGTTTTCAGGGTGACTCCGGCGGTCCTCTGGTCTGTCAGAAGAATGGTGCCTGGACTCTGGTTGGTATCTCGTCCTGGATAATAGGATTATGCAATCCCATGTCTCCCGGCGTGTTCGCCCGCGTCACAGAGCTGCGCGCCTGGATGGACCAAACCATCGCCGCCAATTGAGCGAGTTTCACTTTCAACATGAAGTTCAATAAAATATGCAGAATCTGAAAAACAGCTTGTTCTCATTTATTCACGTCAAACTGAAAGCATCAGACTGGAAGCAGGGGAAAACAGCTAGCTTAGCATCAGACTGGAAGCAGGGGAAAACAGCTAGCTTAGCATCCGACTGGAAGCAGGGGAAACAGAGAGCAAGTTGTCTCAGAGTTTTATTGCCTGGCTGAAAGAAATACTGTAAAAGTTCAGTGTTGGTATTTGTACACACAGCAGTATTTGTCACCCTAATAGGTTTCTTTTAAATTAATTCACCATCTCTTTGGGGAGTTTTTTGATCTGAGAATTTTAAGAGTTGAAAGCTGAATCCTTATCTGCTGTTCCTCCTTAAAATGTAACTTCACCCCCAGGTCTGGGCCTAACTCCTCCCACTGGATAATTGCATCATTTTGAAAAACGCTAAAAAGTGGGCAAGGGGCTGAGGGGAGGAGAGGGGAGGGGAGCGTGGCTGTGTGAGGCAGGAGAGCAGGAGTTGCTCAGCTACCTATAACAATAATGAGGGGAAGATAAACAGTGCAACGACTTTAAAACGGGCCAGAAGTGACTTCACATTTCATCCTTTAGCTCTTTAACTCTCCAGCTGTCTGTTTCTGCAGTTATCAGCTGGTAAAATTTTGTTTTAAAACGTTAAATCACGGTGTAACCAGAGCTCCGCTGAAACTGTCTGTCAGCTGAACACGTCTACAGCTTCGGTTACACTGCAATTTAACTTTCCAAGACAAGATTTTCCCAGGTGATAACTGCAGTTAAAGAGCTGCAGGGTGAGATGCGAGGAGGGTTTCTGTTGTTTTTGTGGCTGCCAGCAGCTCTTCCTCCCGCAGACAGTCATGGACGGAGAGATTTCCTCCAGCAGGCCAGCACCGCTGTAGCTGCTGAAGCTAAAACTGTCTCGATCAGCATATATTTAAATTTAATTTTAAAATGAGCACGGGGCTGGGGGAGGTGGGCGTTATCATTCTAGCATTTATATATATTTCATGACGTAGAGAACTCCCTAACAGTCGACTCTACGTCAGCATTGGCTCTGCCTTTTCAGGGCTGCTTTTTAACAGCAGATGACAGGTTGAGCCATTTTCAACCCATGAAATGCTGATTTTTATAAGTTTGGTGAGGCTTTACCCCAGTACAGTGGCTCCTGTCCTAACCCTTCTAACACTGGTCCCTCTCTCGAGAGAACCAAAATTAGCAATATTAACACAGAATAGTTAATATGCAAGTTTAGCAGCCCAAAAAACAAGACGTCTTTCAGGAGATCAAGAAGATCTACTGGGATTTATTCAGCACAAAAGCAAAGTACAAAAATACAAATAAATAGCAAACAAAAACATCAAAAAGTCTGTCAAAGAGCTCTGCGGGAAACTCAAACCTGTCTACCAACTGCCGCTCCTCACAAGATACACATCCTTTAATACTCCGGGACAAAGGGGAGGTCTTTCTAATATTGTTCTATCAGCTATCTGCACACATCATGCTGCATTTCATTGGTTACGTGGCACATGCATACATTATAAAAGATGTACGTGTTGTGATTCTGTCTTGGTCCCTGTTTTGGTGTGTTTCCTCCCTAATCCTCCCCTCTGTCTCGTAGGAGCCGTACAGGAGGGTGGAGCTGCCGGCTCGGCAACGAGGCACACCTGGTCCCTATCAACCTCACAGCGGAGCTATTTAAGCTCAGCCCAGCTTCTCCCCAGTGCCGGACCAATGTTGAATGTTTGCTGCTTTTCTCCTGCCTAGAGATTCATGCTCTTGCCGAGTTTCCCGAGCCGCAGCTTTCTGCCCTCCGTGGTTTTCTCCCTGCGTGTACCCCTGAGTTTTTCCTCCCTTGTGGAGCGGTTATGATTTTGTTGCTACTTTTAGTTTCCCGTTGTGTGTTTTTTGGTTTTTCTTAGTGTTTGTTTTGTCGATTGTTTTTTCCTGCTCAAGGTGATTTTCTGTTTTGGACATTGTTTTGAATAAACTTGTTTTTGACTGAACTCTGCATTTGGGTTCTGGACTTTGCCATTTTCCGGGTCGCAACAGTACGGATGTTATCATAAGGAGCTAATGTGGAAAACGGTCAAGAGGCCTTCTTTACTATAGCGGTTATTCACATGAAAATCATATCACACATTTTAAACAAAGATCCTTTCTCGTTCAGTTTATTAATCATTAGCAGTGGCTCTAATTGATAATAATCGACCACAGGTCAGACTAGCAAGAGTTGGCATACAAAAGTGTGTAACAGCAGTCCTTTAACTGATCAGTCCAGAGATCATTAAAACATATTATAACATATTATAGCAGTCCCCAGCTTGAGAGGGTCAGAGATCCGATTATCATCCGACAATGATCAAACATCGGCTGTAGTTCTTCATAATATTGTGATTTCACAGTCTGGATTGGGGCCTCTGCATGAATAAAACCTCCTTGTCCTTGGCGCTGCTTTGTCACTCTGCCCTTTTGACCTCTCCTGGGCAGAGTGCACACACAGGCTCATGTCACTCTCACCTAACAAATAATTTGCCAAATTTAAAATACATTACAAACTAAGCTAAACACAAACACTGACAAATAGAGCAGAAGAGAGGACAGAGGAGCTAGCGCAACCATAAATTACAGCAAAACGCGGTAGAGCCTCAGCATAGTTTTCCGTGTCTACAAAGAAAGCAGAGCAGCATCAGAGAGCTCCCTGTGTCTACACAGGATGCGTTCAGGTACGGTGTTGAGCGTAGGTCACCCGTGTTTTGGAAGCGCTCAGAGCCCAATACACAAATTTGACTGTAGTTATGTGAGTAAAACGGAGGAAAATAGACTTGACAGTGCTGTGAAAAAACAGGAAAACCTGGAAGTCTAATGATGAAATTGTGAAAATGTGCATTCGAATGTAGGACTAAACTGGCATTAAAAACAGACACACACAAACACCTCCCAAGAACAACTCAATGCCCCCCTTTCAAAAATATTGCTTCCAGTGCCCCCTGATGTTCTCTGAACATCCACTGGGGGGCAGCACCACCCCCTTTGAGAAACGCTATCTTAAGACAACATTAGTATATAATTCTCCATTTCACTCCCCCCTTTTAGCATTCCATGCTAACATTGAATCTTCTATGATCTACCCTCTACAGGTACACGGGCCAAACCCCCCCTCCTCCCAGCTGACAAGACAAGGGTCAAAGACCACCGTGTCTAACTACTCTAACTCTCAGTACGACGAGAGAAAAACCTCAAAGACTGGATGAGGGAAAAAATCTCCAGGCATTCTGACATCCATCTAATGAAAATGTGAATAAACATAAATCAGGTGACTAGTATGGATGATGCAAGCATGATTATAATAAAAAATTAAAAAAGAGAAATAAATTGACTGACAACTTGAAACACAGTCCTGAAGATAAATTTAGCTTAGGTCTTCTGGCTATATTGATGTTAGCTCATCAATATATTAGCATAAAAACACTACCTGCTGATTAAAGCACTTAAAACTGGCATTTTAAGGCCTATAATCAACGTTAAGAATATAAGGTAAAGACAGCAAACTTCGGTAAAGAAGTCAATGTGACATTGTTTTCATCATGTTCTGTTCTCCAAATACTGCAAAACACTGTCTTCAGCTCATATATGTTTAAATAAGCAAAAAATAAATCAATACATTTCACACAAAAATGTCATCATAATGCTGGAGGAGTTCAGTCTGGGGTTGAATCACATGGTGTCTTCAACCATGTGTTCTTAGCACGCAGTGAAGGGTCACCACCATGGAGAGGGTACTAGCACTTATGATGCATGGTGGTATGGATTCCATCTTTTGATGATCCTGTGATCAGGGATAATGTCACCTACGCTGAAGAGGAGAAGCAGGACTTCCCAGAGAAGTCCCTCTGGCTGTTCCAGTGATTGGCACCAACTGTACCCTCATTTCCATTTTTAAGTAATCACCATTAATTGTTGAGCCAAAATGTGGAGGTTCCCCGTCTACGGGTCTTTGGTCAAATAAGTTTATACTCTACAGTTTCCACTATAGTCAAAAAGGTATGCACAATTCACTGTACTCCACTATCTTTTTTTATGATCAACCGTGGTATGTTTTAAATTAAACTGTCTTAGCAGAAATAGTCCTTCAAAGTTCTTTGAGTACACAGACTTTAAATTGTCCTTGTTCCCTATTAAAGTGTTTTCTGACCACCAGTTTCACGAGGAACTGGAACACAGATCTTTGCAGAGTTTGCATATATTATGTTTTGAGTGTGTTAAAACTGAAGAAAATATTTTGATCTGCCTATAGTCTAACCCTAACCCTTTATTTAGCAGCTTCTAATAACTGTCAATTCTATGAGGGGATGTGTGGACCAAATAGTAAAATACCCCACTTTAAACTCAGTTACTGAAATAACACCTGAGTGGGTGTTGGTCTAAATTATCAATGCTCACATTACACAAACCACTATATACAAGGTGTGTACAATTACTCGCACCCCCTTGGGTGAGTCATATATTTCATGAGTCTGTGTCACATTCAAGTTTCTCACAAGGAGCAGTCAGTATAAATCTTTATTCAAGATAAAGTCTTTGAATGCAGGAGTATCACAGCGTTACTTTGTCAAAAGGTACAGCAGGTAATTAAACATGTTAAACATGAACAGAGCGTCTCTCTGTTCAGTTATCAGGCTCCGAGGTGCTCGTCTGATCATTTTAGTGGAACATGTAAAGCAGAAGGCTGGCGTGCACCCACCAGGTTCTCTCTGCGACTTTTACTGTTGAGGCGGTGGTGAGGAGGACCTGGTACGGTCCCTGCCCGCTGGCCCTCCAACGTTTTCTCCTGAGGTCCTTTATTACCACCCAGTCTCCAGGCTTCAGGTTATGTAGGTTGCCTGGCCTCTCCTGAGGAAGGGCTGCTTTCACCTGTGTGTGGATTACACTAAAAACATTTCATCAGTACATTCCTCTGTGCCAGGTAGCTGTCTTTAGCTGGTCCAATACCTGCGCTCATTGTTCTGCCAAAAGGACTGAGATTATTCCTGGATCTGGTGTGTACTCTCATTTGTGTCCAGCTCAGTCATTATCAGCTCAACATCTGGTCAGTTTGTTTTTGAGAGTGCCATTTTCCCTCTCCACTGCCCCTCCACTCTGTGGGTGGTAGGCACAGTGTTGTTTTAGCTCAATTCAAATGATTCTTTTGTTCACAAAATATGTTGATTTTTCTTGGAAATCAAAATCTGGAAGTTATTGTCTATTGTAACACCTTTACTACAGCACGATTGTTTTTCACAGATTAGACATCTCAAAAAAAATATGAGTCTGTCAGCATTCCCCCGGTTTACAGAACAAAGACCAAATATTGACAACATGTAAAGAGTTACTGTCACAGGGCTGGTCCGTGCCCTGATGTCAGCAGTATAGCTGTGAATGTAGCAGTGCAGTGTGTGTACAGTTCAGGCCAAGTTCAGAGGGAATAAAAGCAGCTCTCAAAGACTTAAGAACAGTAGAAAGAGGAAAGTCCAGAATTAGAAATTACATTCAGATCAAAGAAGATTAATGCACAGAATCAGACATTATAGTTAACAGAGAAGTCTGAGGTCCTTATGTGCCCTCTGGTTACTGAGGCCTTGATGTGTTTCTTGTGATTTTGGTTTTAAAGGGATGAATTTCATTTAGTTTCATCGGCCCATGTACAGCAAACTACTGAGTTCATTATCTGGAAAATTCAGTGAAAGGATCCTGATTTGTTTCAGTTGTCTGAAGGTGAAACTGTGTGCTGAGTCTGCATTTGAAGAGATTTTTGTTTTGGTGAGATTAATAGAAAATGTGTGCTGGCTAATATTAGCATATCTGGTAGCATATGGCTCGGTGCTGCTGGGGTTGGTCTATGACTGAGGACACTTGACGGCTGGCGTTAAGAAGGACGGGGAGCTGCCGGTCGGCCTTCTGCTCTGTTTGTACCTTCAGACGTGATCATGTTGAGACTGTTTGAATCAGTGGTTGACAGCTGTCCTTTAGTGAGCGGCCATGTGCATCCAGTCCGACAGTTTATTGATCTGACCCACATTTTTCTCCTCAAACTGTCCAGGACCAGGTGGAACCACCCTGCAGGGTTTATGTGGAAACTCCAGCCGGCCTTTGAGTAAAGTGAGGCTCTCTGAGTACAGCTCCAGTGGGTAAGACCTCGTCACTGACTGCCGCTTCATCACTGGGCTGCATGTATACTAGTAGTGCCTGTGTCTATTTATATGAAGGACTGAGGGATGGGGTACACCCCTGACTTCTGCTGTTTGTCTCCCCCTAGCTGTGAGACACAGTACAATGACACTGCTGACAGTCGAATCAACTGCACCACAATGACTGAACGGTGAGCAGAGACGCACCTGAACACACATCAAACTGTCCTTTAATCTATAAAACACCCAGAGTTACTCTTCATCACATGCTGATCTGTGAGGAAAAGAACATGCTGCATCACGTTTCATGTTATCTGATGTGAGCAGGGATGAAGCTGGAAGCCAAACACACCTGAACACAGATTATACACCTTTATATTTGGGGAACAGAGTTTTTGTGTTAATCTGCCGACATAACACCTGTCCTGTGATTAGACTGTCACCCAATAACCGAAGAGCTCTGTGTAAACACACCTTTGTCTTGTTCTTCATGTTAGTAATCATTGACCTTATTTTGCCGTCTGACTGGACTTGATCTTTCTCTCCACCATGACAGCTGTAATCTCCTGAAGGAGGCTCCCTTCACCTCCTGCCACAACCACACAGACCCCGAGCCCTACGTCACCGCCTGCACCAACACTCTGTGCAAATACCCGCCGGTAGACGGTCTCAGCTGCCAGTTCCTGGAGGCGTACGCCAGAGCCTGCAGCCTGCACAGCAACGACACACTGGAGGACTGGAGGTCAAAGGCCAGCTGCTGTAAGACCGTCCTTCACTGTCACTCAGTTATGTTTTAAAAGGCATAATAAGACAAGATGAGCCCAGATAACAGTGAGGACAGAATAGGAATCAAGACATGAGCAGCAGTGGAAGAATCCTTTACTGAAGTCAAAGTATCAACACACCTGGACAGTGTTAGAGAGTTACATCACTGCTGCGGTAACATTCACCTGCTACATGTTTACTCTGCTGCAAATGTTCACACAGCCTCCAGCAAACCTGGACAGTTTGACACAACCTGAAGTAAACATCACGTCTACACGATGAAGTCGTCCCAGAAATAAATCTTCTCAAAGTCAAAGTTACATTTGACTGCTCATTAAATCCATGAGATCAGATCAAGTCCTCTCTGGGCAGTGAAATGGCCGCCTTCTCTGAGACAAAGTGTTCTTCATATTTCACTGAATAAAGAGCAAAGTTTGGTTGAGCTGTGTGATAATCTCATGCACGCCGTCACTAAACTGCTCACATGGAGTCAGGATCTGAACAGCCGTCATTCCTGTTTATCTTACTGACTGACTCCAGTAAGTACTGATCTTTGTTTGATCTTTCAGCCCCCCCCCAGGCCTTCTGTCAGGACACGTTCTGCAGTGCTCATGAGTTCTGTGCGGAGGGCATCAGTGGTAGAACCAGCTGCTTCTGTCGGGCTGTTTTTGCCTCCAAATACAGATCAACAAACACTTTAGGTAAGAAGACTGAACAGGGAGACCTGTCTCACATGTGAAACGACACAATATGACATTAAATATCATAGTTTACATATGAAAACATGAATTTATGTTGTGAGCTGAAAACACAGAATGACATAGTGTCACATTAAGTGAGAATTCTCTGTTGAAATATGACTCTTAGTGTTGCACATATGTGTGTGTTTCATTCTCCTCGTCTGTCCTGCTGTTCAGGCGAGCGGACCGTCTGCAGGCACAGCTCTGCTTCAGTTACTCTGGTTGGTTGTCTCCTGGAGGAAAAAAGCATCGACTACTCTGCCTTACACCTCAACGACCCAAACTGCAGAGGTCAGCTGGACAACCAGACCCACATGGTGACCTTCAGCTTCAACAGCAGCAACGCCTGTGGGACGGTGGTCACGGTGGGCGTCTCTCCTCTACTTACTGACTCTCAAGAGGCGGTCAGATCCCTTCTACCTGTCAGCTGAGCTTTTCCTCACACATTAATTCCTGATAATGGACACCTACTAAGTAGTGTGTGTGTGTGTGTGTGTGTGTGTGTGTGTGTGTGTGTGTGTGTGTGTGTGTGTGCTCTGCAGCTCTGTGATCCGGCAGATTATATCTGGCGCTTGGAATTACACTCTGACCATGAAGGCCTACACCGACGCCGGCCACACACAAGCTGTGAAGTCCAGCACAGAGATCCAGCTGGAGCAGACTGTCTGGGTGGAGCTGAAGACGGACGGGCTGGATGACAAACTCGTCGCCGTGGTGACCGACTCCTGCTGGGCAACCAACCAGCCATCACCCAATGGGAGTCTGAGATATGACCTGATCATTAGGGGGTGAGAGACACAGAGCTGGAGGCCAGTCTGCAGCTTTTTACTGCTGCTTTGACTGTGTCTCTGTATCTAAATTTTCCTTTAGATACAGAGACTCTGTTTTGTGCAATTCAAACACATTGTCCATTACTCATCATCTCTGTTTATGTTTAAAAACATCTCAAACATACACTGGTAACTTCCAGAGCACAGTGCTGACTGTTGGACAACTGGAATGAGAAAAATTGTTACATATAACATCTTTTGCCTTATTATTTTTCTTTCTTTCTCAGTAGCCTTTCCATCCCTCATTATTTTAACTTATATGTAAAGTGTTTATTTTGTTTGAGTTTTTAGGACAGCTCTTTGTTTAAGCCATTATCTTCCTACCTCTCCTGCTCATGTGTTTCTTTACTTTAAAGTAATGTATAGCTGAGTGTATGTAGGTCTAAGTGTGTTTGTATATATATGAATGTCTTTGTGTAAGCATCAAATCTTTAACCTTTTTTTAATTGTGCTGTTAATGTGCAAAAACATAGAATAATAATAACTAGAATCAATAAGCAGAATCAGAGTCAGAATCCATAAAATGGAAACTGTGATAAACTCTCAGCAGAGACACTCGCAGTGAGTTCAGACTGAGTCAAACACAGACGAGACGTTCAGGGGAATCTGTGATTCTGGGGATGCTGATGCAGCTTCTGACGTCTGGTGTGTTTTCTTGTTTCTGAGCAGCTGTTCGAACTCTGCCGACCAGACGGTGAAGGTGGAGGACAACGGACTGGGAACGTCCAACTACTTCTCCTTCAACATGTTCCAGTTCTCTGGGAAGTCTGGTGACGTCTACCTGCACTGCAAACTCAACCTGTGTGTGAAGAAGAACAACACCTGTGCCCCGGTAGCTTCCCAAATCTACCCACAGATACATGCAGAACAGCTGCAGTCTGAACACACTCCCAGTACATTTTGATTGACCTCAACTAAAGTATTTATATTTGTATTACTATTTTCTATATGTTATATATATGTTTTTGTCTATCAGAAGCTCCAGTCAGCTAATATCAGTGTAGGACTGACTGAAATCTAAATCTTCATCTGTGTCTTTGTCTTGAATTTTGTCTCAGAGCTGCGGCGGAGGTAAGAGAAGACGCAGATCTGCCAGGACTAAATATGAGGATGAGAACCCTGCCTTCATCACCATGGCCTGGACTAATTAGGTAAAAGCTAACTTTAAGAATGCTGATTTGTGTCATTGCACTGCAGTTTGGGAGAAAATACATCAGCATCATACAGCAGGGACTGATAACTAATCCTAGTTTGTTCTGGTCGTCTTCTCAGGTTGTTTCCATGGCAACTCGGATGGACCTACAGGCTGTCGACCTTCAGCATGACTCCAGACTTTTGCTTCATCCGGATCCTGAAAAGATTAGCTCAGTCGTTGTTGTTATGAAGCCACGCTAGCACAGAGCTGTGATAACCAAACCCTGCTGATCCTCCTCCAGCTCCGATTGGCTGATTCAGTCCAGTTTAGAGTTTAGAGTTGATTCGGTCCAGCTGGGAGCAGGAAACAAACTGTGTGAATGAGAGCACACAGCTCCCATCAGACCGGAGCATGTTAGTGTGGATCATTTGTGAAACCTGAGCAAATCTTTGCTGGAACGTCTCTAAGCAGAACATGTTGCTGTGCCTTCCTCAGTGATTTACACTGAATAAAGACCAAACAGGCACCAACAGAACAGTTGATCTGAATCAGGTTCATGTCTTCATATCACGCAGACTGCACCTCCTTCATACAGGATCTCAGACACTGTTCTGTGATTATTCAGACCCAAAACATCACAGCAACTTTTCTGCCTTTAAGCATTTTTTTAAAAATCTACTTATTGTAACGGTGAAGGAAAACATATTATAACCAAATTATTACATCCTCAGTACATCTACACTCCTAATCACCATCATCAAATATTATGAAAGCTTACTGTTAACAATGAAGCGCTCTTTCAAACAATCATCTGAGTGCTGAGCAGCTTGTTGTACTTCAAGCAAACACTTCATGGCAGCAGTGATGAGCCAGGAACTGAGATCAGAGCTGAAACATCATTTCTCCTCTGAGAGACAAATCACTTTAATAACAAGAATCTCAATTTACTCTCAGATAACGAAAAACAACTGATGATTGGTACAAAGTAACTCAGGGATGTAGACATGGAAGAAGGATTTACAGTGACCAAAGTGTTTTCTTCTTGTGTGCACTCACTAAAACAACAATGAATGAAGGCTTTTAAAGGGTTTAATTCACGATGCTTTACTGTCCATTTATTGTGGTTTCTGTATGGAACCTCCAAAACCAATGTGCCTCATCCAGAAAGTAGCAGCAGTAGCAGAGTAGGACATCAGCATCCTG
>CM076456.1:32074670-32077170 GCA_038419695.1 Scomberomorus guttatus
CATAACACCGGTCAGTAAGACATACAGCAGAGTGACCAAAACACACATAACACCGGTCAGTAAGACATACAGCAGAGTGACCAAAACACACATAACACCGGTCAGTAAGACATACAGCAGAGTGACCAAAACACACATAACACCGGTCAGTAAGACATACAGCAGAGTGACCAAAACACACATAACACCGGTCAGTAAGACATACAGCAGAGTGACCAAAACACACATAACACCGGTCAGGGTCAGGTGGGGTTTTTCGGGGATGTGTGTAGAACAGGGTCATGGTGTTTCTGCACAGCACGGTGCATTATGGGTAACGTAGGTGTGACTCACAGTGTGTTTCTGCCAGCACTCTCTGAGCATGGGTCTTAGTTTCTTGTGGACCACCACCTCCTGCATATCCTCCAGAGACGGATGCTGACCCACCTCCTCCTCAAACGGCAGCATGTACTCGTCCAGCGGACCTGGATCAGAGAGGGGGGGAACATCAGACTCACAGAGACCAGCAGACCTGGATCAGACAGACGTGGAACGTGTCTGTCTGAGCTGATCTTACCGTCGGCAGCTTTGCAGCGTGAGGCCAGCTCCCACAGCACCAGACCCAGAGCGTACATGTCAATCCTCAGGAAAGCATCTCTCTGGAAGTTGATGGCTCCCTCCAGGACCTCAGGAGCCATGTACCTCCTGGTGCCCACCTGACACACACAGACACACAACACAGACACACACACAGACACACACACAGACACACACACAGACACACACACAGACACACACACACACACACACACACACACACACACACACAGCAGTGAGGCTGAAATGTCCATTATTATCATTATTATTGTTATTGTTTGTTGCACTGATTTATTCATGTTTTTCCTCCAGTTTTATGTAACAGCTGTTCCAGTAAAAACACATCTGGAGTCATTAAACAACTGAAGGGTTAACCACAAACACGGACACATTATTAACACTGTATTGACCCAAATATGAGATGATGTTTTATTTTGCACATTAAGTTTGATTAAGTGATGAATATTATTACTGGAGTACAACAGTATATGTATGTGTATAAATAGCATTTTATTTATATTATATATTATTATATATTATATATTCAGGACTTTATAAGAGTCACAAGATAAATCTGAGCGACTGTGAGATGATCATTTTTATAGTGAAGAAGAAAAATAAAGTTCTGATACATACATTTGGATTCATTTTTAGGAACTTTTCTCTCATCATTTTGTGCCATACTGGAGTTTTATGTATTTGAAACAAAGTTTAGAGTAACTAACAACTCCCAGACATCTGAACCATGATGAGGAGACACAACTACACACTGATTTAGTTTAGTTTAATCTTAAATAATGCAGCGAAATTTACAGACTCATCTTATTTCATGTAAAATCTTCATCTGAAAAGTAACTAAAGCTGTCAAATAAATGTAGTGGAGTAGAAAGTACAATATTTCCCTCTGAAATGTAAAGTAGAACTACAAAGTAGCAGAAAAATGTAAATACTCAAGTACAAGTACCTCAACATTGTACTTGAGTAAATGTACTTATTTACTTTCCATAACTGGTTGTTTGTCTGCCACACAGGAAATAAATTGATGAGTGAAAACGGCGTCTTTACTGCAGAAACACGGTGAGGACTGAACCATCTGTCAGACAGACACGATGCTCAGTGATCTACCTCCTGCTGTGATGGCAGCATGAGGACTCTCCTCTGCTCGCAGTAACAGTATCTCAACAGCACGACTGTCAAACTGTGTTTATCTTCAAAAAGGCTTCTTACTACAACAGCCGCTGGAAAAGTGAGTGTTTGACTTATAATCAGCGTCGTCTTATATTCAGTAACTTCAGTTTGAAGTAACTTCTGAGTATTTGATAATACTTCTGATTTGAATGTTTTGTTGTTGTTGTTTCAAGCGTCATCTGCTGGAGGTAAAGCTCCATATCAGTTCCTCCTGTATTACACTTACACTTTGTGTTACACTTTCTCACTTTGAATAAACTTTATGTTTCTATACGTAGAAGGTTTTCTGAGTCACCTCTATGAGACAGCCCCACATGACATGACAGTCCGGTTCAGATGTGTCTGATTCTTGTTGTTGAAGCAGTGAAGTGGCAGATTGTATGTGATATAAATCTGAGAGAGGACTACAGCTAGGTCCCTCAGGTGGACTCACCTGTCCATGTGTGTCTCCAGGAGATTTCCCCGCCTCAAACCTGAGAGCGAGGCCAAAGTCAGCGATGCAGGCGGTCAGGTTGGACTTCAGCAGGACGTTTCTTACTCTTAAAGTCCCTGAAAAACCCACAGAATGAGACCTCTCTGACAAAACTCTCTCTGTGCACACGCATGTGTTAGCGCGTGTGTGTGCGTGTGTGTGTGTGTGTGTGTGTGTGTGTGTGTGTACCTGTGGGCGACAGCCGGCTTGTGTCCAGGTATGTCTTCGTGCAGGTAGGCGAGGCCTCGAGACATGGACTGAGCG
>CM076456.1:32089670-32159670 GCA_038419695.1 Scomberomorus guttatus
ACTGCAGATTAATGAGATTTTATTAACAATATTCTTATTCAGTATTCAGGTATTTAAAAGATTTACCCAGATTTGGGACAATTAATGGAAACATTCATGAATTGGAAAATATTAAGGGCTTTTTAAAGGGTTTTCTGCATGGTTGACAGGGTTTTTTAAGGTAAAAACCCCTTAAAATTTACTAAACAATGAGGTAAGTACTTTAAAATGATGTTGTGTAAATTCAGGGGTTTACCTTAAAGTTAATTAATGGGTAAAAGAATAGATTATAACATATTAAAGGGTTGTTCATGTGTTATCAGCACAGAGATGCTTTTCATGCTATTTGGTAAATGTTAAGGGGTTTTTACCATTGACTGTACATAAAGATGGACGATGCGTCTCCACTTCCTGCCGCTATGCAAAATTGAAGCCAAAATATCACCTGTCTGGGAGCGGCCATCTTGCTTGTGTGACATCATTTGGAGCAAGAGTCTGTGCATCAGAGTCAGGCAGCGAGATGACGGCCCGCGGGTCACACCCCCTTTTTATATCGTCAAATGACTAAATAACAACAAACTTATCAGAAAAATGAGCACTTGGACAAACATAAGCGACCTGAACGACCTGAAATGACAGAAACCAACATGTATTTGACATGTCAACATGGAGGGGGGAGGGATTTATGACCTACACCGCAGCCAGCCACCAGGGGGCGATGGAGACATTTTGGCTTCGCTTTTGGGGAGCTGTCATGACGTCCATCTTTATATACAGTCAATGGTTTTTACCCATTAACAGCTTCAGCTGGCAGCTTCTCATGTTGAGCCGCTCTGAGCGTCACTTTCAGCTTTGGTTAAAAAGACAAGCGTGTTAGGCAGCAGCTCGTATCAGCTGCCACTAATTAACCTTCATTCTGTGAGTCACTTGATGACAAAATGAAACTTGCCTGTTGTTGGTTTGTGTGTCTGTACTCGACCAAAGATCCTCTGTGAGGGAAGAAGCTCCAGTCTGTAACACCACTGTACAATCAGTAGGAACCAATCAGATCCTTCACCTCTTCCCTCCTTTAATGTTTGAAGCCTGTAACATTAGGGTGTGTGGGTGTGTGTGTGTGTGTGTGTGTGTGTGTGTGTGTGTGTGTCTGTGTCTGTCTCACCTGTGTGGGCACCAGTACAGGTGGGTAGGCCAGTTTGTGGTGTCTGTACATCCAGAAGGAGAAGAGGACGATGGCGGTGACGGCCATGATGGGAACCAGTGAGTACATCAGAGTGGTCAGCACCGGAGGCGGCGACGTCACTGGCTTGTTTGTTGCTATGGCAACACACAGGGATGAAAAGTAAAGGTCAGTTTATGAAGTTACAACAACACAAAATGCATCATCATCTTTGAACAAAAGTCAGGATATCAAAGTCACACTGTGACAATAAGGGACAAAAAAAGTCATGTTATGAAAATTAAAATGTGACAAAAGGAATAATTTTATGAGAAGAAAACAATAATACAGTGGAAACTGTTTACAGTTATCATGGTTACAGTGATCAACTGCTTATATGGATCAAATAGTTTGGGACAGAATCATTCCTATGAATGCTGTTTAAATAATTAGCTTATAGTAATGAAGTAGTCCACTTTCAGTGTTCATTTTGGGTCTTTTCATACACGACAACATATGGAAAAACATTTTAAAACTACGGTGATTCTATTTTTTCTTTACCGTACTCCCATGATACACGTATGATATGTGACTGTGGCACCATTATCAGGTGTTGCGGGGTGTGGGCGTGTTTATTTGTAACCACCATGAAACAATCAGAAAATGACGTTTTATTCCTCTCATTCACCGGCTTTCTCGATACCACCGCTTGCTCTCCTCATCCACTCTTTAGCTCGCTCAACCACTGGTTCTCTCTCTCGTCTTTTTTAAAATGAGTCAGGAAGCCGTCAGCAAAGCCTGACTTTACTTATAACGCGATCAGACGAAGAGGAATGTCCTCCCCTCTTCCTAGTAATGTTTTTGTCCTCCCTCATGACAGGGTTACAGCTCTAATCAGTCACATCGCCGGCTGTGATTGGCCACCGCAGCGTTACAGGTTGTGTTTCTCCAAAAGTTGATTTTGGTTCAACTTTCTTGCTGCGGCCCGCTGCAGCCCCCACCCACGCAGCCTAAACGCACAACACGTCTGCCTCCGGCTGGTTACCAGAGGCTGGTGCTGCGCGCACACTGAAATCATGACGTCTCTCAGTGAAAAACGTAGCCTCCCTGAAGCTTATAACAAACTGCCAAAAACGAGCCAATGAGATGCAGCGAAACAACAAGTGTAGGTACATTGATCTTACTCTGTATTGGAAGCTGGTCGGGACTGTAGAAGAATTTTTCGTTACACAAACTTCCTTCACAGCAGCAGAAGAAGACTTCAGGAGCATCTTTCTTCTCCACACACTCACTCCTGTCAGGAGAAGAAGAAAACATGTCATGTCGTCACAGAGTTCATGAAGAAGAAGAATTGAGTGAACGTCAGGTCTCAGTCTGCTTCAAATCAACGTGTCAGACCTTTTAATACTTACTAGAGTAAAGAAATGTTTTCAAGACTTTTGTTTTCAAGACTTTGTTTTCAAGACTTTTGTTTCAAGACTTTTGTTTCAAGACTTTTGTTTTCAAGACTTGTTTTCAAGAAAAACATGAGACTGAACTGAGGAAAACTAAAGAGTTCAACAGTACAACAGAAAGCTCTTGAAAAATAGCTCGTAGAGTGGACCTTGAGTTGGGATTGCTTTGTGAAAACACTTCAGCTGCACCTCCACTTCTTTCTGGCAGTGACTTCTTACAAATACATGCAAGAAGCCACAAAGAATAAACTTCCGAAGGCATTTTAAATGTTTTAAATATTTAACAGATGCAATCATACAGACATTTTGTTCAGAAGAATTTGTCCACATGTAGTTTTATAATCTGTTCACACCTCAGAAAGTCCAACTACGATCATCACCAGGTGAGAAATCTGTTTTCTAAAGTCTACAGCAAAAACTGAACATTCAAACTGACATCAGGTACCAGAGTGAGCACTGGTCAGTACAGGTGTGTGTGTGACTTCATTCATGTACAGGTTAAGGTACAGACAGACGTATTGATCATGTTGGAGTGATCAGCTCCTCCTGTGGAAGCTTTAAACATGTCAGAGCTGCAGGTAAACGAGTTCAGCAACACGCAGAGACACGAGCCGACAGGAAACCAGAAACATGCCGTCACGCTACAACACACATGGTGGGGGGGGGGGGGGGGGTCAGGTACAAACATGTTGACACAACACAGAAACCTCACAGGTAACTTCAGTCAGGTCGACTCCACAGTCCCCGGTGAGCTGTTTAATCAATACAACTAACACCGGTCCACCTGTCCTGAGGAGACAAATGTAAAGGCCAATTCGTGCTTTCCATGTCTGCGTGGCTGTGAGGGTCCGAGCAGCCCCTCTGCGGACGTCCACATGCAGCCCAAAATTTGTGACCGTGCAGCCTGTACGCATAACAAGCGCACCAACTGCCTGTCTCTACTGTATGTATGCACTGTAATCCTCTTCTCATTAAGCTTTTTCTTGTTGTTCAGCAACATACAGGAACTCCTCAGCTACATTCAGACTGAAAACAGTCCTGTGTAAAACAATACAAGGGGCTGTGTTGGTGTGGGCGTGTTGTTTAAAGCCGGTGAGACAATGAAATGCGATCCAGCAGTCCAGTTAGAGTAACAGATTATTGTGTTTAAAGGCTGATCAGAAAAACACTGCACAGCGGTTTGTAATACTCAGACTGGATTTTACAACTCTGGAAAGTTATCACACTGCAACCCTGTTCACTAGTGGGCACATGTGGAACACGTCTGTGTCCGCAGATCTCAGACTGTAGTATGAACGGAACTGCATGCACGTCCTCGGTCGCAGAAAACATGAATTGGCCTTAAGGCTGACTCCTTCACACTGTGAGCTGCAGACTGAACACACTTCAGCTCTGAAACTGTGACTTTATATCCGACTGGCAGGTCTGAAGCTGGTTTCTTTTAACTGTGATCAGCCAGCTGAAAAATTAAAGTCAGCCTTCACAGCCTTACTATACTCCTCTGATTAGTCTGATGCACATCAGACTGGTTAACAAAAATGAAGCCTAAACGTTGCCACCATACACCTGAACTAACTCTGAACCGGTCCTGCACAGATGAATCTTTTCACTCCTGTAACACTTTTTATAAAAGGACCAACATCACTGCTGCAAAACCACAGATATCCTCTTTTTTTGTCAAAACCTGGAGCCTACATTACCCACAATGCACGTGGAGATGGTGGTGTGTTATGCTAGCAGCCTCCAGCAGAGATGAGGAGCTACAGAGGTCTGGTAACTTCACTGCTTTCTAACTGCACATCGCCAGATTTTATTACTTTTAAGACGTGTAGTCTTCAGCCACAACCCACACTGTGACATCATCATACTACTTTAAGTAGGAATAATTTAGCATGAGTTCTGGGTAAATTAAGACTTCAAACTAAAAAACATGTTTTAGTTTGTGAAGAATTGCATCAGTCTAATCTAAGACTGGTTTAACATCTCCAATCCAAAGACTGAGCCCAAGGCTAAACAGCAGCAAGAACGTGATGATGAGTCCTTGAAGCAGCAGCTCGGCTCTGATCTGAAGTTCAGATCAGATTTTATTCTCAAGTGTTTCATCTTGTTCAGGTTTCTCAATAAAGTGAACGTTTGATGCAATAATAGTCAGCCATGTTTTAAAGTCTTAATTTACCCAGAATTCACTGCAAACTAGTCCTTTTAGGATGGTGAAGAAGTAGACAGCTTTGCGCAACACACGACTTTAGACATGTGACTTAACCGGCATTTGTTTATGACACGTCCAAGCGTGTCACACAGAGGCTCCAACACAGACCGGGCCGGCTGCTGCTGTCCACCCAGCTGGACGCCACAGACGAGCAGGAGGAGGGAGGCTGACCCGGGCTGACGGTGCAGATCTCACTGATAACCTGGATAAACCCGGCCGGGCTGCTTCCAGCTTCCAACAGTCTGAGAGCAGCTTGTGTTTAGAAAACAACCCTTAGACACAAAGGGACTTTACCAGCCTGCATGGCGGCTAGCGGCTAGTTAGCATGGCTAGCATCGTTAGCATAGCATAGCCATGCCGTGCGTAGCTGCGGTGTTCCAGCTGTTAAACTGGACACCTAGCAAAGGAAAAGCTAAGTTGAATGGTTGTTGTGAGAGATAAAAACACGATGTGTCGTCGCTACACTCTCATTCATGGGCTCTCAATATGTTCCACTCAGGAGCAGCTGAGTCACGTGTGAAACCTAGTGGTCAAATTCAGTATTACCAGTCTGGTCCGGTGTGTGGCTTAATATCAAACTGGTCTGAAAATGTTTACATCGGCCCAACCCTGCTGCTGCACTCACCTGTCGTAACAGTTGACGTCGTCCAACCAGCAGCCCTGTTTCACCACCTGCACGACTCCTGACACGTTCTTCCAGGTGGCGAAGCAGTGCCGCCTCTTGTCCTTCTCCCCAGAGCAGGTCTCCACCCCGCTGAGGTTCCCCCGACTCTCCAACGCAGAGGAAGAAGAGGAAGATGAGGAAGAGGAGGAAGAGGAGGAAGAAGGGTTGTAGTTGTAGTGGACACACTCCTCAGTCTCTGAGCGGCCCAGGATCGCACCTGGGGAGCAGAGAGGAGACTTTTCAAACTGTAGAGAAAATGTTGACAACACGACTCAAAGTTTAAAAATCAACTTCGAATTTCAACTTCGGATGACTTGAAAAGGCTCAAAAGGTTTCACACAGAGCTGAATTAATTAGGAACAATGAGCAAAATGCATTGTTCCTTAAAAACTAAGACCATAATTCAATGATCTAATTAACTGCTGATTTATTTTCTAGCAGCTCTGATAACGTAGTAGGAGACAGCTGATGTGTTTGCAACTGGTTTATTGGAGAACTGATTCTGTAAAATGTGAACTTTCCTGCTGGACTCTGGTGATCAGCTGCAGCCAGAGAAGCTGAATGCATCAGTCTGTTTGTTGTGAAAACATCTGAGCGTGCTCAGAACAGCCCGACTGTTCTGTCAGCATGACGGTAAACTGACAGGTGTCACTTTCAGCAAATAACCTGCTCCATCCAGCTGTGAAGTGACATCACATCTGCACCTGACAGAGGATCACAAAAGTATGTCCAGAAAGTGGGTGGAGGACAGGTACCTCATGACAACTTCATCCACATGTGATTCGACTGAAAACTCCTGAAGAGCTACTAAATGGAGCCTGTAGTGTTCTGTCAGCTGCTGTTTCTAAAGTCAAAAATGAACTCTGACTTGTCATCATTTGTGTCTGCAGCTCAGTGAAGTACTGATCAGAAACGATCAATAAATGAGCAGTGATTAGTGACAAGAAGCTCCTGCTTCACACAGCAGCTGCAGACTGATCACTGAGGTTTCTACACTGTCACACTCACCACATAATCAATACATCTCACTGATTATCGTTATAAACACACGTTAGTTCAAGCTTCTCAAACCTGAATATTTGATGCTTTTAATCGGCTTCTTTATTTATTAACTGAATATTTTGTAGTTTTGGCCAAAGAAAACAAAATAACTGAATAATTGGGCCCAGGAACTGTGATGGAACATCGACACCAGAAAATAACAAAGATTAATCAATAACAAAAAGAATCAAATGAGCATTATTTTGCAGATTATTATCTCGATTCATTAATAGCAATGTCCTCAGATTCTCCTGAAGGCCGAGGTGACATCTTCACCAACTGTCTAAAACATCACTTTTATCTTCACACTCCAGACGCCTTGAAAATTGATCAAACCATTGATTGATTTAGAGCTGCAATTATTAATCATTTTGAGTCCACATTCTCTGATTCCAGCTTCTTAAATATGAATATTTTCTGGTGTCTTTAGTCTCTATGACAGTAAACTGAATATCTTTGTGTTGTGGACAAAACAAGACGTGAGGACGTCATCCTGGACTTTGGGAAACACTGATCCACATTTTTCACCGTTTTCTGATATTTTGTAGAGCAAACAACTAAAGCCCTAAATTGATTGATTATTTTCATGTGGACTAATCGCTGTAGCTCTGCTCTAAATATCTCCAGTGGAAACAGACGGTGGATGTGGCTGAACTCCGTTTGTACTGACTGCTGTTGCAGGACACATAAACCTCTCAGATGAAAGTGTCAGTGGCAGAGCACCTGTCCGCAAACATCACACCAACACCTGTGTGTTACTGAAGACGTGTGTCTGTACAAACTGAACGTCTGAGAACAGCTGAACCTCTAACATTCATCAACACACACAATGAAACGTGACATAACTGAACCAGAATCAGCCTGAAGAGCTCAGAGACACCTCAGCAGGAAAACAGGGCTGAACAAAACTGCGGTACGGTCCTTTAAATGTACATTTTATCTAACACACACACACACACACACACACACACACACACACACACACACACACACACACACACACACACACACACACACACACACGAGGGCTGATGGACAACATGAAGCTTCTGATTCTCATCCAGATGTGTTCGCTGCAGCAGCAGCATGTGTCCAGATGTTCTTGTGTAACTGTGCTGCTAACATCACCATCTTCCTGTTTTTATCCACATTTACAGTTTACACATGAAATAACCTGAGTGTAAACACAGTTTCCTGTCTGAGGTGTAACAGCAGCTGTGTGGATAAAAATCAAATGTAAACAGACTGAGTGAATAAATGATGATGTACTTCTTCTGCAACAGTTTAATGGCACCGACTGGAGAATTAGTTTATCTGCGGATATTCATACAGCAGCAGTGGATGGAAACAAACATTTTCAAATTCGGTTAAAATCTGAGCTGCATACAGTGCACACAGTTTACAGTAACTTCACATTCATAGGGACAAAGTGGAGAGTGAAACATGACTGAAAGAGTTAAAAAAAATTAAAACAAAAAGGCTTTTTCCTAAAACATCATTACATATAAAACAGAAAGAGAAATTAGAGGTTAAGGCCTGGTACAGATTGTTTGTGAATTTAATGTAAAATGTTGATTGTCTCAGTTGTTTTTAAGCACAAAAAGCCAAAGATTCACAGGTTCCAGCCTCTCCAGTGTCAGTGTTTGCATGAACTGAGTATCTCTGCATTCTGAACCTTTACTCAGATGAAATAGTTGTGAATGTTGTTGAAGTTGTGATGGTCATTTTTTTGATTATAAAATGACCCCCCTCCCCCCCCCCCCCCCCAAGTTCACAAAACTACATGTTGTGAACATGTAATTGTCGAGCCATTAGCGGAGTGTGTATGCAAAATTAACCTATAGACGACATGAGTAACCGGTCACTTAGTATTTTACAAATAAGATTTTTTTTAAATTTCTTTAATGTGGTGCTGATATGTGGAAATTAACTAAATGGGTTTTAGCTCTATTTAATGGAAACAAAACAATGGTGGGCGGTGGGTCATGTGATCGGTGTATGCCTGAACACTGTATCACCAGTAACACCTTTAACACCAAAACTTAACTTGTTCCAGTTTCTCCAAAGTGATGATTTGATGCATATTTTAGTGTCATGTGCAGTGGTGGAAGGTGTACCAATACAGCAATGTAAAAATACTCCATCACAAGTAAAAGTCCTGCATGAAAAATCCTACTACAGTAAAAGTACATAAGTATTATGAGCTTGATGTAGTTAAAGTATTGCAGTAAAAGTACATAAGTATTATGAGCTCGATGTAGTTAAAGTATTGCAGTAAAAGTACATAAGTATTATGAGCTTGATGTAGTTAAAGTATTGCAGTAAAAGTACATAAGTATTATGAGCTTGATGTAGTTAAAGTATTACAGTAAAAGTACATAAGTATTATGAGCTTGATGTAGTTAAAGTATTGCAGTAAAAGTAGTGGTTTGGTCCCTCTGACTGATATATTATTATATATGACATCATTAGATTATTAATACTGAAGCATCAGTGTGTAAGCAGCATGTTACTGTTGTAGCTGCTGGAGGTGGAGCTAGTTTCAACTACTTTATATACAGTTAGCTAGTTTAGTCCAGTGGTTCCCAACCTAGGGGTGGGGCCCCTCCAAAGGGTCAGCAGATAAATCTGAGGGGTCGTGAGATGATTAATGGGAGAGGAAAGAAGAAAAAACAAAGTTCTGATATACAAATCTGTTTTCACTTTTTGGACTTTTTCTCTAATCTTTGATTTTTGCTGAAATATTGGATCATTTGAACATTTATTGAAATGAAACCATGTGAGAAGTTTAGAGGGAAAAATCACTATTTGGTGGAGCTGTTAACAACTCATAGACATCTGAAATGTGACCCCGACTACACACTGCTTTTTGTAAGACGTCAAAAGCCAAAAAGGTTGGAAACCACTGGTTTCATCTTTAACAATGTGTTGTATTTTAAAAGCTTGTTATATTATCCATTGTGTCAAATCTTCATCTGAAAGGTAACTAAAGCTGTCAAATAAATGTAGTGGAGTAGAAAGTACAATATTTCCCTCTGAAATGTAGTGGAGTGGAAGTATAAAGTAGCATCACATGGAAATACTCAAGTAAAGTACAAAAAACAGTGGACTCAGTGATGACAGTAAGTGTTAGCTGCAGCTCTGTGCAGTTATTATGATGGACTCAAACTGCACCTGTATGTACAGTATGTCCTGTCAGGTATGAGCGGTGTGATGGCTGCAGACTCACCTGAGGAGCAGGAGATGAGGAAAACACTGAAGGCCAGTTTGGTCGCTGATCCCATTGTGGATCCAAAGATAAAAATCCTTAATTTGAGTTATAATCCCAAAGCGAAGACACGGCAGGATTAGCGTCCCTTTAACCCGGCGTTGGCTCTGCTGCTTACAGCCGACTCTGAGCGTCTGCACCATGGAGCAGGACGGAGCTTTGTCCCGGTTCAAACATCCAGTTCAGTCCTGAACTCAACATGTAACATATGAGGACTCTTTGACAGATTCCTCCACCGTGAAACCAAGTAAATCCTGAACACGGAGCCGCAGATATAAACCGTTTACCAGAGAGCAGGCCTGGTTAAAGACGGGGATCAGCTAGCAGGCTGCACCGACAACAACCATTAAACATCATTCGACTCTCAGGTATCTTCCCCGGGATCAGAGGCAGCTCGACACGCCAACTCTCCGGTATCTTGTCCGGGATCAGAGGCAGCTCGACACACCGACTCTCATGTATCTTGTCCGGGATCAGAGGCAGCTCGACACACCGACTCTCATGTATCTTGTCCGGGATCAGAGGCAGCTCGACACACCGACTCTCATGTATCTTGTCCGGGATCAGAGGCAGCTCGACACACCGACTCTCGTGTATCTTGTCCGGGATCAGAGGCAGCTCGACAGGCCGACTCTCAGGTATCTTCCCTGGGATCAGAGGCAGCTCGACAGGCCGAGTCTCAGGTATCTTCCCCGGGATCAGAGGCAGCTCGACAGGCCGAATCTCAGGTATCTTCCCTGGGATCAGAGGCAGCTCGACAGGCCGACTCTCAGGTAAGAAAAGGTAAAGTCATTGACAGCTGTGCAGCCGGCATGAGACGGTCAAACTGGGGCCGAAAGCGAACAGAAAAACAGTCTTCTTCTCCGGCATTAACGAGGACATTTTCATCGATTTAGTGTATTTCCAGAGCACGAATGATAGCGGGATTAAAAGGAGCTCCAGCCACAGCTAGCTGCTGGTAAAGTCGCTCCAAATTCCTCCTCTTAAGTTACAAAACCTGCCTCCTTCACCAAGCTGTTCACAACATGTTATCGAACAAAATAAGCATCTAGCATGGTGGTGTGATCCGGGATCAGAGTCCACACGTCCCCGGTAAAACAAAATGTTACCGACTGAAACTACAGCCCCGAATCCGCGGATCAGGAACTCTGCCCGGGCACTGACAGTTGGCTGGCCCGGCTAGCCGTTAGCTTAACTCCGAGGAGAGCAGTCCGACTGGTCGGACGGGAGCGGATTCCCGGGCTGGACACCGAGGAAGGAAACTCGCAGGCCGCACACACATCCAGCTGCTCTCCCCGAGCGAGAGAGCGGATCCGTCCTGTAAATGATCCCGGACTGAATGAAAATAAACACCCGAGGTTTGTGCTTCCTGCTGCAGCTCCTCTCTGTCTTCACTTCCACTCTCTCCCTGGCAAGATGGCCGCCTCGCTCAGATTATTTGTTTTTTTTTTTTAACCTCCTTCCATAGACTCTGGATACTGTGACTGACACCGGCAGTGGCCAATAGGATGCGTAGAAGGAGCTCAGCCTGTATTCTTCCACCAATCATGTATAGCCTCGCGATACAGGACGGCTGGAATGACAGAGAAGTACCCGCCCCCTACAGGGAGAGTGGCGGGACGTCAGAGCCGCGATTTACTGACAACATGGAGGAGCAGGACGGACCTCACCATAATCGTAATTAATAGATAATTAATATATAATCAATACATAATCAATATTATAATCAATACAATTATCGATAAATAATCAATACTATAATCAATACATAATCAATACTATAATCAATAGATCATCAGTACATAATACTGTTGGCCAATCATTTTAATGTGACTTTAAAATGTAAGTCATTTTAAAGACAAGAGGCCACAAACATCTCTTAGCTTACAAGGTTCAGGCTGTAAATCTGATTCATCTTCTCTTCAGGTCCAATAAGAGGATTGAACATAAAGCCTTAAACTCTCCACATGTCTGCAGAGAAAGTTCAAATCTACATGACATGAGATTGACCTGGATTCGATCAGTGATGGGTGTCCCAGTTACGGATCAATTCTGACCCATCATATATAATCCCTTTGCTATAATCCAGCACTAATCTGTAGTCGCGCTATGTTCACTGCTGCTCAGTCACTCATCTGTCCAACGGGAACACAGAAATAGCTTCTTTTTGTTTGTTTGATAGCGTTTATTTGCTGCTGCCGCCACCACCGCTGCCGCCACCACTGTCGCTGCTTCTTCTGCTGTAACTGCCACTGCCACTGCTGCTGCTCCCCCTTCCACCGGTGCTGCTGCTGCTCTGCTGCTGCTGCTCTGCTGCTGCTGCACTGCTGCTGCTCTGCTGCTCTGTTGCTGCTGCGCTGTTGCTGCACTGCTGCTGCTGCTCCTGCTGCTTTGCAGCTGCGGTTCTGCTGCTGCTGCTGCTGCTCTGCTGCTCTGTTGCTGCTGCACTGCTGCTGCGCTGTTGCTGCACTGCTGCTGCTGCTCCTGCTGCTTTGCAGCTGCAGTTCTGCTGCTGCTGCTGCTGCTCTGCTGCTCTGTTGCTGCTGCACTGCTGCTGCTGCGCTATTGCTGCACTGCTGCTGTGCTGTTGCTGCACTGCTGCTGCTCTGCTGCTGCTGCTCCTGCTGCTTCGCAGCTGCTGTTCTGCTGCTGCTGCTGCATTCTGCTCTACTGCTGCTGCTCTGCTGCTGTGTTCTGCTCTACTGCTGCTGCTCTGCTGCTGTGTTCTGCTCTACTGCTGCTGCTCTGCCACACTGCTACCGCTGCTCTGCTGGTGCTGTGTTGCTGTTGTGCTGCTGCTTTTCACTGGAGGTATTTAGATTAAAAATACAGCATCATCCACACACATCGGCTTTGCACAGTGACTTTTTATACTGAAGCATCTTCCAGCTTGATGGTGTCTCAGGATGAATGGAGTTAGGAAACTCACAACAATAAATGAAAATGCTTGTGAATAGGATTTATACAGCTGCTGTCAGATGATATAAAGTGACTGAGAGTTGAATACAGGATTGAAACTACACATTTACTTAAAGACGGATACATTTGTCATTTATGCATTCATATGTGATGGGATCAAAAAGATTATTTACCTCAAATTACTTCAAAGACGTTATTCACTTATTATCATAGCAGACTAAGAAAACAAGTAAATATTTACTATGATCTATACTTATTTGAAAAAGTGGAAACAGACAATCTTTGGCATTTTGCTTAAAAATGTTTTTTCAGGTTAAAAAGTATTCATTATTCATTAAAAATATTTCTATTTAATTTTAGTAACAAAGTTGGAAAAAAAATGAGCATACATTTATTAGTTAGAAATTAAGACCGCAACCTGCAAGATAAAAGTTTTTAAAAAGCCAAAGAAAGTAAATGGATAGAAGGGAGAGCATATTTTCATCATCTCTTTTGACGTCTGGGGACCCTAAAGGAAGTGACTCACAGGACCTCTGGGGACCCTAAAGGAAGTGACACACCTAACTTCTGGGGACCCTAAAGGAAGTGACTCACCTGACTTCTGGTGATGCTTAAGGAAGTAACTCACCTGACTTCTGGGGACTCCAAAGGAAGTGACTCACCAGACTTCTGGGGACCTTAAATGAAGTAACTTACCTGACTTCCTCTACAAGAAGTAACTTACCTGACCTCTGGGGACTCTAAAGGTAGTACCTTACCTGACTTCTGGGGACTCCAAAGGAAGTGACACACCTAACTTCTGGGGACCCTAAAGAAAGTGACTAACAGGACTTCTGGGGACTCTAAAGGAAGTGACTCACAGGACCTCTGGGAACCTTAAAGGAAGTAATTTAGCTGACTTCTGGGGACTCCTAAGGAAGTGACTCAACTGACTTCTCGGGACTCTAAAGGAAATGACTCACCTGACTTCTGGGGACCTTAAAGGAAGTGACACACCTAGCTTCTGGGGACCCTAAAGGAATTGACTCACCTGACTTCTGGGGACCTTAAAAACAGTAATTTAACTGACTTCTGGGGACTCCAAAGGAAGTGACTCACCTGACTTCTGGGGATTTTAAACAAAGTAACTTATCTGACCTCCAAAGGAAGTGACTCACCTGACTTCTGGGGATCTTAAAGTAACTTATCTGACCTCCAAAGGAAGTGACTCACCTGACTTCTGGGGACACTTAAGGAAGTGACTCACCTGACTTCTGGGGACACCAAAGCAACTGACTCACCTGACTTCTGGGGATCTTCAAGGAAGTAACTCACCTGACTTCTGGGGACTCTAAAGGAAGTGACTCACCTGACTTCTGAGGACCCTAAACAAAGTAACTTAACTGACTTCTGGGGACTCCAAAGGAAGTGACTCACCTGACTTCTGGGGACTCCAAAGGAAGTGACTCACCTGACTTCTGGGGATCTTAAACAAAGTAACTTACCTGACTTCTGGGGTCTCTAAAGGAAGTGATTCACAGGTCTTCTGGGGACCCTAAAGGAAGTGACTCACAGGACTTCTGGGGACACTAAAGGAAGTGACTCACCTGACTTCTGGGGACCTTAAAGGCAGTAATTTAACTGACTTCTGGGGACTCCAAAGGAAGTGACTCACCACCCTTCCGGGAATCTTAAACAAAGTAACTTACCTGACTTCTGGGGACCCTAAAGGAAGTGACTCACAGGACTTCTGGGGACTCTAAAGGAAGTGATTCACATGACTTCTGGGGACCCTAAAGGAAGTGACTCACAGGACTTCTGGGGACACTAAAGGAAGTGACTCACCTGACTTCTGGGGACCTTTAAGGAAGTAACTTATCCGACTTCTGGGGACTCCAAAGGAAGTGACTCACCTGACTTCTGGGGACCTTAAGCGAAGTAACTTATCTGACTTCTGGGGACTCCAAAGGAAGTGGCTCATCTGACTTCTCAGGACCTTAAACCAAGTAACTTACCTGACTTCTGGGGATTCCAAAGGAAGTGACTCACCTGACTTCTGGGGACCCATGGATTTATTATAAGAGCTGTATAACAGACCAAAAGATGGTGCCTATTCATTCCAATAAGAATTGCTTTTCTGGTAAATAAGTCAAAAATGTTTCTAGCTTCTGGGTTTACTTACGGGGGTATGCGGCCCACTGAATATGCACCGTAGTGTTTCTCTGACCGTGACTTCCCACTCGGCCCATAGACTTTACGTTGTGGTATTGTCACAGATTTTTAAATCACTTTTCTTGGCTCGAAGAAAGTTTTACAAATATAAAAGGATAAAAAAATCATAATAGAAAGAGTCATAATTGACCTTGTTGGCAGTTTGAGATGCCCTGTCAAGAGTTTTACACACTTCTCTTTTAGAGTGGTGGTCTATTGGGCTTTTTGGGCTGCAAGCAGATTTTTCACTGCAATACTGCGAGTGATCACTGGGAAAAATTGTCTGCAAGGCTGAGTGGTGGCGCCATATCCAGCTGTGACCCTGAAGTGACCCTTCTCTCTTCCCATTGGCTCACAGATAAGGGGTGCAGTTTGTTCCTACAGGTCAGTATTTATTGAGATGTCTCAAAGATCTTGATCTGTTATGTTGGACATGTTGGATGTGTCTGTGTGCTGTGGTTCAGAAGGAGGATTTATGAAGCGACTTAATATTCCACTGATGGCCTCCTCTTGGACATGCAGCCTTTGTGTTCCTGCAGGGTGGAAATACTTCAGCTGCTCGGCATTCCTCAGCTCATTAACTTTTAATCAAAGATCTAAAAGTGACAGAGTGGTGAGATGACCCTGCTGAGGTCGGAGTGAGTGGTCGGGTGGATATCAGGAGGACAACGCTGCATTTGTTGCAGCGTGTCATTGCTGTCAGACCGCCAACCTTCAGCCCACGTACATGAAGCTCTGCTGTCCCACATGACCTAACCTGACGCTCCTCCTCACACTCTCACTCATGCTGCTGTCGGCTTAAAGACAGTTTGTTCAATAATGATAATAAGATGACAACTGGAAATAATGACCATGTAATTGCAATGTCTCCACCAGAAGTGAAAGCAGTATTCAGATCCTTTACTGCAGTAAAAGTACCACAGCAACATAAAAATACTCCTTTACAAGTAGAAGTCCTGCATGAAAAATCCTACTACAGTAAAAGTACATAAGTATTATGAGCTCGATGTAGTTAAAGTATTGCAGTAAAAGTACATAAGTGTTATGAGCTCGATGTAGTTAAAGTATTGCAGTAAAAGTACATAAGTATTATGAGCTCCATGTAGTTAAAGTATTGCAGTAAAAGTACATAAGTATTATGAGCTCGATGTAGTTAAAGTATTGCAGTAAAAGTACATAAGTATTATGAGCTCCATGTAGTTAAGGTATTGCAGTAAAAGTACATAAGTATTATGAGCTCGATGTAGTTAAAGTATTGCAGTAAAAGTACATAAGTATTACGAGTTTGATGTAGTTAAAGTATTGCAGTAAAAGTACATAAGTATTATGAGCTTGATGTAGTTAAAGTATTGCAGTAAAAGTACATAAGTATTATGAGCTTGATGTAGTTAAAGTATTGCAGTAAAAGTACATAAGTATTATGAGCTTGATGTAGTTAAAGTATTGCAGTAAAAGTACATAAGTGTTATGAGCTTGATGTAGTTAAAGTATTGCAGTAAAAGTACATAAGTGTTATGAGCTTGATGTAGTTAAAGTATTGCAGTAAAAGTACATAAGTATTATGAGCTTGATGTAGTTAAAGTATTGAAGTAAAAGTACATAAGTATTATGAGCTTGATGTAGTTAAAGTATTGCAGTAAAAGTACATAAGTATTATGAGCTTGATGTAGTTAAAGTATTGCAGTAAAAGTACATAAGTATTATGAGCTTGATGTAGTTAAAGTATTGCAGTAAAAGTACATAAGTATTATGAGCTTGATGTAGTTAAAGTATTGCAGTAAAAGTACATAAGTATTATGAGCTTGATGTAGTTAAAGTATTGCAGTAAAAGTACATAAGTATTATGAGCTTGATGTAGTTAAAGTATTGCAGTAAAAGTAGTGGTTTGGTCCCTCTGACTGATATATTATTATATATGACATCATTAGATTATTAATACTGAAGCATCAGTGTGTAAGCAGCATGTTACTGTTGTAGCTGCTGGAGGTGGAGCTAGTTTCAACTACTTTATATACAGTTAGCTAGTTTAGTCCAGTGGTTCCCAACCTAGGGGTGGGGCCCCTCCAAAGGGTCAGCAGATAAATCTGAGGGGTCGTGAGATGATTAATGGGAGAGGAAAGAAGAAAAAACAAAGTTCTGATACACAAATCTGTTTTCACTTTTTGGACTTTTTCTCTAATCTTTGATTTTTGCTGAAATATTGGATCATTTGAACATTTATTGAAATGAAACCATGTGAGAAGTTTAGAGGGAAAAATCACTATTTGGTGGAGCTGTTAACAACTCATAGACATCTGAAATGTGACCCCGACTACACACTGCTTTTTGTAAGACGTCAAAAGCCAAAAAGGTTGGAAACCACTGGTTTCATCTTTAACAATGTGTTGTATTTTAAAAGCTTGTTATATTATCCATTGTGTCAAATCTTCATCTGAAAAGTAACTAAAGCTGTCAAATAAATGTAGTGGAGTAGAAAGTACAATATTTCCCTCTGAAATGTAGTGGAGTGGAAGTATAAAGTAGCATCACATGGAAATACTCAAGTAAAGTACAAGTACCTCAAAATTGTACTTAAGTACAGTACTTGAGTAAATGTAATTACAGTGTTTCCCACAGGTTGAGGGTTGTGGGCGGTGCAGCGGGTGACCGATGTGCATGTAGAGAGTCATGCAGTTTAGAGGGGGAGAGTGTAACCCAGGATATTTTCTGTAGGTACAATTTACCGATGTTCCCTAAATGCCTCACATGCAGGCTATGAGTAGACGGTAGCTAGGTGGCTGCGCACAGAGAAGCCTCTAGTCCCCACTCAGTTACTGCAGCACACATAACTCAGACAGGTGTGTGGCCAAAAATTAGTTAGTTTGAAAAGAGTGAAATAAGGCGTTGTAATGTAAGATTTACCTAAGTTGAAACCGAGTGATCTTATCTACCTGGGCCCAAGTGGAGCCTATGTATGGGAAACACTGAGTTACACTTTCCACCACTGTTGTGCAGTTCTAATGTTGGCTGTCTGTCATCCGTTCTCTCTCTCCTCATTTCCTGTGTAACATTAATTATAAAGACTTTTGAAGATGAATTAATTTATCAAGATGTCAACATATGAGATTAAAATCCTTATTTTATGAAAAATTATATTATGACATAATATTGTAATTATGACAATTTGTTTTGTATATTTTTAAATAATATGTTATGAGAAAATGATCATATTAATTTCTTAGATTTATTATTATTTTGTTAGTTATTATAAGATAATGTAATTCAATGAGAAAAAATGACAAGATAATGAAATTAATATGAAAAAAATGTTGCATTTTGAGATAACAATTATATGAAAAAATGATTATAAGATAAGGGAATTTTATGAAGAAAAGTCATTATGAGATAAAATTGTAATTTTATAAAGAAATACTCATTATTTTATGAAAATCTTATCAGAAAAGTCATTATACTATGAGATGAAGTCAGAATTTTGGCCATTTTGATAAAGATAATTATGAGATAATTGATTTTAAAGCAAAATGTAAAAGTTGTCTGCTGTGCAGTAAACAGATGAGTAAATAAATGATTTTAAAAAGTAGATATAATATAAGAACATTTGTGTGTTTGCAGTTGTTTCTCTGAGACTTTGTGCTGTTTCTGACCACAGTGAGTGAACATGGAGCATGCTCTCTGCAGTGTTAACCACATGTTAAACACAGGCTATGATTAGCCTCTGTGCTGTTTGCTGTTACATAACGCTTCTACAGAAACACATCAGGCTGCTGAGAGGACCTGAGGGACGGCTTCTCCTCCAGCAGCCGCTGCTTCAGGCCGGATTACAGGAATAACTTTAAAATGAAGCTGGGAGGACACAATGTACTGATGCTGCTCTTTATGTAACGCACAGCTCCTCCAGATCACTGTGATTCAAAGCTGCTTTGATCAATACTTTATATCAACACTGTGTAATGTTCAAGTGTCTCTGGTGATGAACCTGCAGAGAATTATCACCAACTTTTTATTCTCTTTTAGCTCCGAGTTTTGGTTCTGCAGAACATTTCCTGTCCAGTTCAGTCTGCATCTCCAGCAGCAGTTTAAGTGCAGCTGAACCTGACAGACCAGATGCATAAAACTGTAGATTCATGACTAAAACTGTGCAGACGCATTGTTTTCATCAGATTTATAAAGCTGTGCGTACACATGGTTCTGTTTTATAAATCTCAGTCACTGAGGAACTGGACACACATGCTTGAGCCTCATTTCCACTCCCACAATTATCCGTAAATGGATGAAGATGTCTTCTGTTTTCATATCAACATGCTGCCTGCTCCACCAGTCTGTACACCTGTCAGTGAACCAAAGGGAAAGAAGTGCAGTTTCACAGGTTGGTGCACCAGCGAGGTTCTCCACCAGCAGAACATGCTGTCATTACACACAGCTTTATACTGTCCATGTCATTAATTCATCACGTGGACTGTAAACCATCATCAGCAGTGATATCTCACAAATGTAATCAATTCGCGCTAGTATCTAAACCAACTTTACAAGGTGTGTCACAACTTTACATTAACAGCAAAATAACATGTTGACTTTTATGTAAATTTAAAAGATAAAATTAATCAGTGTTACCTTAATAAATGTGGTTTCGTCTGGCATTTTACAGATCTCTGTGTAAACACACACACACAAAAAATATCACACAATCAGTGCAGCTGTTTATCAACTTAAACAAACAATGTTTTACTAAAGGATTCTCTCAGCTTATGTTTCATTTCACGTCATCACCCTCAGATCACTTTAGAGAAACAAACGTGTACGCTGGTCTGAAGCAGAGGTCACCACCCTGCTCCTGGAGAGCTGCTGCCCTGCATTAACTTGTTATCAAGCAGCTGAAGCTTGTCAAGGGATTGATAATGAGTTAATAATTAGAATCAGGTGTGTTAGAGTGGAGAGATACCTAAAAATGCAGGGCAGCAGCTCTCCAGGAGCAGGGTGGTGACCAGCAGTCTAAAGATTTGTTTTTTTTTATAAATACCAGTTTATGTGCATTTTTGTGTGTATGCTTCGTTTATGCATGTGGCCCTGGATGTTTTACAGAAATTACTTATCACTGTGTCAAATATTCCATCTTATCTTTACAACATCAAATCCATATAAACCCCTGCAAGTCAATAAAACACTACTTTTTAAAACTTCATGTCTGTCCACAGACAAACACCTGAACAACATTAAACCTATTAAATATCTTCTTCTTTCACTTTTTAGTCAGCAAAACAAAACTGCATCACAGCAAACATCTGCCGACAGACAGCTGACTGACCAAATCATTATTTTATGGTTACAGCATCATTGGACAAAATCAACATCCATGCAGGTTAATGACAGAAAAGAGTCAGCAGGTGTAGTGTGGATGCATTCTTATCACAGTTATTACAGTTCATCCTGAGGGGAACATAAATGTGTAAAACTAATTTCACATCAATTCATTCAATAGTTGTTGAGATATTTGACTAAAGAACTAAAAAGCCGACCTCATGGAAGAGGAAAGGTCAGTAGGATTCATTGTCTGGGGAACATGAATGTGAGTAAACAAAAGCTGCTGATCAAAGTGGAGGACTGATGGATCTGCAGCAGTAAAGCAGGTTCTGGATCCTGTTGGATCTGTGCAGCTCAGCAGAGTTCAGTCAGTAAAGTGTTTCTGATGTGAAGCTGAGTGTGGAGAGAAATAAAGTGGCTTTTTAATTACTGGAGAGAGGCCATTAGCAGCTCACCCACTCTCTGCAGTGTTTGGCAGCTTCTCAGTGGAAAGACGAGCAGCAGGGAGCCCGACAGGAAATTCAATTAACAAGCAGCTGAAAGAGACAGTGACAGAAATCAGCAGATACTTCACTTTCATTTAATGAGTCCGCTCTGGCAGCTGAGGGTTTCTGTTTTTATTGGTGATTTATTCTGAATCCAAAGAAAGCTTTCACCACTCTCCTGAGGAAAAACACTTTATTTTATGGCTCCTGGAAACAATGATGTCATTCGCTAATAATTAATAAACCTGTTTATGATTATAGTAAAACAGGGACAGTGTTCAGATGGCACACTTATACTTAATGAATTCTAATTAAATACTAATGTAAAGAGTCAGAAAAGGTCAGCTGAATATACAAAAATATGAAATTTATCTTTAAATAAGAGTACAATTCAACATTAAAGTTTCAGACAATAAATGATCAATAAATGGATATTTACTTGGGTTTAAACTTGTTATTTTAAGTGTTATTTTCCTTATAATTAGTACCAAAATTCAGAATTCTTTCCAGGAAACTAAGAAATGATGACCTAATTATAACATTAAAGCGACAGTCTGTTATGTTTATTATTTGTTTTATGAACCTAAAAACTTCTTCTAAATACTTCTTCATGTTTTGAGCCCTTTCAGACGAGAAATGTGAAACCCTGCTGGCTTGATGAAGCTGTTATGGTGACGATTTATTGTCATTCAGACTTTTTGCTTCACTGACCTTGTGTGTTTCATCATATAATATAAAACAAACACCAACTGCTCGTCAGACCAGACTAAAATGTGGATGATTTGACTGCAGCTTGTTCACAGTTTGTACTGTATTTCACCCTCAGAGAAAACAATGACTGTTTGTTTCCATCCAATGCTGTTGTGTGAATATCAGCAGATAAACAGCTGGTGCCACTGAACCGCTGCAGAAGAAGAGGACATGACGAGATGACGTTATTAAAAGAGCGGCAGTCAAAGCTCAAATGATGGAAAACATGATAGAAATATGACATCTCTGTTTGTTTAATGTATTCATTTGAAGAAGGTTAGTCTCCTCATCGCTCCACACAGATCTGATGTTTATAACCTTATAAGGTGATAAAGAGGGTCTTTTATGTCTGATTGTTACAGTGTGTGTTCTGGTTTCAGTCATCATGTTCAGATTCAGACTGTGTTCCTCTCAGAAAGTGTTTGTCAGATGATGTGTGTAAACGGCGAGTTAAACTTAACATCAGTGGTTTGGTTTCCTGTGAATGTCAGACAGACAGTGTTCATGTTTTTATCACTTCCTGTCTGGATTATTGTAATGCAGTGTTTACATGCCTCGGCCAAAACATGACTGCACGGCTTCAGGGTGTCCAAAACGCAGCCGCCAGAGTTTTAAACAAATCACGTAAGCATGATCATATCTCCCCTATGTTAGCGTCGCTTCACTGGCTGTTTGTCCGTTTTAGAATTGATTTTAAAATTTTCCTCTTGACCTTTGAGGCCCTGAACAGCACTGAGCTACCTGGCTGAGCTTCTAAATCATTACACACCGGCCTGTAGCTTGAGATCCTCTGATAAGGCCCTGTTAGCTATTCCCTGGTCCAGGCTGAAGATGAAGGGCGACAGAGCTTCTGCTGTCAGGGCTCCAACTCTCTGGAACAGCTCTACCTGTTACTTATTTTATCTGTTACTCTCATGTGTTACTTTTATCTATTATTTAAAAATCACCACAGAAGTTATCTCAGGGCTCTTTTCACACAGAGCAGGTCAGACTGTACTCTTTAATTTACAGAGACCAACATTCCTCCATCAGCAGCACTTGGTGACAGCAGCAAGGAAAAACTCCCCTTTAACAGGAAGAAACCTCAAACAGAACCGGCTCTAGGTGGGCGCCATCTGCCTGGACCGGTTAGGTTGGCACTTTGTAACGGTTGTTTTGAAAGTGCTATATAAATAAAGTTATTATTATTATTGAAGTCATTGATCCTCAGAAATGTGAAGATTCACTTCATTTATTGCAGTAATGACACATTATGACACATATGTGATTTATTAATACTGATGTATGATGATGTTCAGTCTGGGGAGCACGAACGTGCTCAAATTATTTAACTGATGTTGGTGGGTGTTTGGACTTGGCTTGTCTGTGGCTTTGAATCGAATGCTTTGACCATGTAATACAAGTACAGTACTCAATACATGTATTCATCTCAAACCATTCGAAACAGGAAGTTCAACATGAACATTTGGTCAAATTTGAATATTAAAGTTAGGACAATAAAACTTGTGATAAAACATGAAAAGTTGGAATCTAAAGATTTGTGTAAAACCCTGAAAATCAGGACCAAACACAAGACCTTAAAACACAAACTTTAACGTATTTAGGTAAAACTCAGGAGAACAACCAAGACTTTGGATTAAAGTGCAAAAATGTGTTTTAGTTTGTGATGCTGTATGAACTAAATAATTATAAACAAAACAACGATAACTGTGGGATGAACTTAAAGGAACAGGAAACTGAAAACATGTATCAGTTTACTGATCTCCAGACAGCAGCTCAGGTGTGTGCAGGTAAAGGTGACCTGTCAGTGTCAGTGTGTGGATGATGACAGGAAGTGTACAGTTCCACGTTTGGTTCTTCAGCACATTTAATGGATTCTACATTAAAATCTCAGCTCAGACAGAACTGTGTGGGAGGATGCAGGTGATGTCAGGTGATGTCAGGTGATGTCAGGTGAAGCAGAAAGTGTTACTGCAGAAGAAGCTGCAGCTGTCAGATGCAGGTTCTGCTGGTTCTGCTGGTTCTGCTGGTGATGGATGTGAGAGATGGATGCAGCGCAGCATAGTGCAGCAGTGTGTTTGGATGCAGCAGCTGGTGGAGGACAGACAGCAGTTATGATGCTTCAGTAAGTTCAGCTCAGTCACGAAGCTGCAGCTCAGACACACAAACACTCGCACTGTTCAACTAAACGGAGAAACTCTGCAGCTTCCAGATGTGTTGAAGACATTTACAAACTCTATCACTCATCATGTGACATGCTGCTGTTTCCTGTTTCCTGTTAATCAACAGAATAAAACACCTTCAGTCTGATCTCTTGTGATTCTTTGGAACTGCTGCGTGTCTGCAGGCGCCAGAGTGGGGGGTGGGGGCTGCAGCTGATTGGATGACTGAGCACACACCTCCCCCCACTCCATCCTGCCTTCATCAGCTGGTCACGCTACTCCAAAGAGAGCACCCCCCCCACCAACACACACACACACACACACACACCCTCCCCCACTGATTGTATGAAGACTCACTGCAGCTTCATGTGCTGCAGTGCAAATATCTGTACTTACATATACAACTACTTAAACACAAAACATTAAACCATATCTACAGTCATCTAATTTATAAACAGACTGTAGTACAGTTTATATATTTAAAACATGAGAACATCTTATTTATCATTAATAATCAGTCTATAAACACTTAATGTTTATAAAACACTATAATGTAGTTATGAGCAGATTTAATTGTTTATTAATGTTCAGTATTTATTACAACTTCTCCTATAAAGACATATTTGATATTAGTAAAGCTGTGTTTTACTATATTGTAATTCATTATCTGTTTATACAGCAGCAAACACTTCTGTGATTCATTTGATGTTATTGTTTAACTACAATAAAACAGATGTTTATATCAGCAGATGGAGATTCGTGTCTGCAGGTGGAGAACAGCAGTGATGCAGAAAAAGATTCATACAAACATTTTCACTTTAAAACAAACAAGATGAAACATCAGAAAAACTAAACTAAAGCATCAGTGATCTCAACATCATTGAAATCAGATAATTCATCAGTACCATGCAGACAGATGCTGTGAGTCTTATTAAACACTGATATCTGCTGACAGCTACATGATCATGTGTTATAAACATGAACTAACTGATTATTAAACCTACAGTGTGGAACTAAATCTCTCTGTATTTCACAGTATACAGAGTTTTTAAATGTCGGGGCGACATTCCCGCGCTGGCTGTTTGGCCGTTAATCGTGCTGATTTTCTAGACTTTCCAAATGTTATCAGACCGAATGGATCAAATTCTGATAGTGAAACAAGTCATTTCGTGGGGGTTTTGTGACACTCAAAACAATTTATCCACCATTTTACAGCCACAACAGTAGGTTACAGCCAGAATGTACTGGCCATCGGGCATACTGGGACAAATCCTGGTGGGCCGGTGGGCCGTCAGAACATATCCGTCTTTACCGGCCCTCTCTGTGTGCCTGTCATTCAGGATGCACATGAGAGCTGCTGCATGCCCGTCAGGCAATCACAGTGAAGCGCCCCCTTTACTCTCACTGCCAGAAGGGGGAGACAGAAGTCCCACTCTCCAGCATTAATGATCAATCATGTTACTGAAACATGTTTTACATCATGTTAGATTAGAAAACATTCCTGTTTGAGATTATTTTAGCACTCTGTGTTTCATCTTTGGTCTCATTATTGAGTGATCGCTCCAGCATGCAAGATACGCATGAAAGGATCAGATGATGCAGTTTGTCTCAACAAGATCAGTAAGTGATATTACAGGGAAACATCTTCTTCGTCACTTTCTTCAGACTTCCGGCTGACTGAGTTTGTTTGTTGCCCTCTACAGGAGGAGAACAGGCAAAATAAATAAATCACACAAATGAGTTATTTTTTCTCCATTGCCCCTCTCAGGCTCCGTAAGTTTGATTAAAAAACCTGCCGCAACAGATTGACTCTGATCAGCTGCTGCTGTGTCTCTCTGGTGTGTCTAATGTCACATGCGTGTTCACATCCTGTATGCATGCATGCAGGATCAGCCACTGCGTGTGCAGCAGCAGCAGGTAAAGGAACAGATGGTTGACTCTGCAGCAGAAACACAAATGCCCCCAGGAGCCTCTGACCTTGTGGGGCCACAATGGGCCCCTGACACATGTCCTGTCTTGGTTAGTAAAAATAGCTTCGCTCAACACATGAGCTCACATTCAAAGCAGTATAATCTGACCTGAGTTCATCTGCAGCATCGCAAGAGTTCAATACTGGAAGCTACGGAGGACCAGAGCTGACAAATGACACACATATTCAATACTATACTACAGTGCTGCTTGAAAGTTTGTGAACCCTTGAGAATTTGCATCAGTTAAACAAATGAAACAAAAACCTTACACTTCGTTTGTTTGTTTATTATTTGGGAAAATGATCCAATGTTACATATTTGTGTGTGGCAAAAGTATGTGAACCTCTAGGATCAATTCATTTGAAGGGGAAATTAGACTCTGGTGTTTCAATCAATGGGATGACAATCAGGTGTGAGTCTGGGAGGCCCTGCCTTATTTAAAGAAGAGAAATCAGTTGATACTGTTCTGTAAGGAGGAATGGGCTAAACTTCCTCCAAGCTGATGTGCAGGGCTGATAAACATTTACCAGAAAGGTTTGGTTGAAGGCATTGCTGCAAAAGGGGGTTCACATACTTTTACCTCACACAAATATATAAAGATTGGATAATTTTCCTAAATAAATAAGTTTCATGATTTTGTCTCATTTGTTTAATTGTGTTTTCTTTATCTAGTTTTAGGACTTTAGGAAGTCTGATCAGGTTTTAGGTCGTATTTATGCAGAAATAAAGGAAATTCTAAACTTTCAAGCAGCACTGAATATAAAATACAAAATCATGACTTTTAAAGGAATTCATTCATAAACTCATGTTTACTTTTTATGTCATTCTAACTTTTTATTTGTTGTTTCACTGTTTGTAAACTGGATGTTGTCTTTTGTTAGTTTTCTTTATTTTTCTGTTTCTATCCTTTGTCGTACTTCAACATTTTGTTTGTGTTTCATGCTGTTTATCATTTCTTGTGTTATTATTTCATTTTTCATTTAATATTTTATCGTATATCCTCATATATAATTTCATTTCCTTATAATTATGACTTTGTATAACCACAGTCTCATAATCATGACATAATTACTTTATAATAAGTAATATTTCTGACACATTAATAAAAATAATAATTTTAATTTATGTAGCACTTTTACAAGCATAAGCACAAAGATATCAAGCAGCACTGAGCCCATACATAAAACACATGAAAGTGCAAAGTAAAAGAAATAGGTTCATATATAAAGACAAGAAATAATCACATATAGCAGATGTAATACTAGTAAACAGATAAAAGTGCAGAATATATGGAGGTGCATATAATAGTGCATAAAATAATAAAATGATGACACTAAATAAAAGCAGAATTAAAATCACAATGACAGTAAACTCAAATAAAACACCATACAGCATAAAATATAATAATATAAAAAGTAAACATAAAGGTTTCATGTATTACAGCCTGTGCAGTGATGATAAAACTGAACATTTGTCTAGTCTTGGAAATGTTTCTTAATTGATAAAAACGTACTTAGATTATATTCTCTGCAATGCTTTCTCTCTGCAATCACAATTTTTTCATTGTTCAAAAATGTTTTTTAAATAATCTCATATTAAACAAGCAGAAGTCTTGTAGCATGTTGTTTGGTACTAGTTATAATCTTAATCACTCATCTAATTTTACTACATTTATTAAAGTTGATCAATTTAAATGCTTGGGACTTTGTATTGATTCTGAATTTTCTTTTAGGCCTCATTTTGATTTAATAGAAATAAAATAAATGCTAATCTCAGAATAATAAATTGGTCAATTAATTGTTTTACTCTTCAAGCAAGAAAATAAATTGTCCAACAGTTTTTATTTCCCATTATTGATTATGGTGATATTATATACCAGAACACCTCTGAAACACATCTTCAACCTTTAAATGTAGTTACAATAATATTAGTAGATTAGTCCTGAGGTGTCCTTACTGCACACATCACTGTCTGATGTACGACACTCTGAACTGGAGACCGCTTCACTTCACTTCAGCAGACTTTCTTTTCAAATGCATTTACTTTAACTTTCCTTTATATTTAAAATATCTTTTGGTTACATTCAGATCATCATATTCACTCAGACACACTTAACAACCTTTTTTATTGTGCCCAGAATCTTTAAAGAAACTGGGAGACGTGTTTTAAGTTTTTAACTCAATCAGGTCGATGACTTCAAGACTTCTTTGCTTGTTTACCTTAAATCTACTATTTACCCTAATTTTAGAGCATAAGTAGACTCAGTACTTTGACTTAATGTTATTTGGTCTGTTCATTTATTTTATTTCTCGTTCTTTGGGGGGGGGGGGGGGGGGGGTGATTGTGTTGTGTTGTTGGATTGTTTAATTTATTATTATTATGTATTTATTTAATTATTTAGTTTTTTGTTTAAATGTTTGTCAACTTTAATGTTTTGTGCCTTGAAAACGAGATGGTTTATCCTCTTATTCAGTTTTGAATGAAATGAATATTCCTGATATGTTGCTCAAAGGATAAATGTCTACTACAAGTCAAGATACTCAATTATTAGAAAGTTACTCGTAATTATAAATGTGTTTATAATTAAAGTCAATAAATCAATAATCCTGTGATACTTTCATCAATAATGATCAATGATCATACAATACTCATGTCTGTTTACATGTATGAAGAGATGAAATACATCACCTATAATAATCTAAACTGTAATAATCATTCTTCTTTTATTATAATGATAATTATATTATAATTATGATAAACTTGTAATAATGTGAGGATCCACTTTCTTTCAGTTTGTCGGTTCTTCAGGAGGAAAAACAAATGTGCAGAAACATGAAAGTTTCTGTGTGGAAACAGACCGCAGAGTTGCAGAAAGTTGCATCATTGATGACATCACAGTTTGCTGCAGGAGGAGAGTTTCAGTGTGAGTGTGAGCCACATGTGCCCCCTGCTGGATGGATCCATGAACTGCAGCGTTCAGACTTCAAAGAACCTGGAGCTGTCAAGCTGCTCCCAGCAGGAAGTCACTCCTGACTGGCAAACATTCTCACAGTGACACATTTTCTTATGATGTGGAGTAAAAACATCTCCTCTCTCTGCTGATATTTAGAAGCTGCAGAGGAGTCCTGACCTGTCAGGAGCTTCCAGGAGACGTTGAGGCAGAGATATTCAGAGAGGTGAAATGTTTTATGAAAGCTTGATGAGAATAAACGTATTGAAAGATCATATTTACCAAAATAGAATACATTGTTGTAACAGAAAACATGCAGCTTTGCAGCAGAATCAAACTCTGATAGAGCTTATACAGATACTGAGCATGTGTACATGAACACAGTCACGTCCCCCTGGCTGCATAGACTGATGAATGTCAACTTCATTACAACAGGTCAAATATTTTTATAAGGTCTTAAATCATATTATTTATTCAGGTAAGAGAAGCTGTTCATATGGTGAATTTCCCAACCGTGACATCACAGAAATAAGGATTTCCCTTCATGTAGGAACAGCAGTTAACAGCAGGTGCAGTTAAAGGTGAGCTGGACAGTGGAAGAGATGATGTCATACAGTGGAGACCACAGCAACATATAAATATACAACGATGTGGTTGAATGTGGCTGATTTCACACAGCTGAGTCACAATAACTACTATTTTAATTGACTTAACCCATGTGAGTGTCTTTGTTTACAGTCTATGAAGGCTGGATGGTGTGTGTATCTATGTAAGAGGACTACAACACGTCATCATAGTTTCTACTTTGTGGCTCCAAGAGTCATAAAACAGCGACGTCTCACTCTGTCTGAGGAGTCCTCGTCCTTACTGACAGTCAGAGTCGGACGCTTCATACATGAGTCTCAGTCCTGCTCTGAGGTCAGAGGTCAGAGGTCAGAGTGCTTTTTTTCTGAGAAGTTTGATAAATATGAATCCTGATCTCAGTCTGAATTTGTTAAAGTTGACTTTTATCTGCAGCTGATTCTAACTGCTGCAGTGACAAGATGATTAACAAGATGATGGAAGAGATCGTATATAAATCTGTTCATTTTGACTCCTTGAACAGCCTCTTTATGGGATTCAGTTAAACCAGCAGAACCTCCTCTGATCACGAGAACCATCGACAGAACCCCTGATGTGTTTTTAGGACTCCTGTTAATGTTTCTTTAGAGGACAGTTCAATGAAGGATGCAGATTTTAAAGATTTAACAAATCTAACAACAGTTGGAAATGATTTCCTCTGATACTTCATGTCTCATGTGACTGACGCATAAAGTAAAAATAAAGATTAAATATTTATTTTTGCTTGAAACATGTTTTTTCAGTCCTGCGAGAAAACATTAAAAACAGCTGCTGCAGGACGATGATAATGACGAAGCATCCGTTAATATAATAATGTATCCGACTGTTTTGGCTCTCAGAATTCAAGTGCAGGATTGATTAGACGGAGGTGGAATGGTTCCGTCCTGATCACTGTGCGCAGGCAGTATAAGCAGAGCGAAGAAACCACGATCTCCCATCACACAGAGCTTCAAAATGTCTGAACAAAGAGTAGCAGCTCATCATGGAGGGCCAAAGTCTCATTTCAACCAAAGGCGTTGCAATAAGAGAACAAGTAATCTGTAAATATAATTATTTAATGTTTTTTAATGCTTATAGCATCATTATTTTAAAGATCTGCTATTCTGGCCCTTTTTGACTCATTTTTATAAATACTGAGTCACATATCTGTGACATTTTATTCATCAAAAGTTGTTTAGATTTCTCTAAATCATCTTTCCTTACAGCACAGATTCCCCTCTGTCCTCCAGCAGCTGTTTCTGAAGCCATTTACATAAATCTGCATTATTAAAGGTCCCATGAAATGAAAAATACATTTTCCCAGTTTTAATACTGTGTCACTGTGTTAATGGTTCATTTATCTCGTTATATGCCAAATATATGTAATATGTAAGTATATGTAAGTATGTAATATGAGTATTTTTACATCAAAATCCCATCAAAGTCTTTTCTCTTCCTGTAAAATAGTTTCAAATGTTTGACTCATCCTACACTCAGGGGCGGGTACAAAAGTTCATCCAATCAAATGTGACTTTGGGCGAGTAGCAGCCACACCGCTCATATAAAGAGAGGCAGGAAGACAGACAGGAAGAGATATCAGTGGGCAAAAACACAATGAGGTCTGACTCATTCATCTCTCCCTCGTCCTCCTGATCTAACAGCAGGTGAGGGAGGTGCGTGTGGAGCCAACAGGCCTCTGTAGCTCCGTTTCTCTCTGCAGCTCCATTGCGCGCTAAACTCTAAGCCCTGCCCACATTTAAGCAGTCCAATCAAATGCAAAGGATAAGATTTAAATCCCTCTTGTAACTGTACACCGCTCAAATATTCTGTTTCACTGGGAAATACGTCATAGTACAGAAGCTAAAGACACTCTAACTTCCTTTCATGGGGCTTTTAATGAGCACCTACTGTCTGGTTGGCTGGAGGTGTGGCCCCCACCTTCACCCCAGCCAATCAGAATAGGACCTAATGAATGCAGCAGCATGTTAACCTGCATGTTTTAAAACTTCATCACAGATTGAAGATGAAACAGTAGAAAATCCTGCAGCCTGCTGAGTCTCATTAAGCAGACAGTCGGCTGTAAAATGTGCCGAACACACACACACACACACACACAACCACTCGCTGATAACGGAGAGAAGATCATCTCTGGAAGGCTTAAAGACTTTTTAGCTGCTGAACAACCAGCAACACTTCCAGTGTGCTGCTTTGCTCGTCATCCAGCTGTGATGTAAACTGTGACTACAGAAGTTACGTACGTACTCAGCGTGTCGCTGGGCGGCGGTGGGCTCCTGCTAAAGCTTCCTGCAGATTTGATTTCACTTTCTGGTGTGACGTAGTAACGAGAACCGCCTCAACACCGCTCGCTCTGCAGCCACAAATTTCAACATTTACGATTCCAGAACTTAGAAAGAGCGAGGAGATAGAAGTGAGTGATTTTACAGCACAGGAGGCCCCACCATCACCCTGATCCATCCCAAACATCAGTTTATTGTTTTACACTATTCCAGCTCTTTAAAACAACATTTCAATACGAATAAGAACAATATGATGTGTTTTTACAGCTGGACATTGCATGTACTGGCCTCTCTGTCTCTATTTGTTCTGCCTGCTTACTGATCATTTTGTGTTTTCTGTAAAATAGCCAACAGGAAGACGGGAGAACAATAAAAACCAGGTGGAGGCCCAGGAGCTGCTGACTTTACCCTGCAGAGGTGTTAACCTGGCCAGTGTTGGAGGACGTACCAGGTGGAGCCTCTTCACAGCTGGTGCCAGGATGCTGCCACACTTATATTGGTGGTCAGTTAAGTTAATTTCACATTTTGCGGTATTTCAGTCATATTTTCACAAGCCTGAGTCTTTTTTTTCAATTACATCTGCAGTTGTAGGACATGTGGTGAAGCTGCTGCCAGTACTTCAGCAACAGGTCGCAGAGCCATCTGGAAGTTTCTTGTAATGTATTTATGTCATTTATGTAATGTATTTATTAGAATACTAGGATTTTTTTGTTTTTTGAATATGTATCTTTACCATCTACAGGTGGTTGAGCATGCAGAAGATACAATTTCCATTTGCTCAGTTCAGGTAAGTCCTTGTTGGTGTGATAAACTCACTCAGGGCTATAAAAGCTATAATGCTGTATAAGCTATAAAAGTGATTGTATCAGGAATCCACTCACACACTGCCAGATGATCCTTCAAGTGCTGGCACATCCAGCAGGTAAAGGGAGAGAGAGCTGAGCTGATTGTACAAATTATTTGTCTGTAATGTACTCAATAATAATCAATCATTCATAACTCTGTAGGACACTGAAGATGAACCTTCTCTGTAGAAAACAAACCTACAAATGGAAACAAGAAACAAAAAATGCAGCATCAAGCTGTAAAGTTCAGGAAACTGGAACAGGAGATTCAGCTGCTTGATAAAGCTTGTAAGTAGCAACACTGTTAAATGTGGATTATATCAAGTCTCTGCTAACTTAAACTTCACTAAACCTGTTTTTATCTTTCTTTCTTTGCAGGGCCAACTCCAGTAGAGTGCAAATACATTTATTTACAACATGTGGTCGATGTTTTCTTTTCTTTCAAGTAACAAAATGTCAGAGAACGCAAGAGATAATTCATAGAATTAATTTATAGATCATTCATATGATCTATAATTTACACAGTGATGTCACAACAGTAAAAGTAATTTCATCTGCACACGTTTCCATCTGTTCCTCTGTGATTACATGTACTGACCACATGTGGCAGCAGAGGGCGCTGCTGTTCAGTTAAAAGGACAAATTGTTTCTCATCAGTCTGCTGCATAAACTGAACAATAACAGATAAAAGATCATCAGAGCAGCATGAATCATAACGAGCTTCATCATAAAGACAGAAGAGACACATGAAGAGGAAAACCACGATCCACGTCATGGTTACTGACTGTAACCTGACTGAGAACCAGGGTCACAGTCAGTAACCATGACCTCTAACTGTTCATCACTGAAGCTGAATCATTGCTGCGTTTTACAAACTTTAAACTAACAGATAAAAAACATTTCAGTGTCTGAAATGACTTTATGGATTTATTATTGTAAATGTAGATAATAAAATCTTAAGTTTGACTGTGATGTTTTATCAGGTATTTTAATTGACTCTGTTACTTTATCTGGTTTAACTCCCAGCTTGCCATAAAAAAAAACCAAATAAAACATTTAATGTTGTTGTCTGTACTAAATGTTCAATAATCTCAGCATGTTTATCTGCTAAAGGATTTTTTTGGTTTTATTCAGAGGAGACAGAATTCTGTTTTAATGTTCATATTTAGTGTTTTTCAATGTGTGTTTGAGGAGTTTGTTCTAGTAAAGATGAAATGTTTCAGCTCCAGTCAGGAGGATTCTTGCTGTGAACTGTTTCTGGTTAAACTGGTTTATCCTGTAGCTGCACTGGATTGGTCAGCACTCTGTGACATCACAGTGACATCACTCCCCTTCATGTGTCTCAGTGTTAACCAGCAGATAAAGCATCCTGCTGGATCACAACACAAAGTTCAGATTATGGTTTCTCTGCTGAGCTGAGGGGACGCCTCTGCTCCCTGACTGATTATCCAGCCACAGCAGAGAGCCCGGGGCCACTGACAGGGGCCCCTTATCAGCACCGAGCGCTAACACAACCCCCACAGCTGTGGCAGTAGCCAATCAGAGGCCTCGCCCTTCAAACGCTCACAGTGTCTTTACAGACGGGCCCTGACGAGACATCGAGCAGCTTTCTGAAGACTGAACGTTAATATTCACCCAAAAACACAACAAGGACGCCCGATATCCTAAATATACCCTAAATATACACCAAATATACCCTAAATATACACCAAATATACCCTAAATATACCCTAAATATACACCAAATATACCCTAAATATACACCAAATATACCCTAAATATACACCAAATATACCCTAAATATACACCAAATATACCCTAAATATACACCAAATATACCGTAATATACACCAAATATATCCTAAATATACCCTAAATATACACCAAATATATCCTAAATATACCCTAAATATACACCAAATATACCCTAAATATACCCTAAATATACACCAAATATACCCTAAATATACACCAAATATACCCTAAATATACCCTAAATATACACCAAATATACCCTAAATATACCCTAAATATACACCAAATATATCCTAAATATACCCTAAATATACACCAAATATACCCTAAATATACCCTAAATATACACCAAATATACCCTAAATATACACCAAATATACCCTAAATATACCCTAAATATACACCAAATATACCCTAAATATACCCTAAATATACACCAAATATACCCTAAATATACACCAAATATACCCTAAATATACACCAAATATACCCTAAATATACCCTAAATATACACCAAATATACCCTAAATATACACCAAATATACCCCAAATATACACTAAATATATACCAAATATACCCTAAATATACACCAAATATACCCTAAATATACACCAAATATATCCTAAATATACACCAAATATACCCTAAATATACACCAAATATATCCTAAATATACACCAAATATACCCTAAATATACACCAAATATATCCTAAATATACACCAAATATACCCTAAATATACACCAAATATACCCTAAATATACCCTAAATATACACCAAATATACCCTAAATATACACCAAATATACCCTAAATATACCCTAAATATACACCAAATATACCCTAAATATACTCTAAATATACACCAAATATACCCTAAATATACCCTAAATATACACCAAATATACCCTAAATATACACCAAATATACCCTAAATATACACCAAATATACCCTAAATATACCCTAAATATACACCAAATATACACCAAATATACACCAAATATACACCAAATATACACCAAATATACACCAAATATACACCGAATATACCCTAAATATATCCTAAATATACACCAAATATACCCTAAATATACCCTAAATATACACCAAATATATTCTAAATATACACCAAATATACACCAAATATACACCAAATATATCCTAAATATACACCAAATATACACCAAATATACACCAAATATATCCTAAATATACACCAAATATACCCTAAATATACACCAAATATACACCAAATATACACCAAATATATCCTAAATATACACCAAATATACACCAAATATACCCTAAATATACCCTAAATATACACCAAATATACACCAAATATATCCTAAATATACACCAAATATACACCAAATATATCCTAAATATACACCAAATATACCCTAAATATACACCAAATATACACCAAATATATCCTAAATATACACCAAATATACCCTAAATATACACCAAATATACCCTAAATATACACCAAATATACCCTAAATATACCCTAAATATACACCAAATATACACCAAATATACCCTAAATATACACCAAATATGCCCTAAATATACCCTAAATATACACCAAATATACCCTAAATATACCCTAAATATACACCAAATATATCCTAAAAATACTCTTAGGAAGATCCTAGGTGTCCTGGGAAAGGTTCCAGTTTGCTTTAATGACATGTTAGAGGGAAATCTAAGGCTTGTTGATGACGTCTTGGACCTTGTTTGGGTCCTTGAGGAAGTTTTTTAGGTTCACTTGAAGATCTTCTACCAGTCCTGGAAAAAGTTGAAGGGGTCAAAGATAAACATTAGGTCTGATCTCTAACAGAGTAATGACTGCGTACTAAAGGGTTTAGAAAGTTTCAGATGATTTGTGACTTTCTTCCTTTCAGGAACGAGTTAAAAATATTTGCTGGTGTTTATTTGGACCAGAGTCATGTCTCCGTCTCCGTCCTGCCGTCGGGGGACTTCCGGAGCTTTCAGTCGGCTAAAAGGTGCTGTTGCTAAGTGATGGTGGTCCTGCTCTGGAAGCGTCTCCTCCCCGCGGGCCGACCGGCTTCGCAGCCAAACATCAAACCAAACGCACCCGAGGGCTCTGCAAACACTGCACTCTTCACTTTCAGCAGCGTTTCCTGCTGCTGCGTCCAAACACCGAGGGGACCCTTTAGTCAGCTTTCAGCGCACAACACTGTCCTCCTCGTGTAGACCTGCTCTGACAGAGCGCGCCTCAATGAGCGCTTTGTTCTGTTGACTCTGCTGAGGAGTCCGGAGGAAGAACAGTGACCTGAGTCCATGAGAGAGAGCTGGCAGTGAGCGACTTCACGCCGGCTCTTTGTGCAGCAGCAGAGACGTCTCACTGAGACGCTCTTTAAACGTCCATCTGACACGACCAAACAGACTCTGAGCTTTGTGCTCCTGTCTGGAGCCACACGGCTTCTTTCTCTCTGTTGGTTTTTAACTGTTGTATCAGAGCTGCAGCTGCAGATATGAAACAACTGATCACAAACACGTCTGACAGAGGAAAGACGGTTAAAGACGGGTTCATAATCTGTCTTAAAGCAGCAGTCAGGTGTCCATATGAACAGTGAAAGAGGTTTTCCTCGCTGTAATCATTCCTCCTGTTCATACTGGATATTAAAAGATCCCCTTCAAATGTGCTTTAATGGAAGTGATGGAGGCCAAAATCCACAGTGTGTCCACACAGTCATTTAAAAGTAGATGTGAAGCTTATATGAGGCTTCAGCAGTCTGAGTTAGTCATATCAAGTGGATATCTGCCACATTTACAGTCTTTTTAGCATCAAATTCCCTCTTTGTGTTTCCTCGGACAGTGTTTCCCTGTTGAGCTGTGGTGGAAGTATAGTAACAAAAAGAGGGACTTTGGCACTAAAAAGACTGTAACGTTGAAAGATATCTACTTGATTTGACTCATTTGGACGCTGAAGCTTCATATTAGCTTCAGATAAACTTTGAAATCCATGTTTGCACAGAAGGAGGACTGTGGATTTTGTCCCCCATCACTTCCATTGTAAGTGCATTATGAAGGGATCTTCTAATGGTCAGTATGAACAGGAGGAATGATTACAGCAAGAAAAACAGGTTTCACTCTTCATTTGGGCTCCTGACTGTTGGTTTAAGACACACCTGATAAACTGTGAACTCGCCCTTTAAATCTGAAACAGTTTGTGGTTCTGATAGTTGGACACGCATCTCTTCAGATTGTTTATTTCCTGTGTTTGAATGTGAAGTCAGTGTCATCATGTATAAACTAATCTGTAGAAGTTTTTTAATGAATGAATCATCAGTGTGATTTTATTCTCTTTCACTTTCAGTAAAATCACATTTTGTAAAGGTTCATTTAAATCAGCTTCTTAAATGATGTTAAACAAATCAAAATAACATCATTTTTGAAGACTGTCACCATTTCTACATTTTAAAATTGATTTAGACGTTAATCAGTGATGGAAGAAGTACTCACATCCTTTACTGTAGTAAAAGTACCCATACAGCAAAGTAAAAATACTCCATTACAAGTAAAAGGATCTCTGTAAACTTTAAGATCTTCTCTAGAATTTCAAATTTTTTAACCCCTTATTTATCTGGGAAAACCTCATTAAGATTAAGAATATCTTTTTTAAGAGTGTGAGACAGGCAGCAACCACGAGTATGACAGAAAACACCAAATATGTCTCAAAATGTTTCACAATGTCAAACAGCTCAGTTATAAATCGTGAATAAAAATTCTAATATACATTATAAACATCTAATGTATAATATGCAATGCTCATTTTGGGGGATTTCAACCATTGCAAACTTGAAATGTCTTTACTTGGGTTTGAACAGTATATTAAGTGTGACACTAGAAACAATAAAATTCTTGACAAATGCATATATTTAAATATCCAGAACACATACAGCGAGAGCCAAACCACTGCTGTCTAACTCTGATCACAACACTGTGCAGCTCATTCCTGTCTCAGTCTTTAAGAGGAGCAAACCTCTTGTTAAAACTGTCCAGTCCGCTGACAGCAGTGAAACTCTGAAGGGGGGTTACTTGGTTACTTGAGCACAGACTGGGACATCTTCCATGAGTCTGATTTCAACAAATCCACAGAAGTCATCACAGCTTATAATAACTTCTGTGTGGATGCTGTGACACCTCAAAAGACAATAAAACAGTATCCCAACAACAAGTCCTACATTACTAAAGACATCAAGGAATGTATCAAACGCAGGAGGACCAAGTGCATCTAAGATCAGCACAGAGAGCTGAACCAGAGACTCAACACAGCTAAAAGACAATACAGGGAATCCACTGAAAAGGACTTCTGTGCAAATAATATGAAGAAACTGTGGGTCACTATTACAGATATGACTCCCCCCAGGAAACCACTGCACAACAATGACAATACTAAAAAATGATTTGAACTCCTACATTTGATTCATTAACACCATAACAATTGATGATTGTGTTCCAAGGACAGACATGAGTCCCAGAGAGGTCACAGAGGATTTAAAAGAAACAGCAGTAAGACGACAGGCCCTGGTGGTGTCTCAGCTTTCCTTTTGAAGACACCTGCAGAGGAACTCACACCATCTCTGTCTTTCAAAAGTCTGTTGATTCACATATTGTTCCATCTCTCTGGAAAACGGCAATCATTACTCCTCTTCCAAAAAAGCCTGTTCCCCAGGAAAATAATGACTATAGACCAGTAGCTCTGACCTCTATTGTAATGAAGTGTCTGGAAAAGATAATGGTGTGGAAGCTGAAGTCAAACATAAACGGACAGCCAGATTCTTCTTAGTTTGCCTATGAAGACAATCGTGGCACTGATGATGTAATACTGACTAGACTTCAGCTCTTCAGCACACATCCTTCTCAGCAAACTCAGACAGACATCTGTTAACCCATATATCATCAGGCGGTATCGCCCAGTTTTGGCTGACCCCTCCCATGTTCTGTATCAGAATACAAACTGCTCCCATCAGGTAGACGCTACAGGGTTCCAATTAAATACAGGAAAAGATGCCTTTCATCCCTCCATCAGTGAATCTCCTCAACTCAGGACATAAGGAGGCTGTGAAATGAGGGGCTGCACTACAATTGTGCATATTTTTTATATGGCAGCCTTTATGTCCAAGACAAAACAACCCGGATCCATCAATAAGTGAAATAACATGAATCTACAGCCATAACGCTCTGACACATCCAGACTCTAAATATGTAATATTGTATGTGAATAATGGAAATAATAAAAAATATAGAAAAGGTGAAAATGATAACAATAACAGTAATAATACAAATAATAATGAGAAGTTTTGTAGTCATTGTGCATGTTTCAAAAACAACTTACAGCGACAGAAAAACCAGATCAAAGTGTAATAAAAATGAAAGATTGAAACTGAAATGTTAATAAATGAGATAAAAAGTGTCATTCTGAAATAAAATCTTGTGTTTTTAGAAGAAGAAAGTCCATCACAGACACAGAGGTGTGATGATAACCTCCTGACCTGAGCTCGTCCCCACAGCACACTCATTATGATGTCATTATGCTTTTATCCAATCAGAGAGTGTGATCTGCTGCAGTCATAATGAAGTTACAGATTAAATCTGAAAGCTGGAGAAACTCACCTGATGAACCTTTTAACCCTTTAATTTCTGCCTTTCATTAATTTATTGTCTATTTCTTCTTCTGTGACTCTTTGGCTGTAAATCAGTAAATGTTCCAGCTGTTCATCTGTCAGTATGTGTGGAGTTAACAGTTTCCTGCATTCTCATAGAATTTACATAAAGTTGCATATTAAATGAGACATTCCTGTAAAACATGATTTAAAAGACAGGTCAAGTTTCTAGATGGTTGCTGTGATTTCTCTTTGTTGTTCAGGGTAAGCAGCTCTTTTATAACAACATCCTGTTAACAGTTTAACAGAAACAGGAACCAAGTCAATAAATAAAACAGAAAACTGTCAGTAAATAGGTCCAGGGTCAGTGAATCACAGGAAACAGTTATGAACTTAAACTTCTCAGACACTGTTATACAGTATCTGTGATGCCAAACACAACATTATTCAACAAAACAACAGCTTCATTAACAATTCAAATGTTTTCAGTGTGTTTTCTATTTTGTTTAGTCCAGGACAAAAACATTCAGGAGGAAAACAGTGAGTGAGCTATGATTTGGCTGAAGAGCAAAGTGAGTCACATTTTCTTTTGTGCTGAAATATTAACCCTGAAATATTCTGCAGTACAGATGATCTGTTTAATATGCTGACGTTTGATCACTTGGATGGATAATTTAATGAGTTCACTCTGATTTCTCCAGTGTTGTTTAGTAAATATTTTTGTCTGATTTATGAATGTTGTTGTGGAGAGTGATGAAGAGTCTGAAGATTTGATATTGAGAAATGATCCTGATTTGTATGAAATTGTCTTTTTGCAGAAAAATCAAAACCTCTCATACACATGTTAGATGACAGTGAGGTCCAGTACCAGAATTAAACTAACAGAAACAGAAGTAACAGCAATCGTCCTGATGTGAATCTGTTTCTACTGTTTCCACCTGCTCGCCTCGTCTCTACATGCAGCTCTGCCTTCAGTCTGATCTCAGAGCTGCAGAGCTGCAGAGCTGCGAGGCGTCTGACATCTGAGGCTCAGTGATAGAGGCTGCAGCCAGAACATGAACTCCCTGTAGGCCGCAGTTACATCAAAGAGGAGCTGGAATCATATTAAAACTCTGCCCACAGCCCTCAGACACTGCTAACACCACCAACACTCACAAACACTCACAAATTCTCACAAACACTCATAAACTCTCACAAATGCTCACAAACACTCACAAACACTCACAAACGCTCACTAACGCTCACAAACGCTCCCTAACACTCACTAACAATAACATTCACTAACACAAACGCTCACTAACACTAACATTCACTAACACAAACGCTCACTAACACAAACGCTCACTAACACAAACGCTCACTAACACTAACATTCACTAACACTAACATTCACTAACACTAACATTCACTAACACAAACGCTCACTAACACAAACATTCACTAACACTAACATTCACTAACACAAACATTCACTAACAAACATTCACTAACACAAACGCTCACTAACACAAACATTCACTAACAAACATTCACTAACACAAACGCTCACTAACAAACATTCACTAACACAAACGCTCACTAACAAACATTCACTAACAAACATTCACTAACACAAACATTCACTAACACAAACATTCACTAACACAAATGCTCACTAACACTGACATTCACTAACAATAACATTCACTAACACAAACATTCACTAACACAAACATTCACTAACACAAACGCTCACTAACACTAACATTCACTAACACTAACATTCACTAACAATAACATTCACTAACACAAAACGCTCACTAACACTAACATTCACTAACACTAACATTCACTAACAATAACATTCACTAACACAAAACGCTCACTAACACTAACATTCACTAACACTAACATTCACTAACAATAACATTCACTAACACAAAACGCTCACTAACACTAACATTCACTAACACTAACATTCACTAACACAAACGCTCACTAACACTAACATTCACTAACACAAACATTCACTAACAATAACATTCACTAACACAAATGCTCACTAACACAAACGCTCACTAACACTAACATTCACTAACACAAACATTTACTAACAATAACATTCACTAACACAAACGCTCACTAACACAAACGCTCACTAACACTAACATTCATTAACACAAACATTCACTAACACTAACATTCACTAACACAAACGCTCACTAACACAAACGCTCACTAACACTAACATTCACTAACACAAACGCTCACTAACACTAACATTCACTAACACTAACATTCACTAACACAAACATTTACTAACACTAACATTCACTAACACAAACATTCACTAACACAAACGCTCACTAACACAAATGCTCACTAACACTAACATTCACTAACACAAATGCTCACTAACACTAACATTCACTAACACAAACGCTCACTAACACTAACATTCACTAACACTAACATTCACTAACACAAACGCTCACTAACACAAACATTCACTAACACTAACATTCACAAACACAAACATTTACTAATACTAACATTCACTAACACAAACATTCACTAACACAAACGCTCACTAACACAAATGCTCACTAACACTAACATTCACTAACACTAACATTCACTAACACTAACATTCACTAACACAAACGCTCACTAACACTAACATTCACTAACACTAACATTCACTAACACTAACATTCACAAACACAAACATTTACTAATACTAACATTCACTAACACAAACATTCACTAACACAAACGCTCACTAACACAAATGCTCACTAACACTAACATTCACTAACACTAACATTCACTAACACAAACGCTCACTAACACAAATGCTCACTAACACTAACATTCACTAACACTAACATTCACTAACACAAACATTCACTAACACAAACGCTCACTAACACAAACGCTCACTAACACTAACATTCACTAACAATAACATTCACTAACACAAACGCTCACTAACACAAACATTCACTAACACAAATGCTCACTAACACAAACGCTCACTAACACTAACATTCACTAACACTAACATTCACTAACACTAACATTCACTAACACAAACATTTACTAACACTAACATTCACTAACACAAACATTCACTAACACAAACGCTCACTAACACAAATGCTCACTAACACTAACATTCACTGACACAAATGCTCACTAACACAAACGCTCACTAACACTAACATTCACTAACACAAACATTTACTAACACTAACATTCACTAACACAAACATTCACTAACACAAACGCTCACTAACACAAATGCTCACTAACACTAACATTCACTAACACAAACATTCACTAACACAAATGCTCACTAACACTAACATTCACTAACACAAACGCTCACTAACACTAACATTCACTAACACTAACATTCACTAACACAAACATTTACTAACACTAACATTCACTAACACAAACATTCACTAACACAAACGCTCACTAACACAAATGCTCACTAACACTAACATTCACTAACACAAATGCTCACTAACACTAACATTCACTAACACAAACGCTCACTAACACTAACATTCACTAACACTAACATTCACTAACACAAACGCTCACTAACACAAACATTCACTAACACTAACATTCACAAACACAAACATTTACTAATACTAACATTCACTAACACAAACATTCACTAACACAAACGCTCACTAACACAAATGCTCACTAACACTAACATTCACTAACACTAACATTCACTAACACTAACATTCACAAACACAAACATTTACTAATACTAACATTCACTAACACAAACATTCACTAACACAAACGCTCACTAACACAAATGCTCACTAACACTAACATTCACTAACACTAACATTCACTAACACAAACGCTCACTAACACAAATGCTCACTAACACTAACATTCACTAACACTAACATTCACTAACACTAACATTCACTAACACAAACATTCACTAACACAAACGCTCACTAACACAAACGCTCACTAACACTAACATTCACTAACAATAACATTCACTAACACAAACGCTCACTAACACAAACATTCACTAACACAAATGCTCACTAACACAAACGCTCACTAACACTAACATTCACTAACACTAACATTCACTAACACTAACATTCACTAACACAAACATTTACTAACACTAACATTCACTAACACAAACATTCACTAACACAAACGCTCACTAACACAAATGCTCACTAACACTAACATTCACTGACACAAATGCTCACTAACACAAACGCTCACTAACACTAACATTCACTAACACAAACATTTACTAACACTAACATTCACTAACACAAACATTCACTAACACAAACGCTCACTAACACAAATGCTCACTAACACTAACATTCACTAACACAAACATTCACTAACACAAATGCTCACTAACACTAACATTCACTAACACAAACGCTCACTAACACTAACATTCACTAACACTAACATTCACTAACACAAACGCTCACTAACACAAACATTCACTAACACTAACATTCACAAACACAAACATTTACTAATACTAACATTCACTAACACAAACATTCACTAACACAAACGCTCACTAACACAAATGCTCACTAACACTAACATTCACTAACACTAACATTCACTAACACAAACGCTCACTAACACTAACATTCACTAACACTAACATTCACTAACACTAACATTCACTAACACTAACATTCACAAACACAAACATTTACTAATACTAACATTCACTAACACAAACATTCACTAACACAAACGCTCACTAACACAAATGCTCACTAACACTAACATTCACTAACACTAACATTCACTAACACAAACGCTCACTAACACTAACATTCACTAACACTAACATTCACTAACACTAACATTCACTAACACAAACATTCACTAACACAAACGCTCACTAACACAAACGCTCACTAACACTAACATTCACTAACAATAACATTCACTAACACAAACGCTCACTAACACAAACATTCACTAACACAAATGCTCACTAACACAAACGCTCACTAACATTCACTAACACTAACATTCACTAACACAAATGCTCACTAACACTGACATTCACTAACACTAACATTCACTAACACAAACATTCACTAACACAAACGCTCACTAACACAAATGCTCACTAACACTAACATTCACTGACACAAATGCTCACTAACACAAACGCTCACTAACACTAACATTCACTAACACTAACATTCACTAACACAAACATTTACTAACAATAACATTCACTAACACTAACATTCACTAACACAAACGCTCACTAACACTAACATTCACTAACACAAACGCTCACTAACACTAACATTCACTAACACTAACATTCACTAACACAAACATTTACTTACACTAACATTCACTAACACAAACATTCACTAACACAAACGCTCACTAACACAAATGCTCACTAACACTAACATTCACTAACACTAACATTCACTAACAATAACATTCACTAACACAAATGCTCACTAACACAAACGCTCACTAACAATAACATTCACTAACAATAACATTTACTAACAATAACATTCACTAACACAAACGCTCACTAACACAAACATTCACTAACACAAACGCTCACTAACACTAACATTCACTAATAATAACATTCACTAACACTAACGCTCACTAACACAAACGCTCACTAACACTAACGCTCACTAACACTAACATTCACTAACACTAACGCTCACTAACACTAACATTCACTAACACTAACGCTCACTAACACAAACGCTCACTAACACTAACATTCACTAACACTAACATTCACTAACAATAACATTCACTAACACAAACGCTCACTAACACAAACGCTCACTAACACAAACGCTCACTAACACTAACATTCACTAACACTAACGCTCACTAACACTAACATTCACTAACACAAACGCTCACTAACACTAACATTCACTAACACTAACATTCACTAACACTAACGCTCACTAACACAAACGCTCACTAACACAAACGCTCACTAACACTAACATTCACTAACACTAACGCTCACTAACACAAACGCTCACTAACACTAACATTCACTAACACTAACATTCACTAACACTAACATTCACTAACAATAACATTCACTAACACAAACGCTCACTAACACAAACGCTCACTAACACTAACATTCACTAACAATAACATTCACTAACACTAACACTCACTAACACAAACGCTCACTAACACTAACGCTCACTAACACTAACATTCACTAACACAAACGCTCACTAACACTAACATTCACTAACAATAACATTCACTAACACTAACGCTCACTAACACTAACATTCACTAACAATAACATTCACTAACACAAACGCTCACTAACACAAACGCTCACTAACACTAACATTCACTAACACTAACGCTCACTAACACAAACGCTCACTAACACAAACGCTCACTAACAATAACATTCACTAACACTAACGCTCACTAACACAAACGCTCACTAACACTATCATTCACTAACACAAACGCTCACTAACACTAACGCTCACTAACACTAACATTCACTAACACTAACGCTCACTAACACAAACGCTCACTAACACTAACATTCACTAACACAAACGCTCACTAACACTAACATTCACTAACACAAACGCTCACTAACACTAACATTCACTAACACTAACATTCACTAACACAAACGCTCACTAACACTAACGCTCACTAACACTAACATTCACTAACACTAACGCTCACTAACACAAACGCTCACTAACACTAACATTCACTAACACAAACGCTCACTAACACTAACATTCACTAACACAAACGCTCACTAACAATAACATTCACTAACACTAACATTCACTAACAATAACATTCACTAACACAAACATTCACTAACACTAACGCTCACTAACAATAACATTCACTAACACTAACATTCACTAACACTAACGCTCACTAACACAAACGCTCACTAACACTAACATTCACTAACAATAACACTCACTAACACTAACATTCACTAACATGCTGTTTGTTTGACATTGAAATCACATGAACGGCTGAAGTGGAGTGAAACTGATTGATCAGCAGCGAGCAGCGAGGGATAACGGCTGAAAGCGGCTGTGATGTGACTCAAAGAGTTCGACTGAGTCCTCACAGAGCTAATAAATGTCCCATGATGCACCATTATTTGTGACCACCATGCCGACATCACAGCACAGCTGAGGCACCGCTAAGCCGCCGCCGCGTTGCAGCAACACATCCAGATTCTAACAAGCTCGTTAAGTCTGCAGAGGGATTAACGAGCTCAAACTTCCATCAGAACACTTACAGAATGCTCAGAGAACGTTCTACTGGAGGCAACAAAGGACAAAAAGACAGAGAGAGAGAGTGTGTGTGTGTGTGTGTGTGTGTGTGTGTGTGTGTGCATGTTCTGGATCAGACACACACACTTGTGTTGCTGCCTGTTGTTGAGTCTTCACAGCTCTCACAGACTTCTCTAAAAAAACTTTTCATCAAAAACTAAATCAATAAAACACACTGACAATCAATCAATCAATCAATCAATCACTCCATCGATAATGTGCAGACGGGTGACAAATGAAAGTATAAACCAACATAAAGTGTGTTAGTAAAGTGTTGGGCCTCCACGTGCTGCCAGAACAGCTTCAGTGCTGCTTGTTATTGATCCTACAGTCTGAACTCTACTGGAGGGATGAACACCGTTCTTCCAAAGATATTCCCTCATGTGGTGTTTAGATGATGGTGGTGGAGAGCTCTGTCTAACACGTCGCTCCTAAACCTCCCACAGCTGTTCAGCTGGGTTGAGATGTGGTGACTGTGAAGGCCATAGCATATGATTCACATCATTTTCATACTCATCAAACCATTCAGTGAGCCCTCGTGTCCTATGGATGGAGGCACTGTCATCCTGGAAGAGACCCCTCCCATCAGGATAGAAATGTTTCATCATAGGATAAAGGTGATCACTCACAACAACTTTGTATTGATCTGCAGTGATGCTTCCCTCTAAGGGGACAAGTGGAGCCAAACCATGCTGTTTATATACTGTTATATACATATACTGTAATATATACTGTAGTATACTGTATATATAAATTAATATAATGTATCATAAGGTTGTACTTGTTGTTATTATGAGCTCATTATATTGTTGCTTGTGTTTTGGTATTTTCAGTGTTTCTGAGCAGATTTCTTGTTTTTTTCTCCTTTTTATGTTTTAGTGTTTGTTAAATTTCTCTTGACGTTTCTTTTAGTTTCTGCTGCAGTTTTGGATTCATTACTTTTATCTGCTAAATTTATGGATTGATGCATTTTCTTTGTCTTTTAGTATCTGCTGCATGTTTGCATTCAGAGTGCATCACACTCCTGTGTTTGAGTATTTGTCGTAGCTCTGATGCATATGTTTCAGCTGTTATATGTGTTTTAGTGCTTTCTGCATTTATTTAAACTCTCTGCATTTCTCTGAATTTGTGTTTTCACTTTTGTGTGATGTTTCAGTGTTTGTTGGATGTTTGTGTGAACACATTTCGTGTGACCGTCTGACGGTGGGTGGAGGTGCTGGGTGGTGTGACATCATCACTGACCTCAGTGAGGTCACCCTGTACTGATGTCACATAACACAGTCTGTCACTATGAGGAGCGACCCTTTAAATGATCCATGAAATGTTATAAAATGAGTCAGATGATCTGAAATTCGCAGGGTGATGTCACCATGGTAACAAGGTCAGGTTAAATAAGGTTGTTATGTGAGTTACTCTGGTCTGAAGACAATAAGATGCACATAATACACCTTCAACCCCCATTCACAGAACCATTAATGTCATTAAGGAATTACAATTAGTTTTAAAGGGTTAATTAAAGTGTAAATTAACGTATGAACAGACTTTTAACGGATTATCTCCACAGTTTAAGGAGGTTAAATCCTTTTAAACCTGAGAGAAGAAAGTCATCCTCTAATTAAACCTCATGAAGGCAGAAATGAAGAAGAACCTGTGATACATTTTAACAGTTTTAATTTAATATTAACAGTTTTAAATCCTTTAATCTCAGCAGGTGATCCATTAAAATCCTCTCTGAAGCATTTGTGGATTCTCTGAATGTTTCTTCATGATCCAGTGTTTTGGTGCATGTTTCTCTGTTGTTTTCTTTTTCCTTGTAGAAAATCTTCCCCTCTGTTGGAAATATGTTGAAATATTCTCACTGCACAGCCAGATTTTAAAATAGTTTTAATAAAAGTTTTTAGGAAAGAAACGAGATGATGACAGACAGATGTTCAGACAGAATCATGGTGAAGAAAGAGAAACACCTCAGTCATCACTGACGCTACTTCTCCTCCCTGGATTGGTCAGTTCCCAGAGGAGATGAGCCAGTGGTTGCTCCTCTCTCACCTCAGCGACGGCGAAATGTCCATGAGAAGAATCAGTTTGTAAATGGCAGAAGAGCTGGAGTCCTCAGACTGTGATGGAGGTGCGGGTGCAGCTGGTTCTGGATCAACATCACCACGTTATAAGTGGATTCCTCACAACATCACGCCATCATCATCATCATCACGTCATCATCATCATCGTTTGTTGTGTTCAGTTTGAAAGAATCAAAGAGTTCTTTAAACCTGCAGGAACTGATGCTTTGTCCACTAGTTTTTAGCAGAAATTATATTAGCTGATTATTACATTAGGTGGTTGTTATATTAGTTGATTATTACATTAGGTGGTTGTTATATTAGTTGATTATTACATTAGGTGGTTGTTATATTAGCTGATTATTACATTAGGTGGTTGTTATATTAGTTGATTATTACATTAGGTGGTTGTTATATTAGTTGATTATTACATTAGGTGGTTGTTATATTAGCTGATTATTACATTAGGTGGTTGTTATATTAGTTGATTATTACATTAGGTGGTTGTTATATTAGTTGATTATTACATTAGGTGGTTGTTATATTAGTTGATTATTACATTAGGTGGTTGTTATATTAGTTGATTATTACATTAGGTGGTTGTTATATTAGCTGATTATTACATTAGGTGGTTGTTATATTAGTTGATTATTACATTAGGTGGTTGTTATATTAGCTGATTATTACATTAGGTGGTTGTTATATTAGCTGATTATTACATTAGGTGGTTGTTATATTAGTTGATTATTACATTAGGTGGTTGTTATATTAGCTGATTATTACATTAGGTGGTTGTTATATTAGCTGATTATTACATTAGGTGGTTGTTATATTAGCTGATTATTACATTAGGTGGTTGTTATATTAGCTGATTATTACATTAGGTGGTTGTTATATATAGACACTTATCTTCATAATTAAACCATGTTTGTACCATGCACTCCAGAACGACCCACAGAGTATAATATGTCACTTTCCAAAACCGTTACACATCACTGTTAATAAATTTTCATGGTGTAACAACGCTGTGGTTAGGGTCTGGTTAGAGTTAGGGAAAGATCATGGTTTGGGTTAAAATTATCACTTGAAACGTGGTTTTTACTTCCTTAAAGTTAGGCAACCTCCGTCGTCATGGCTACGGTAAACACCATGACAATTGTTATGGTTTTCAAAAATAATATTTCGACTCATGGTTGGAAACGGGAAGCGAACAGCGGTCTCCTGCAGCTAAGCACTTTTTGCCATCTATCTATCTATCTAGCCATCCACACGACCCCTCGCCTCCAAATATGGAAATTGTCATCTTATATTGACGTCATCTGAACTGTGTCACTTCCCCGGGTCATAGGTCAAAGGTTGTTTTTGCCAGCTTGAAATTTAGACCTATACTGTCATTTTTCTTGTGAAGACGGGCTGTGTTTTTATATGAGGTGATTATCATATTGGATTATTAATAATATAATTAGTGAGTATTTCTTTTTATTTCCGTGTAATGACATGATGTATTCTTACATCAAGGCTCAGCTGAGGGAAATCAAAGCAGCATAGATGCTGTGAAACCTCCAGCGGGACTCTGCTGCTGCTTCATGATCAGAAGAAGAAGAAGAAGCTGAATCTTCTTACATTTGCTCCCATGAAACGAGTGTGATCACTCTCCTCCCCACAGATCATTAATATCAGAGGTGAGCACGTCTCAGTGGGACTCTGAACATGACAGGAAGTGAAGTTTCAGCTCCACTTCCTCTCTAATAATTTACAAATGTACATGATTCTCATCCTGGATCAGACCCTTTATTTAATGTGTGAACATCAACCCAAAGCTTCAGATTATTACTCGGTGTCAGTCTGTGTTTATGTGTTTATTATATGTGAACGCTTCTTCCTGTTTCTGTCTGTATTCAGTGATTAAAGGAAAAGAAGTTGCTGAAGCCAAAAGATAATCAAGCAAACCAATAATGACTCCACATCGTTCAGTGTTTTTAGAGTTTAATATTCAGTAGGTGTTATTTCTTCAGTTATTCAGTCTTCAATTTAGTTGTGATAAAATCTGAAATCTGTAACTTTTTAACTTTTCTGATGCAAATAAACTCGACTTCTGCAGTGAAAAAGAAAAATCATTTAGTTTATTAGTGCTTTTCCCGGAGCTTTCAACAGGTCTTCTTCAGTGGAAGTTTACTCAGTTGTCCAGAAGAAGTCTGTTTCCTTTTAACCAGGTGGATTATACAAATTAGACCCTTGATGGATTAAACACAATGACAGCGTTTGAAACTCAGTATGAACACGAGTTGAACACTGTTGATGTTTTAATATATGAATGTCGCTTTAGTCGCTGGTTCCTCTGGTCCAAAGAAAGTTTGTTATTCCACATCAGACAAGCATAAAAACTTTTGTTATTTTTGGATTTTGTGCAGATTGAAAAAATGTGAATAAAACAGGTGGATGGAAACACAGCCGGTTGACTTTGACTGTCAGAAAACATTCATGGTCTAAATTGTTGGTCGTGGGTGTGTCTGCAGTGCAAAGCTACCGTTAGGCTTTTTTAAACCTTTTGTAAGAAAGTTCATGAAGTTTTTCTGAACCAGAATGCTTCGTTTGCTCGTTAAAGAAGAGGAGGACACCTTCTGTTCTTCACATTCTGCTGAAGGTTTGAATGTTTGGACATGAAGAATGAGCTAAGATCATCTGATTCATGCTTCTTAATAAAACTCAGAAGATGATTTTTATTGGTTCCAGATTCTTCACGGAGTTGCAGCCGCAGATAAAAACTGTATAGTTGTGTGTTTGATGATCAGTCGTGCATACCTCGTCTCTCCTCGCTGATCACTGTGCTGGTTTGAAGTTGTGTAACCTGCAGCTGTGATGAAATATGAAGTCACATGTGTGTAGTATGTAAATATAAAACAGCTTCATTAAAACTGTTTTCTGTCCTCATATCTGGAACTTTCTGTCTGACTGAAACACTTTTCTCTCACAGAAGGTCAAAGACTTTTCAAATGTGACTCATTAAAAGCATGGGTGCCAATAATTTATCAAAAAACTGAATATTTTCATATCAGAAATGGGCAAACGCGTATGAAATGATGCTGCTTTAAGAAAAAGAAAAGCGGCATTGATAAGAGTGATTTATATTCAGTTTTGAAAATACTTTTTAAATGAATCTCACACGAGTCAGTCGACAGTCAGATAAGAGTTTTTCATTCTCTGAGCGGCTCTTCACTGATTTGTCAGGCAGAATAAACTGAATCAATTTACAGCAGCATGAATGAAGCTCATTGTTCTGCTCCAGATGGATTCGAAACACTAAATAAGAACATTAAGTCTGTCTGTCGCTCACATTATGTTTCTGAAACAAACTGCAGCAACGTCTGAGACTCAGGATGAATCTGATGTCAGTGCAGCTACAGTTGGCAGGACCAGAGTCTGACTGGATCTTTATTAGATCGAGTTTCATCAGGTGCAAAACTTCCAGATCCTCCAGGGTTAGGGTTAGTATCATTAAAAAATCACTTCAAAGTGCTTTACAGAGCGACAGAGAGGAGAAAATAAGTCAAATACAGACAGAATGCATGAACACACAACACACACAAAACTAACTAAAAACTAAATTAAATGAAAGTATCTTTATATTATATTTTCAGGATGTTCCTCAGGTAGATAAACAGTTTAATTGACCTTAAAGTCATCCTGTAACGAACAGAGAGCCAGCGGACAACTCTGCCTCCGGGATATTAGGTTCATATACGACTAAACTGCAACAGCAAATACGTTGTGTTAGAAATGTAAAGCTCATGAATCATGTGAGTGAAATGTTCAACAACGTACCTGGATGTTGTTTTTATACCTAAATATCTGCTGTTGCAGTGATGTTGCATGAGACTGAAGGACCAACACACTGAAGAAAACAGAGCTGAAACTAAATTAAAGGAACAGTCTCACTGATGTGTTTTGACAGTGACTTTGTTTGTTGTTGATTGAAACTGAAATAAAGTTGTGTTAAAACCAGATATTTGGCAGGTAGGAGAGGTACTTCGGGGGCTTTAAACCAAGTGAATCATGAGGCTCAAACACAACATACCTTTATTGACTAATGTGGAGGGTTGGTGAAGGGAGCAGGGTCTGCTCTCAGGGCTGCTTCAGACACACATCCACTCCCTCAGCACCACAGTATCCTCAGAACTAACAGTCACTTATGACACACTGTCAGCCTCCTCTTCTCTCTGTCTGTTCACTACTACTTTTTAAGGGCCTCTCTCACCTGGCTGATTAGTAACCATCCTCAGGTGTGCTCCCTCCAAGACCTCAGGAGCTGACAAAAGTAGAACTGCTGCCTGAACATTATTCCCAGCTGGTGTCAGTGAGTAGATGGTGTTCTGTCTCTTCTGTCTCACACGTGTGAGACAAACAACATACACTCCATAAATAAAAAGAAAAGATAATGAACCTGTAAATATCCCACCGGGGAGGTTTCAGCCAGAAGAGATGAACATATGATGAGGAAGAAGAGAGGAGGACGATGATGACACAAAGCAGATCAATTGCTGAATACCTTTGTGTGTGTTGGTTTAATTTTAATTTCTAATTTAACCATCACTCATTTTATACCAAACATCACCTAACAAAGAACATCAGTAGAGACTTAAAGATGAACACAAACAATTAAAAAGTATAAGGCTGTCAATGACGATTAATCTGGAAACCTAAGGGTTATTTAAAAAAAATTAAAATTCATTAAAAAAAATAAAATTATTAATAATAAATAAATAAATAATAAATAATAAAATTAATCATATTACCAAGTTTGACCCCAACTTCCTTCCATAATTCCAGCTCTGATGTTTACCTGAAAGGCATAGCAAACACGGATAACACGGCGACTCCCCCGTTGTGGTGAACTGCAAATTTCATTTTAAAAAGCCTCCAGATGGAAGTTTAGGTAAAACCAAAGTTGTGTGCACATATGTGTGTGTGCAGTGATGAACTGTCTTTCCACAGAAGCACAAGTCTGAAGTACCAAGCACATCTTTGCTGATGTTATCAAAGATGCTAGCCAGGACAAGTCTGTCAACAAAGAGACAACAACTAAGCTAACCAATGCAATCGCTAAATGGATCACCATGGACTGAAGGCCCATCAACATTATTGAAGACCAGGGGCTTCAAAGCATTATCCAGATCGCCTCAGGCCCACGCCATCCAAGCCACCTTGGAGGGAAACCTGTGTGAGAAGGCAATGAAAGCAGAGCAGTTGAACAAGCTACATTGACTGGAGACCACTGGACATCAGTAAGCAACCATAACTACCTCGGGGTAACAGCACACCTAATCGATGACAAATGGTAACTGCACTTGTTCATTTTGGGTGTGCTGAAATCAGAGGAAAGGTATTTTGAAGCATGTGCTAGCCAGTTTCCTGAAGTTGCAAAGGAGTGGGAGATAACAGTCTACCATTCGAGCATATGCCCTGTGTAGCACACATTATACAGACGGTAATCACAGTGGCTCTCTGTGACATCAGGTTTGACGGTGCTTTAGCCAAAATATTCAGACATTTCAAACACAGTCCTGCAAACACAGCAGAGTTCAGCAAACCTCTCATGGGCAACAAGAGGAGTCACTCCTCCAGGATGTACCCACACGCTGGAATTCAACTCTCGAAATGAAAAAGCAGGTCCAACACAACAAAGACCCACTTGTGCACAGCAGAAGCACAACTTAGCCACGCTAGCTTCAGCTGAATATGACAGGCTGGCTATCCTCTCTTAACAAATACAATTAATATAATAATAATAATATAATAACTTTGTTTTTGTATTTTAGAAATCATTTCGGCCCGTCCCCTGAATGGGTGTTATCTTGAAAAAGTGTAGTCATTAATTCTGTTGGTCTTGTGTGTTTGTAGGTATGTCACCGAGCTCCTGGGTATGTGTCCTGCTCTGTGGTGCTGCCTGCACTCAGCCACCTCTCAAGGACCTCAATAGATGAAAGGAGAACACAAACCTGTCATGGCTAAAGGTAGCAACAGCTCTAGATCCCAGATTCAAGGACCTCAGGTGCCCAGAGGGAAGAGATGTGGTGAAGGTGGAGTGAGATGCTGAAGGGCAGAGAACCTGCATCACAGCCCTGCACAGAGGAAATGGAACCAGAGCCACCAAAGAAGAAGATGGCCCTCCTACTGAGGGGCTCAGAGTCAGAGTCTGATGATGAGGCACTGTCATGTCACACAAGTTCACTCTGTTGTCTCTTTAAAGACACTTTGGCGTTCAGTTTCTTAAATAGGCCTACTCACTGCAGCATTCATTTGGGTGAGATGTTACTTTGCAAACAATTTACAGGCTGTTTACAGTCACTCTGTAGCAGACGTTACTTTGTAACTGTTCTTTATGTGCTTTTCTGCTAATTAAGTCTGCTATTCATTATGGATGTTGTGGGCAATGCCAAACACTCCCTGATAAATTAACTCAGCTGAGATGTTATAATAAAGTTAAAAAAAAGATTCCTCAACCAGTTTTTTTATTCCAACAGCACACATATATTAGTTTTATCTCCCCCAAAAATACAAGTAAATACTAGTATTTTAAACTTGTGATTAATCAGGATTAATCACAGCCTATTATTATGATTAACTCGATTAAATGTTTTAATTGATTGACAGCACTATGTAAATAAAATATGTAGTTTTTGGTTCCTTAAGGTGTTCTGAACCTCCTCCGAGTGTTCAGGAGTCATCTAATAATAATAATCTGCGATTGTTTCTAAGAGTCTTTGCTTACGATGCTTTTGGGAAACACCTCCGAAGCTTAAGAAGGTTCGTAAAATGGATTTATGATCATCTGAGCCTGAAGATGCTTTTGCTTTTAGTGATGTTTTTTGGTTCAGTTGGGTTGTTTTTTGTGTGTGAAAAGAAACTGAACCACCTTTTGATTGACAGCTTTCACAGCTGCTAAAATGTACCGAACTGAACGAGAAACACAGCAGAGTTTGTTTAAAGCAAACAGGTGAAAAAAGTCAATTTTATTGTTCATTTTTTCTTTCTTCTCACATAGAGCAGATCTAGACCGTACTTATTTACAGAGACCCAACATTCCTCCATGAGCAGCACTTGGTGACAGCAGCAGGGAAAAACTCCCCTTTAACAGGAAGAAACCTCGAGCAGCACCGGCTGTAGGTGGGCACCATCTGCTTGAACAGACCAGTGAGTTTTAATGTGATATTATTATATTCTCTGGAGTTTCTGTTTTCCTTCAGTGTTTCTCACTTTTCTTGATCTTTGAGCTCAAACAAACGTGTTGCTCATCAAACATTTGCAAACATGATTATTTAAAAATGTTTGAATCCTGCAGGATCAGAATCAGGTTATTAGCTGAGTATGCAGCATACAGAGAGACGTATGTTATATCACATATTCAGCTGCAGCACGAAGAAGAATCACACAGAAGGCGTGTGTGGTAGTATTATAAAGACAGAAGAAGAAATGAAGCTGCAGAGGAAACCATCAGCCTGCTGTGTGTGTGTGTGTGTGGGGGGGGGGGGGGGGGTATTAGTCAAACAGCAGGGGGGGTTAACACACAGAAACATATGGACACACACAGATGTTAACATGACGGGGGGGTGGGGGGGCCGTCACTGGGGAAACAGCTCATCACCTGCAGGAGGTCATCATCACATCACGTCACAGTTACAGTCTGAGTGACGATCCTGAAGGAGCTGCAGAGAGATTTGACCTCTGACCTTGATGAAGTGCTCCTGTCTTCTCTCCGTCTGCAGTCTCACTTCAGTCAGGACGATGTCATCCAGCTCTCTTCTGATTTGTTCAGTCTGAGAGTAGATTGACTCTCGCCCACCTGACTGATGACTGTGTTTGTTCTGCTTTGTGATTGGTGGACACACAGGAGTGTTTCCTAATCTGCCCTATCAGCAGTAATCTGCAGGACGACATCATCTGTCTGTGCTTTTTAAAACCGTCACACATCAATGTTAAAACATAATGATGTTTATGATGTGACAGCTGTGGTTAAGGTCTGGTTAGGTTCAGGTAAAGATCATGTTGGGTTAAAATGATCACTTTGTTAAGGTCAGAGAAACATGGTGTGGGTTAAAGTTACTACTTCCTTAAAGTTAGGCGCCTTTGTTGTCATGGCAACAATAATAACCACGAGGTTATTATTCATCCACCCTCCTCCATTGAATGAGGAAATCTCTCCACATATATAAACGTCATCCGAGCTGCAGCACTGCTCCGACTCGCAGTTACTGCGACCGCTAGATGGCAGCTGTCACTCAATCTAACTACAGACTGACATTATCACCTGTGGTGTCGTTTTCTTGGAGGACCTCGAGGTCTCGTTAAATGACATTATCTGGGAGCGATCAGTACAGTGTGCAGATCTTCTGTCTGATTTTTGCCTTTTCTTTGATCCTGCTCCTGCGGAAGTGTCGACACTCGAGTACAAACAGCAGCAGCAATTTTAAAGAATGACAGCGAGCAGCAGCAGTGACGTCAGCAGAGCGGTTATTGAGTGTTTTACAAGTGAAACACACCTGCTAATTGAATACTCCAGTGTTTTGCTCATGTCATGCACCTTTTAAACACGGATAAAAGATGTGTTGATGGAGAAGAAAACAAAATGAATTCAACAATAAGTTTACACAGCAACACTTTAATTCAGATTCAGTGAAGGTGGAGTAAAGCGTCTAAACTTTGTCATAAATATGAATCTTTATCTGCTTTGTCTCACTAATGACGAGGATCATATTTGAGTCTGTGATGTGTCTTCCTGTCAGACTGACCTGCAGCTTCAGATACAATGATAACAGCTGAGGTAAGAAGGAGCTACGGGAGGAACAATAGTCAGTTGTATTGAAGTTAAACAGTGTCGGTGCCAACACAAACTGACAGCAGTTTGAATACAATCAGTGCTGAACAGCAGACTGACAGGAACAAACAGAGAGCTGCTACTGTCTCTGAAACCTGCACTCACACATTCACCACACAAACATTTACATATACTGAACACATCCGGCTGTGGAAGCACATCACTGCCAAGAAAACAATCAGAATCAGACTTTATTGATCTCCGAGGGGAAATTGGGTCATTTTGCAGTTGCTCACATTCTAGAATAGAAATATGTTTGCATAGAGAAATTATAAGAAAAAGAAAAAAGAAAAGTAAGAAATATGTAAAAATATAGGCTACTACAATACTACAATATATAACAACAGTGTATATTGAAAGCTGTAACATTGCAGGGACAAGCATGTAAAGGCTTACGTCCGTCTGATGAATGGTGCTGCACATGGAGTGAGCGAACCGACTTGTTTACGGTTACCCTGACGATGCTTTCACAGGTGATTTGATAAGCAGAACAAGTTCTTTTGTTTGCTCCTTTTTTCAAAGAATGGCTGGAAACTGGATGCATGTTTCTGATTCAAGTAGATCACAAAAAAGATGACATTTCTTGTCTGGCAGACTTATTGAATATTAAATACATCACAAAACTAGGTCCTCGCGTCATGTTCCTGAAAATAATAAGACACGTCTTCCGGCCTTGCCTCATCTTTTTCTGTTGAGTTTTATGGCGGTTGGCATCCATAAGTTGCATTGCCGCCATCTGCTGGACTGTCCCTTCCCCATCTATCCCAGCGTTGCCATAGTATGTGTGAAAAGGTGCAAGATGGAAATGTTCCTGAATGTAGCTGCATGTGTGAATAGTGAAAATAACTACTGGTGCCTGAAAGTTTATCCCAGTAATTTAAAGAGGCTGAACAACCTGCTTTCCCTGCACATCCACAAGGACCTGACTGATGACCTGGACATGAACAAAGTATTAAACAGCTTTTGCTTTGGGTGTGTTAGGCGCACTCAGCACTTTGGAAAATAAACCTTGCTCTGCTGTGCTGCTGTCAGATGGTATGTTAGGAGGCATATTGGATGTAAAGACTCTTTTATTGACTGGTTGATTGAATGGTTGGTTACGGTGTAACAGTGAAATGAGGGTCTGTATCAACAGGGGCCAGGATGCTCCTTTTGAGTCGGACCTTTTAGCTGCTTGTTGACAGATCACTGCGCAAAAAAAAAAAAAGCTGCTACCATTTTGATCTGGAAGTACCCTGATGAGAAGAGGGAATGCATTTCTTACCATATTTTAGTTGTAGTAGGCTAGGCTGAGATTGAAAGGAAGCTGACGTGAAAAAGTTCACTAGCCTGTTACGTAATCCAAAGCTGGATGTTTTCCCGCTTCAAAGCTCAGTCTGGCGCCTCTGTGAAGGGCTGAAGATGTTTGAAATACCTCGACATGCACAGTGTGATGTCGAGCCGTCAGATAAGCAGCAGGTGTGTTGAGTCTTCATGAATCCAAACATTTGTGTATCTGTCTGAAAGCACAATGACACAGGAAACAGATCACCGAGGCAGAACACATGAAACCATCCAGAGGGGCTCCATCACCGGAAAATAAAATGTGCACAGAGAGTTTGTTGGAGACGGACGCTGTGGTGAAGGAGCTTTCCCCTGTACATTTTCCAACAGACCACCTCACGCTGCTTCCTGTAAGGTTTTTGTTGTTGTTGGGGGAGGGTTTGAGTCTGACGTGTTTTTCAGTCAGCTCTGTGGTTGAGGTAGAGGCTTATTGTTACAGGAAAAAACTCAAAATTTTGAGAAAACCACCTTATAATTTAGAGACCTGCATCACATAAGCAAGAACAAACTGTCATTGTTACAAGAGGATTCTCTGATAATAATAAAATATATTTCTCATGATTATGAGAAAACTATCTCATGATTTCAACAAAGTCTGTATTTCATAATTTTAGTGAAAACTATCGAAATTAGAAGAAATAATTGTGACGACACCTTTATCTTATGTACTAAAAAACAGATAAAAGGACAATTTCATATCTCATGAAAGCAAGCAGTGTAGTTTGACAAGCATACATTCATCATTTCTAGTTGACGTGTGTGTGTGTGTGTGTGTGTGTGTGTGATGTGCTGCTGGGTGTAACTTTGTATTATGTGTCCTGTGTGACTTTTTCTTTGTATATGTAAATGAACAATATTTAACTTCCCTCCATGCTGCTGCACCCAGAGCTCTCCGCTCATTTGCCAGCAAAAGTCTTTGACTTTGGAGAACTGCATCAGACTACAAACTACATCTCCTCATTGTCATTAGTGGTGCCTTCAAGGACGGTCAAATGTGGGTCTCCCAAAACACTCCGTCTACCATGTTACACCAGCGATAGGGAAAGGCAGACACTAAATTATCATACTACTAAATACTTTAAAATATCAGTGTATTTGGAAGGAAACTAGTTTCATGATATGAGGCTGAATATTGCACTGTGTGGAGGGGAGGAGACCACCGGAGCGACGCTACAGCTGCAGCCAAACGCAGACAAACTTCAGCTGCTGAGTTTCTCTGTGATAACACGAACAATAACAAACAACTAGCTTTACAATATAATGTCACAGCAGAGAGATGATCCCAATGATGATCGTCAGGGAGACAGACTGAAAACTCTGCAGTGATAAATCTGACTTTGCCAACTCTGGATACAGATCAACAGCCAGCAATGACTGTGTTACCTGTAACCTGTAACAACGGCACCGTGCAGCACTTGCTAAGTTTGTACTGATCCACATAACTGACTCCAGCATGCTGTCTGTTGTATGATCCGTGCACACTGGTACAATGTATCCAGACTCGAAAATAAGCCTCAGTAAAGACATACAATACTGCTGCTCTCTAACTTTGTCTTTGGAGCTCTGCTGGCTGTAAATACACCGTCAGTAGAGTCAATCAGTAGTAGTCAGTAGACGCACGCAATGCATTCTGGTTGTTGTAGGATTTCCCCTTAAGACTGGAGATATAGCTGCGTTTTCACATAGACAACCGGCTGCGTCATGAACTTTATTGTTCACATACTTGCCTGCATACTTTGTGTGTTACTGGAGGACCTTAACAGAGGGCACACCAGAGAACTAAGGATATAAATAGAACTTCCGGATTTGCATGATGTAAATAATAAACATGGCAACACTCGAGGAGGTTATTATTTTGTTAATTCTGAGATCACGGCAGAAGAGGTGGCAGTGGCCCCATCGTAGATGTTATGTAAGGCCCCTAAATCAAGCACGTCAAGCATATTTGTCACTGTGGAGTGGCAACGACACATCGGACAGATGCAGGTAATTGCGGACTTGGTCTATTAACTTGTCTTCAAAACTTTCCACCATTGTTGTTGCTGTTGACGTGCCTACTGACCCCTGACCCTGTCACATCCCAATACCCCTACCTTCATCTAAGTATTGGACGCAGCCATCATGCGCACATGAACCTGAAGTTAAAAGCAAGTAGATCTCCGGCCTCAGAGCGATATGGGGAATTTACAGCCTTTTTCTCAGTTTTCTCTAGTCATGAGGCACCAATTTAACAAATAATTGCACATTTCTATTACATAGGTGACCTAGTTTTAAGAAATCATCATATTCACAGCGGTGAATTTTCCCTTTAATGTCAAAGGGACTGCAGATGAAAATGATCTATAAGCTAACTCTGGTAAAGCACATCGAATGGTAACATTTCTGTTTAACACTGTCCCTTACAAATAAATAAATAATAAAGAGATCTGTTTCTCATAATTACTCATAATTACTTACTTATTCTCATAATATTAGAAGTTGATTAGATGTTGATCCCGTGACGTCAGCAGCATGTTAACACTAACATACTATCTGCAGTTTATTACACACATGAATGATATTCCATTAAGAACTGGCTGCACTGCTCGGTGAACACTAACACACAGTTTTTATTCAACTTGCTGATTTAAAAAAGTGGTTTTCTGGTAAAATGTGTAAGAAGATGAAGCGGAGAGCATTAAGCAGGTTTTGTTTTTATGGAGGAGTGAAAACTGATCATTATCTTCTCTGTGTGACGACTTCACTGCAGCACTTCTCATATTGATGAACACAAACAGAGTCGAGCTGATGAACAACAAACACTCAGCTGAAGGCTGTGCATCAATTACAGGTTGCCAGAGCGAGTGTGATGTGGTGATTTCACCCAGCGGGGCGCCTGCAGGACGCTCGGACAGCCTGTCATTACACCTTCAGACGCAGCGCTGGCTAAAAGAGACGCCGGCTGTGATGTACTCTCAGCGTCCTGACAGCCGTCACTCTTCTTCTGTTTACTGACAAACACTTTGCTCTTCTTCATGTGTCTGAAGGAAACTGTGAGACACAACCTGGGACTCAAGTCGGACCGGTTATATACATATATACAGACAGACATATTATATTCAGACTGATCAGGTCTAATGATCTTCTCATTGTTCCACATTGACGATTTTTTTTTTAAGTGCTTTGGGGACATTCTGTAAGTAATTTCGGGGTATAATAAATTAGAATATTAAAATAATTTTACATGTTTTATATCTAAACATCTTAATAAATCTGTAGCAGTTCGGGGGCCCCAGGCGGGGCCTAATGGTAAAGTCTTCCCCAGAAGTAACTGAGAGTAGTTCATCTAACCACGCGTCAAGGACACAAAACATAACAGTACATATCATCTACACCCAATCTGTATATGAATACAAATACAGTCAAATTCAGTCCATTTACATTGACATTTGAAGTTATTAAAACACAGTTATGTGGATAAGCAAAACAAGTTCATGCAGCCAGTTTCTGAAGCACGGGGGAGTTGGTGTCTTTTAGTCTTTTAGAATAAGTTGTTCAACTGCTACCAGCCCATCAGCAGAGCTGTTTGTATGTGAGAAGAGACTTAAAGCCTGAGTTGCTGTCAGGAGAGAGTCCTGTGAATTAGTCCCAAAATAAATTCAACAATCACTGGCTGCTGCTGTCTTTAACCTGTTCATGTTCATTCTGTCAGCTGATGTTGTGGTCATAGTAATGATTTTATCAGCAGCAGGTAAGGACTGCTTTCTGTTATCTGACAACTGGAACAGAAAATGATGTAAGAGAAGAAGACCACGGTGCATTAAACCGTTGCATTAAAACACGTGTTAGTGATGTCAGAGAGCAGGAGGCGCTGTGGACACTAGCCAGGTTAAAAGAGAGCCTCTTTCGTGACACTGAAAACCCTGCAGGCTCAATATACCTCGCTAACCCACTAATCTCGCTTCGTAGTACACCCCTCTGCTCGTGTTTACATTCAGAGCTCCCAAAAGAGCTAGTGAGTTAATGACATAAAGTGAAGGTCAGAACAGACCTGAAAGATGAAATCTGACCAATCTGAAGTGAAATATATAAATATAAAAGATATAAATATTAGTTTGGACAACAGCAGTTTGTGTAAAAACATAAAAACTAAATCAGAGTGAGATGTCTGAGCCGTATTTACTATCTTTGTGTCCAGCCTGACAGGAGACCAGCTTTTAACCGATTATCCTTCATGTGTCCGGAGCTGCTGAAGAAGAAGACAATGAGGATCAGATTGAGTCCTCCAGTGATCCACACTGAAAGCCACCAATCAGAGTCCAGAGACGCCGTCTGACAAACAAACAGTTTATCTTTAACAGCCAAACACACTGCGGTCCTCCGTGTGCTGCTCAGTGTTCAAATGTCACACAGCTGAGCTCCATTTATCCACAGCTTCAACCTTCAGACCAGACCAGAGGAGAGGAGAGGAGAGGAGAGGAGAGGAGAGGAGAGAAGGAGAGGGGGAGAGGGGGAGAGGAGGAGAGGAGAGGTTTGGTTTTCAAATCCCTTTATTGAACAACTGCAGGACTCACAAAACAACAATAGAAACCTGTCAAGCCTTGAATCTTATTTTCTGATCACAAATTTAAGATCAACTCTCCATCCTCCCCCACAGAACATAAACCCCCCCCCAACAGCCCATATCTCACTGAATGCCAAAACACTGTCCGTCATCTTATAATATGCATATTCCACCCTCAGTCTGGCTTTTAGCAAACCCTTCAGAGTCGATTGTTCTTACATGTCAACCAGATGGCCAACTTGGCAGAACCAGCTAGAAAGTTTATTGTTGTGTGTACCCGCTTTTTCCTTGCACAATATTCTGGACCAAAGATAAACAAAGGAAAAGAAAAAGACTCCCCAAACCCCTGAAACCACCTTCCTAATACCCCAAACAGTGCTGACAGCCGAGGACATTGAACAAATAAATGTGCAAAGGTTTCGGTCTGACTGCAAAACAAACACCCATCCCCTACCCCTGGATCCAGGTGCGCTCTGTATCTGTTCGTGGCTATTGCCCCATGTACAGTTCTCCACTGGAGGTCCGCCGTACGCTTTTCAATGGGCACCTTGTACAAGGACCGCCAGCTGCCTTTCGGGGAAATGTCTGGGCCAAACAACTTGGTCCACCTCGACTCCCCCATTCCTGCCAAGGAACGCAGGTTCAGGACCTTAACACTGATGTGGTACAGCGCCTTTCTCCCCACGTCCTTAAACCTGTCCAGTTGAGGGGTTGCGAAGGTCAGCAGCTGACCTCCTCCCTCCTGCCACTCCCCCACTGCTGGGGTGATCCACAGAGAGGGGAAACTGTATTCACCCTCCTCGATCCACTGTTCACACAGAGTCTGGTTTACTGCAAAAGCTCTCAAACGTGGTGGCAGTGAACCACCGACTTCCTCCACCACTTTTTTAATCAGCCTGATGGAGGTGATGTTACTCCTCTCTCTCAGGGCGTCCATGAACGTTGCTGTCATCTTCATCAGATAGCCCAGTTTTGTGCAACCTGCTCTTCTAAAGCTGGCTCACAGACTGGCAGACTGCAGTGTCTGAGACCTAATAAAACTATTCAAAAACAAAAGTTCCTCAAACAACCACATGCCCGGAGTCTCATCCATGACACGTGAAAACTTGAGCATCTGCCAAGCCTGCAGTACAGAGCTGTAGAAAGGTGTCAGTTCGCCTTGGTCCACTTCTTCAAGCTGCGTAAGAAAAAGTTGTTTATCATAGCCCAAGTGCCCAGCTCTTCTCAGCAACAGCCGAGCTGTATCGAGCCAGCCTGGGCCTGAGTCATACAGCAGCTTTTGTGCGGTCTGGATTCGAAATGCAGTAATTTTGGACTGGATATCGATCAGCCCCTGCCCCCCTTCGGCCACAGGTAGATATAGGGCTGCTGCCCGGACCCAATGCTTGCCAGACCAGAAGAAGTCCACGATGGCTCTCTGGATATCCTCGACCAGGCTTCTTGGTGGTGTCAAAACATTGAACTTATGCCAAAGCGCTGAAGCAACCAAGGTATTGGCAACCAGAACTCTTCCCCTATATGACAACTGGGGAAGCAACCATTTCCATTTAGACAACTGAGCACACACCTTCTCCTTAACCCCCTCCCAGTTCTTTGCCTGAAAACCCTGCATGCCCAAATACACCCCCAGCACTTTCAGACCCTCCTTCCCCCACTCAAGCCCTCCAGGCAGGCTGGGCACCGCCTGATCCCTCCACTCCCCTACCAACAAGGCTTCACTTTTTACCCAGTTCACCCGTGCAGACGTGGCCCTTTCAAACAGGGTCAGGGTATCCTGCATACATTGAACATCCCCCTGACTTGTGACAAAAATACTGACATCATCTGCATAGGCAGAAACAAAGTAAGAGGGATGATCAAGATTGGAGGACCCTGGCAGTGAAAGACCGCTGAGCCGATCTCTCAACCTGCACAGCAAAGGCTCAATAGCTAGGCTGTAAAGTTGACCTGAAATAGGACAACCCTGCCTTATCCCTCGCTGCACAGGGATCGGCCACCCTTCACCGTGCTTCACCCTGAAACTCACCTCTAGTGTTTGAGTGGGTGAATCCAAAAACATAAAGACCTGCCTCCTCAGAGACTGAACATGCCTCAGTTTCGGGTCCTTACACCCCAAACTCATTATCTTAAACCCACTGGCAAATTTACCAAACCTCCGGAGTTCATTTTCCAGCAACTCATTGGGTATGAACGGTGGGACACCGTGTAGAGGGTACTGACAGCGGGGAGACCTGTACAAACACATCCCTGATAAACACACCACTCTCTATCAGCTCATGCACATGGCGCTCCTCTTTTAAGAAGACAACCACTGCTTTGTTCATTCAGGAGGCAAAAGACAGATTTTCATGTCCTACCTGCTCACCTGCAGCCAGTAAAACCTCCTCCACAGTAACATTACCTTCCGGAGGGACTATCCGCACTCCTTGTCTGATAGACGGAGGTGGCATCCCGGCTGACGCCATTCCTCCCCGTAGGGAAGACAAAACACCGGACAGCACCAACAATCACACCGCTAACACACAATACAAGCGTTAATATAACTTACCTGATCATGCAGTTAGAGAGAGTGAAAGAACAGTTGAAAGACAGAATCAAAACAAACTCAAACTCCGCGCCACCACCACTCACGCTCACACTCACGCTTACTGGAAACGCAAACAGAGGAGAGGAGAGGAGAGGAGAGGGGAGGAGAGGCTAAAAAAGAAGAAAAAAGAGAAAAGTAAACAGTGCAGAGTTTGGCTGAGATCCTGGATGGAGATCTTCATGAAAACGACTTGCAGAATCTTTACAGATCACACACTTTATTTTATCTCCCATCAGCACCGACTGGCTCAGACCAACGCTGACTCACTTCAACTCGCTCCAATGAGTCGCCATTCCCAAATTAAACCCAGTTTAAATAACTCTAAGATAACTAGACCTAGCAGCTAACTCTAAGCTAACTAAATGTATGTCTTCATCTTCAAGTTGTATCTTATTTATTGAACATGTGTGGAAACATAAGTGTAAAAATAAGAACTGCTTCATTGCTTTAGCTTAAGCTAAAATGTATCAATAATTAAGTTTGAAGTTAGCCCCTGGATCTAGTTAGCTAACTTCTAGGTCCAGGTTGTTTGGCTTAAAATGCTGTTTTTTGTTTGGTCTAGTTGGTGGCTCAGGCAGTATTCTGGTTAGCTTAGCATTCTAGTAGCATGCAAGTTAGCTTAGCGTGCTAGTAAATTTAACAGGTTTTTTGTTTGGGTTCATTTGGTGGCTCAGGAAGCATGCTTCTTATCCTAGCATATTGTTAGCATGCTAGTTATTCTAGCATATTGTTAGCATGCTAGTCATCCTAGTGCTAGTTAGCCTAATATATTGTTAGCATGCCAGTTTGCCTGACATATTGTTAGCATCCTATTTATGTGGCTATGATGTGGAGTGTTGCTGCTAAGATGAGGTAGCTGAGGCTGATTGGTTGACTGTTGCTTGTTAGGTTGAGCAACATGCAGCCGGTGATAGCGACATGCTAGTTAGCCTGACATGGTGTTAGCTGGTTGTAGTTGGTTAGCATACTGTTAGCTGTAACCTGCTACGGAGGTAAAGGGGGGCGGGGGATTGCTCTGATTTAATCTGAGGCAAAAACATGAACGTAAAGTTATTTCTCAAACTGTGAAGTGCTTAATGTTCGTGGTTGCAAAGCTATCGACATTTTAGTTCTTTCAATACTTCAGTTTGATTTCAATAGTCTCCAGAGTATCACTGATCCTCATGATACTGAGCTTAATGTTTCTTCCGTTGTTTTAATCAAAGGAAATGTGTCTAAGTTTATTTACGTGAAGTTACAGGTTTTTGTGTTTTATATTTGGTCTAACATCTCTTCCTTGTCTCTTCTTCTACAGTCACATCTGACTCTTTTCTTGGATCGTGGACTCTCCAGATGATGTGGTAGGAAGTGGTGAAACTCCAATAAATACATTTCCACTTTTAAAACTTTGGAAAAGGAAGGAGCTGTCAGATGAAAGCAGAGCTGTAGAGCCAGGTAGCAATTAAAGTGAGGACGGACCGTGTGAAGGAACGCTTAGTTTAATTAACTCTGCTCACATGTGTGGGAGGAGGTGAGCAGCAGGGTTAGATTTGCTGGTTAAATGTTGAGTGTGGAAACATGAGCGAAACCACAGAGCTGCAGGTGATGGAGGCTGCTGCTCTCACACACTGATAACAACACCAAGGATGCCTGTTTTTGTCTGAAAGTTGGATTATACACATTTCAAACACAAACATACAAAGGTTACTCTGCTCTCAACAGCAGTTTGAATAGTTACATGGCACATGCAATTACATTACATGGCTGAAGTGGCAGTTTGACTCTTAAATATCCTGCAGCAGATGGTTTGGCCCCCACAGAGCCCTGATCTCAACATCATGGAGTCAGTCTGGGATTACATGAAGAGACAGAAGCAGCTGAGACGCTGAAATCCACAGAAGAACTGTGGCAACTTCTCCAAGATGCAGGAACAACCGACCTGCCAAGTACCTGAAAACCTGTGACAGATAGAATACTTTATTAATCCCAAAGGAAATTACAGTTACAGCAGCCACTGAACAGACATCACTATACAGAAACAATGAGGTACTGTAGGTAAGAGAAACAAATACAACTAAAGGCTAATTTATATACAATAACTACATAGACTTAAGCTGTTTTATATATACATATGAAGTCTAGACAATATCTGCAGAATCAGGTCCAGACATTTTCCAGAGCTGTCCATTCACACATGTAGCACACAGCAGGAGATTCTCCGTGTCAGACTCACCTACTGGAAATACTCTGGTTTAGGCGAGGGGTGCAGGAGGCAGGACATGATGCAGAAAGTATGCTGCGATTGTAATTGAGTGTTTTTAAGTTTTTCACCAGCTTTTATTTTACAAGAAATCACAGGAAGTCCTCTCTCCCATTAGCGCTAGCTTCACAGGGGAGCGTTCAGTCAAATAATGCAGCTTAGCTGGATGGATAAGAGGGGAGTTCACTGCTAGAAGTCAAAGATGTCATATTTAAGCTCATCTTCTGCTTGTTCAACAGTTGTTTGTTTGATAAATTGCTTGTACCGTGCACTTATGGCAGTGAGCAGTTGTAGCCACTCGCTCACTGTGAATTCACTGCTGTATTCACACATGGGTTCAATTGGACATTACACGGACTTTACCCTGGGGAGCTGCGAGGGTAAAGTCTCTTTAATGTCCAGTCTGACTGATTTGGACATTTGCTTTCTAGAAAATTTCAGGGTTGTGAAGGGGGCTTTACTCAAATATAAAAAATAAATAGAATACATAAAAATAGAATAGAGACTAGAGATAAAACCATCATCCATCAACCACCAACTATAATATACTACTTACTTGTAAAGTACGACTTTTTTCATTACTAATTAATATACTATTGTAACAACAACATAACATAACATGGCATAACATAACATAACATAACATAACAACATAACAACATAACAACATAACATACATAACATAACAACATAATATGACATGACATGACATGACATGACATGACATAACAACATAACATGGCATAACATAACATACATAACATAACAACATAATATGACATGACATGACATGACATGACATAACAACATAACATGGCATAACATAACATACATAACATAACAACATAATATGACATGACATGACATGACATGACATGACATGACATAACAACATAACATGGCATAACATAACATACATAACATAACAACATAATATGACATGACATAACATACATAACATACATAACATAACATACATAACATGGCATAACATAACATACATAACATAACATACATAACATAACAACATAACATGACATGACATGACATGACATGACATGACATAACAACATAACATGGCATAACATAACATACATAACATAACAACATAATATGACATGACATAACATACATAACATACATAACATAACATACATAACATGGCATAACATAACATACATAACATAACAACATAATATGACATGACATAACATACATAACATACATAACATAACAACATAATATGACATGACATAACATACATAACATAACAACATAACATGACATGGCATGACATAACACAACATAACATAACATAACATGACATAACATAACATAACATAACATGATATGACATGACATAACATAACATAA
>CM076456.1:32162170-32182170 GCA_038419695.1 Scomberomorus guttatus
CAAAACACAACATAACATAACATAACATAACATAACATAACAACATAACATGACATAACAACATAACATAACAACATAACAAAACATAACAACATAACATGACATAACATAACATAACATGACATAACATAACAACATAACAAAACATAACATAACATAACATACCATAACATAACAACATAACATGACATAACAACATAACATAACAACATAACATAACAACATAACAACATAACATAACATAACAACATAACATGACATGACATAACAAAACTTTCTGTCCTGCTTCCCAGAGGAGTAAAAAGTCAGCAGTGGACATAAATAGAAGCTAGTAGAATCCAACACTGTTGGGATTTTGAGAAACCAGACAACCTCTAACTTTTTCATGTCAAGGACTCCAAAATAGAACAATAGACCACAGACTCATGTTTGAGAGGATTTTGTCCTAAGAAGATACATTCCCTGCAAGTTAGTGTAATAAAAGTGAACTTAATCTATTTGTGCTTTTGCTGGGACCCCTGCAGCTCTCTCAAGGACCCCTGGTGGTCTGCGGATCCCAGTTTGGGAACCATTCTTCTAAACAACTCGATAACCACATTACAGAGTGTATACAATTAGGGATGTCATAAGAATCAATACATAGATACATAGATACCAAATCAATACCAGCATTTAGAAAATGATACTATTACCGGTGTTTTTAGTTATCAGTAGTATCAATGTCTCTCTCTGTAACTCAGTGTTATTATTCTAATACAGCCAGAATGTGTTTGTTTAAATGCTGAAACACAGTTTCAGTCGTACTGACAGGAAACCAGAATGAGAGCAGAGAATCACACAGCTGTGTTTGTTGTTACAGCATCACATTTCATACAGTTCCTCTAATTTGAAATTACTGTTTTTTGGGCTGCTTTGCTTTCTACTTGAAGGCTACAGGCCAATATTTAATGTGTAACTCTTATTCTAATGCAGCCTGTGTGCTTAAATAATGAAACACACAAAGTTTCTGTTCAATTCTTAATGTTTATAAAAAGTTTTTAAATAAATTCCTGAATGGGATTTCTGGTTTTGCTGGTATGAAATCAGGTATTGAGAGTAGTGGAGCTTCAGTGGTGATTGTAGTATGGTGACATCACTAGTATATACTGTAGTGTCATACAATTTACTGATGACTTATTTAGAGAAATTTTCTATTGCGCTTCTGATTTGGCTGTGAGATTCGTCAATTTTGGGTGCGTAAGATGTGATGAATTTGAATGAATGATCTAGCGGCAGTTTTGTTACTTGTGCTTCTGTACTCGTGACAGTACCGAGGACAGCTGCTGCTGCTGCTCACGCCAAATATTGTTTTCACTTAGGTTTCTTCTGTTTACTCAATTTTGTGTCAAGTTAACTCATCAATAAAAACTATTCATGGCATTATTTTTGAGAGCATCCTCACTTTACTTTTACTGCCTAAACATTATGGTACATGATAGCATGCTAACAGCTAACAGGAAAAATGATGCTCCGTGTAGAAGACATGGACGTTGATTGTCGAGCTGGTTATTTAATTATATTCTAACTACAAAAAACAACACCAAGGTTAGATTTATGATTATTGTTTGTATTTACAAACATAATATCTCACTTTTACAAGACAAACACATTAGCCTGTTAGAGCTGATAAATGTATCTCAGGTAAATGTCTCTAAATCCAATAAAGATCAGGACAACACTGCTAACATTAGCTTAAACTCTGATGTAGTATCATCATGGACCTGCTCAGCTAATGTTCCAGTCCTGAATGTAACCTGTGACCCCACAAAATACAGGACTTAGCTAATCATATGCTAACTCGTAGCCTTGGAGTAACACTATAGAAAATAAGCTAATTAGCTGGACATGCTAACTTTAGCAGCTTATGCTTTTGTTAGTAAGTCCTCTTATTTATCATTAATAATCAGTCTATCAACAGTTAATAAATGGTTAATAGCTCACTATAATGTAGTTATAAGTGGCTATAAGGACATTTAAGTGTTTATTAATGTTCAGTATTGATTATAACTTCTCATATGAAGACATATTTTACATTATTATAGCTGTGTTTTACTGTATTGTCATTCATTATCTGTTAGGGCAGCAAACACTTCTGGGTGTCCACAGGAGTTATAGTTGTTGACTAATACATTAATAAACTCTGCTGACAGCTTAGTGAGTTATAATGCTAAGAGCATTATAGTGAGTTATAAACCATCTATTAACTGGTTATAGACTGATTATTAATACATTATAGTGTTTACAAATCATTTAGTATGTCTTTAAAGACATTATTAAGACATTATACTGATTATAAACCATTTATTAACTGTTTACAGATTAATTATTCATGATAAAAAGTAAAGTGATACCTTTATGTTTTCAGTTGTAAATTTAAAAGTAAAACCTTTACAGATGGTACTGTGGGGTTTACATGATGTTTCTTCCCCCCAGGTTTGACTCTTTATATACTGTATTTTTACTCTTTATACTATACTAATGTTAAAGTCAACTATGATGCACAGATTACCTCTACAGACCCCCCCATCATCAGCAGCCTGTCAGATAACAATGTACTAATCCATACTGACCATCTGAACAGTTATCAGCTCTAAATATTTCCCACATAATCTGACCCTTTTATCAGATTAGCACAGATTCTCTCTCACTTTTGGTTTTGCACGACACTAATTCTTTGCGACTGGTCGGCCACTTTTGCCCCCCCCACTCAGGTTAATGGCCATCATGGACAAAATAAAACATAAACAGCTCAATCTTCCTGCTGGCTTTATGGATTTGCAAGCTCATTCCTTTAAGCAGAACATAACAGTTTATATTAAATCCGTTGCACACGCAGGTACAGATCAGCTGAAAACATGCACATCACTGCAGAAAGCTGCAGATTATCAACAACTAGTCTGATAATCTGCAGCAGGTACACAAATCTGAACACTGTTGCTTATGGAAGCCCATTAATGTCAAAAAAACAATCAACAATCAGTAAAGGTATGAATAACCAAAATAAAAATACTCATAAATAATGAGACACTAAGTCAATATTATTGCCCAAAAAGCGCGCGCGTGTGTATTTACTAAATAAAATCATAAATTTTATTTAGTAAATTTAATAAATTATCTTGACTTGCTATGTGATAAATTTCACTTAAAAGTCATATATAAATAAAATCAATAGAAATGTGACTTCCTATGTCATAATCTTGATTTAGTATCTTTACTGTTTTATAAACACTGATGTTTTGTGGGTGTTTTATAATCCCATGACAGATAGACCACGGTGGCAGAATATCTCAACTTCAATTCATTCATTCTGATTTAGTGTTTCATAATTTTGACTAAAAAGTCAGAATTCAGATTTGGTGTCTGATAAACTTGATTTATAAAGTTTTGTCTGATTTACTATCTCATAATCATGACTTCATGTCTATAATCTTGACTTTGTATCTCATAATCTCGAACAGTTTCACAGACTTTTTTCAGATGTTTTTTTACATTGTGTGTTTATTAGAAAGTGACAGTTGACATACAGACGGGACATGCAGGGAGAGAGAGGGGAACTGAAATGAAAATGTTGATGTTGCGTTTATGCGGTTGGTGTCTTAACCAGATGCACTGCAGTAATCATTATTTTATAATTTTGTTTTGTATCTCAGATTTTTTCACATAATAATCTTTGATTTATGTCATAATTGTGATTTAGTACTTAATAATACATAGTAATAAAACATAATCTATCACAAATATTTGTGTTTTATTTAACATTTAATCTGTATGTTTGGGTTCTGGGTGGGGTTGGGTTATTTTACGTAGTAAACATCAGTGAAATGTATCTCTGCTGTTGAATAATCAGGGGAGCCCATTAAGCTGAGCGCTGCCTCCATGTTCCTCGGGGCAGACCTTCAGTCCTCTCCATCCCTGACTAAGTGGCAGACCTGTGGGAGTCGTCCTCCCTCGTCTCCCCCCTCCTCAGATCACCATCACCACCATCTGTCCCGGGCAGCCTGCTGTGCAGCTCTTTATAAACCAGGACTCTGCCTCTGCACAGTTGGGGGACGATCTTGCAGGACCCTGATGGACCCAGATGGACCCCGATGGACCCGGCTTTCTAATCCAGATCTGATGGTTTGATCCACATTCTGACTCTGACTGTTCTGTAATTAGATAAACAGGGGGAAAAAACAGACTCTTTATTCATATCACAGTGTTCGTTAAAATCACACTTTTATAATTTGGTCTCTGGGTTCAGGTGAAGTCAGCTTCATGTTCACTTCTGGATACAGTGATTAAAGATGGCTGCCAAACAAAGTGATGTTTGGTTTGACACATTTTGATCCAAATGTTTGAGAGAAAATATGAAAAAGATCACCGACTTTCAACATGATACATAAAACATGTTTATGTGTTGATCAGATGTCATGAAGTCAGTATAAAGATTAAAAAATATTCAGAATCAAAAAGTTGTCACAAAAAACTTTGTGGTTTATAGTTTCTTGTTTTATTTCTGTGTCATGCCAAACATCTGGCCCATCCCATGTGGGATTACAAGATGCCACTATTTTACAAGACATGCATCTTCTAGTAACACATGTACAAAGCATACAGAAGCAGAAGGAAAAGAAAAGAAACACAAACAAAAATCCCAAATGAACTGTTCACAGAAGAGAACTGTTGCATATCTACTGATGATCTCCATAAAGGGCTTTTTTCTCTTCTCCCAGGCTTTCTCCAAGTAACTGGCTAATTTATATGTTTCATATGTGAACTCCATCTTTGTGCATCATCCATATTTACAAAATCAATATCTGTTTTTATCTTACTGAACAAAGTGTTGTGCAGCTCCCAGTAAAAATGATAGTAGAAAATCATTCAGAGAGCACCCTGAACAAATCCACGGTTCTTCTTCATGATTAATAAACCATCCACTTTCAACAGTAAGTGATAAAATACCAATATATAACATAACTCTCAGTACCATATTCAGTTTTTGTCATACTAAATATACATACACAGTTTTGGTAAGTCTGGTGAATTTAAATGAATGAATTTTAATGAAACGTGTCACCACATTGAGGTCAAATACATTTTTACATGAGTGTATTCTGTTCTTAAAGTTAAGAAATCTATAAAAGATGAGTCCCAAAACATTATATTTAATAAAATAAGAAAGGCCCCGAGCATTGGCTAATAACTGATCAGGTCTTAAACTCATCGTGACACGTTTCTCCTCTCAGCAGACCGAAATCCTTCCCTCCTGTGTTTGTACTGTGCACACCAACAAACTCTCTGATTTTACCCTCATGAACAGATTGGACGCCTCTGTACAGATACACGTTTGATTCATGACTATAAAATACATTTACAGAATAAAATCAGCTGTCTAATGAAAACAGTGAGTTTACATTAGCAAAGGTTAGCATGCCTCAGCTAAAGAAGAATAACATACATAAACAAATAACTAAGTATAAGCTTTAAACTGACCTGGACGGATGAAATGAGACCAGACTTACAGCCAATCCACATAGAAAATGTTTTTAGAAGTGTTTTTGACGTCCCTCATGGATTTGCTTCCATTTTATTAAAAGCATCAATGTTCAGTGACTCCGAGAGTCACCCCAGGACCCCCCACATTTATTTACACTCGCGGTTAGTGAAGCGTAATCTGCAGGGACAGCTGTTTAAATCACTCAAATCTCCTGCTGTACTGTATACTGTATGTTCTAAATGTATTAACGGTATCTATTGATTGATTGATCGGCTCTTAGTCTGCCTGTGAGCTGCAGGTTTCACTGCAGGCAGATTCCCCTCCACCATGGGGGAGGAAGTACAATCAATGAATCAATAAATACAGATCCACAGATACAGATTTCTTCCCCTGGAGCCGACATAAACGCTGTTTTAGTTCAGTAAATTTCTGCTGTCCGTCAGCCTGGTGAAGAGGGACAGAGACGCTGAACGCAGGTTGGAGTCCGTGTGGACTGAACAGACAGAACGCTTCAGTAGCGCTTACGTTCACATCTCGCTTCCTGTGTGGAGTCCCAGTGAGAGTTGACAGCTAGCAGCTCTGTCAGGCTGTACCTGAGCTAAATGCTAATGTTAGCATGCTAACATGCTCACAGTGATAATGCTAGCAGGCTTATGCTTAGCATGTATACTGTTTATCTTGATCTAGGTTAGCATGTGAGTGTGTTGCTAATTATCCTAAGCATGAATGTGTGACCCAAATTTAACATCAATCCATCTGATAGTTGTTGAGATATTTCAGTCTGAAGCTGCTAACATGGCTGCACAGAAATATTGAATGTAACTGATACAGAAGTGAAGACGTGTCAGGAGTTTAACACTTTATCTGCTCTCACATTTTAACTTCACACAGTTTCAGGTTGATTGCAGGGAACTTAGTGACTCGTCCTGAGATGACGACAAACCGGACAGACGTGAAGCTGTGGGCTCATCAGCTCTCAGAGGAGATAAATATTATGGTCTGGATCCCGCTGGGTGTCTGTTGTTACAGTTGGAGACAGACAGGAGCAGGATTAGGACTCTTTAAACCTGAACCTGGATCATAATGACCTGCTGAGACTCGCTGACTGAACACAGATCATCTGCTGCAGGGTTCAGTCTTCACAAAACATCTCAGCTGTTAGAAAGATGATTAATGTCGACATGCTGCTGCATGAAGAACTATGATCATCTTACAGAGTCCTTATAACCTAAAGAGATGTCATACAACAAGTTTTAAGCTTTTAAACTTCTGTTTTAGGAAAAACTGTTTTTTAAAGGAAACTTTACTTCTTTTAGACACCGTTTTGTATTTTAAGAAAAACATTAGTGTTTCAGCTGTCATGCTTCAAACATCTGTGTTTTAACAAAATTTTGTGTTATAGTGTAATGTTTTTTAAAAAAGTGACTAGTGTTTTCAGAAAAACTTACAGGTTTTAAATAAAACTTTATGGTTTTAAGAAAAACTTGTGTGCATTAAGAAAAACTCATCTTTGATTACATGAACCAAAAAGTGATGATATGTTGTCAAACAGAATGGTTTCCACTAATCTCCAGCACATAAGAATGAGATCTTACAGCATTTCAAAGTTTCAGTTATGGAACAAACTGAGTGAAGGTTTGATGAAGGATGACAAGAGGAAAGAAAACTTGAGTCTTTTCTCTTTAATCCCACCCAGCTGTTCGTCCTCTGACTGTCACGTGTTAAATCACTGCAGTTCGTTTCAGGTCACATGACGCCAACACCACTGAGGAGGGTGGAGCCTCCCGTGACGAGGTGATGACAGCTCCTCACCGCCGTGACATCAGAGAAACGTGTGATCTGCTGAAGGAGTGAGGAGATGTTTTACTGCTCTGCACTGCAAAAATACAGACGTCGAATCATTTAGTCCCAGATTCAGATTGTTGTTTGTCTGGAAATAAAGTGAGGCAGATCAATAAAATGGATCTTGATTCAGAACAATAAACTCAAACCTTTGGCAGATTTTAGAACTCAGTAATGAGTCAAGTCAAGTCATTTTATTTATATAGCACCAAATCACAACGAAAGTTATCTCAGCAGCAAGGAAAAACTCCCTTTTAACGAGAAGAAACCTCAAGCAGAACCGGCTGTAGGTGGGCGCCATCTGCCTCGACTGGTTGGGTTAAGAGAGAAAGAAGGAGGGAGGGGGGAGAGGGGAGAGACACAGAGAAGCATAATAACAACAATAATAATATAGAAATATGACTAATAATAACAGCAGCAATGGGCGTCATGCTGGACAGCAGTCGGTCTGCAGCCGAAGGTCTCCTGTGAGATGAGAAAGCACAGAAAATCTGGGGAAGAAGCCAAGTTAGTAACATGCGTTAATGGTACATGAATGTGTACAGATGGAGAGGAGGAGGAGGAGAGAGGAGCTCAGTGCATCATGGGAAGTCCCCCGGGAGTCTAGGCCTATAGCAGCATAACTGAAGGTCTGATCCAAGGCGAGCCTGGCCGGCCCTAACTATAAGCTTTATCAAAAAGGAAAGTTTTAAGCCTACTCTTAAACGTAGAGAGGGTGTCTGCCCCCTGGACTGAATCTGGAAGATGGTTCCACAGGAGAGGAGCCTGATAGCTGAAGGCTCTGCCTCCCATTCTACTTTTGGAGACTCCACAGTTGCAGACGCCCATTGAGTGACTCATTAGGATGCACGATTGTTTTAGATGTATTGTTTTAGATAATTGTATGATGGTAAAATCTGTTCATATCTTGTCTTTCATTTGCAAGTCATTAACAGAACATACACGTTAAACACTTTCCACATATTCATAGTCAAGAAAACTACCAAAGAAAGCAAAGCAGACAGATTCAAACCGACAAAAAACAGAAACACAACACAACATCATAGATTTTCATCCACACGTGTAGAGCGTGGCATCACACGTCTGTAGTTTCTGTCCAGACGTGCAGTCGGCTTCAGTTGTTGTGTACGAACTGTAAAACCACGATGAGCAGTGTGTCGTGTGGAATCACACACATCTCACTTTAGTTTGTGAACACACTGTCAGCTGATGTTCTTGGATCAGTTTGTCCATTTCATCACAAGCCCCAAAACAACAAACATCAGTTCACGTTGCTGTGACAGCGCCCTCTAGTGGTCGTAGTTATTATGATGGAAGCGAAGGAGGAAATCAGGTGATGTTATTATGGAGTAGAGGTGTTGATTAATTTGCTTATTATTTTCTTGATTAATTGATTAATTGTTTCGTCTATAAAATGTAAAAAAAAAAACATCCTAAGTTTGCTTGTTTACAGTCCAAAATTTGAGGATATTAAATTTACTGTCATATGTGACAAAGAAAAGCGGAAACTTCTCATTTCAGCAGCTGAAACCAGAGAATTTTTGGCATTTTTCTTGAAAAATAAGTAAAACGATTGATTATCAAAATAGTAGCTGATAAGTTTCAAAGTCTATATAGGGATGAGGTTGGGTAACATAACATCAGACTTAAATAACACATATCACTGTTCACTTCCTGTTTACAACCAACAATCAACACTGTTTTAATGAACCTAACCAAACTTCAGTCGCAGCGATGTCACATTATAAAACTTAACGGACACTTAAAGGACTCTGATCTATTGACCTGCAGCTCTTCAGTCTGATGGATCCTCTCTGTCCAGTATGTCACACATCTGTTCATCACAGCTTCTTTTTGCTTCTGCTGTGTCTCTACATCAGACTGATGATCCAGTCTGAAGCTTCATTCTCTGTCACAGTGAAGCTGATCAGGAACAGCGTAGAAGATTCTGGGCTCTGTTGTGTTAAATGTTCTGTAAACTGTGATTTCTATGTGACAGTTGGTGAAAAAGACAAACTTGTATTGATCTTATTATCTGTGACTCCATGGATTATCATTATTATTACTGTCAGCAGCCTATTTCACCAAACATCATTCAGATCCACACAAGTTTGTTTCAACTGAATTCTGAGGAAATGTGTGTAAAATGATGCAGCAGATGTGATGTGATGTGGAGTTTGTCCTGCAGGTGGAGCTCTTCTCTTCCTGTCTGTCTCCACCACACAGACAACCGTTTGTCTGTCTGACAGTGACTCTTCTTCTTCTCCTCCTCCTCATTCTTTCTTTCCCCTTCTTTTCTCTTTCTGCACATCAGATTTGTATGGAAGACAATTAACGCCAAAAATATGTTGGGAATGACAAAATAAAAATACTCACCAAAGTTGTTCATTAAAAGTTGTGACATAATTCATCAAGTTGAGTCTATAGTTCAAAGTTTACTGACTGAAGTAAAAATCATGACTATGCAAAACTTTGACTAATGTAACATAGTTTTAATTATTATAATTATCTCATTCAGAAGTTTATTGTAGCCTTTTGTCGGCGGTCTTTGAGAGCCTAATTAGCTACGGTATCACAGCTTGGTTTGTAACCTCTCTGTGCAATTGAAGTCCATACTAGTCCGACTCATGCAGACTGCATGGAAGATAATAAGTGTAAGACAGCATCCATCCCTGCAGTCTACCTACAAACAGGCTGTTCTGAGGCCAACGAGATAATAACCGAGCCATCTCCTGTGCTTCATACTGAGTACCAGCGACTGCCATCAGGGAGCAGGTTTAGAGTCCAGGTTGTTGATTGAAAAGATTTAAAAACTCCTTTATCTTTACTTCAATAAAGATTTTAAATGGCAGCAGATGAAATAAGGATGAAATTGATATAAAAATCAAGCAGGAAGCTCTGGCTCTGAAAAGTGAAGCCAATGCGGAAGTGACTTAAACCTGCATTTTCTCTAATGGCCAGCAGGGGGTGACTCCACTGGTTGCAAACAGAAGTCTGATTATATGGAAGTCTATGAGAAAATGACTTCTCACTTGATTTATTACCTAAGTAAACACTTTATAATGAGTTTATGGTCATGATGTTCATTTAATAAAATTATGGTCCCATTTATAGTAAAATAGACAATAAAGCAGCGTATGCTTTAGGGTGTGGCTACGTTGTGCTTGACAAGTTGCTACCATCAGTTGGTTACACATACCAGTGGATAACATAACCATAGCGTAACCCCAGATTCACAGAGTACAGCCGTAGATGTCGTATTTCAGTGTTTTTTTCTGTCGTCAAATAACTAATTAAAAAAAAACTTATCAGAGAAATGAGCACAGATGGAATAAGAAAGATAGTTATCAGATTATAACATTATAAGATGCAATTGTATAGTGAGTCAAAACTACTTTTTAGGTCATAATTATGAATCACATTTTAAAATGTGATGAGAGAATCTTTACTCAAGTCTAAATTATGAGACAGTGTTTATTTCTAAACTGTAAAATGTCCACTCAGTAGATACTGGGTCACCATTTTGTTGATGGAAAAAAATAATGAATTTTTTAGACGCTCAAGGATCATTTTTGGTTTTGGGTTAAAAATCCAGAATTTTGACTTTGTGTTTCAGAATTTTAACTTTAAGCAAACTATTATTTCATTATTTTTACATAAAACATCAGAATTTAGACTAAAGTCAAAATCATGAGTTACATATTAATATGATTTTGATTTACCATGAGTATTTTATTTTTCTCATTCTTAACTTTCATGATTTATTTTTCTTTTTTCTGGCAGAAAGGAGCTTCCATAGCTCTGCTGCTGGTATGTCAGGCTGGTTGCCGTCTTTGGTTGGCTGCCGTCTCTCTCTGCATACCAACATGGCCGAGAGAGAGACAGAGGGAGAGGGAGTGTGGGGGCGGGTGGTTTTCAGGGCACTCTCTTCATTCCCAGCGTCCTCTGGGGGACTGAGCGAGCCAACCAACCCTCCTCCCTCCCTGGAACACCTAATCCCTGGGTTGAGTCCAAGCACCACAGTCTCCACGCTCAGCTGCCTCTGAGCGGCCGCCGGGGACGTTTCAGGCTGTTAGGCGTGTCCTGTTCTCAGTGTCACATCCAGCTCAACACGACAACCAGCAGCATGTTTCGGCTTCGCCCCGTCTTTATTCACACAGAGAGCAGAGTGATACACAACCTTTATCATTCATACTGCTCATTAACACCAACATCCACATGTTGGACTGTTTTTGTGTTTTACTGCAAGGAGCAAAGAGAGACAAGAACTAACAACCTCAACACATGGTTTAGTTTTACAGTCCCCTAATTACTAAGTATTATAGTATATTATTGGGTAATTACTACTGGTAAATAAGTAGGTAAATACAGAGAAACTACAGGTGAAATACTAAGAAAAACCTCCACTATTACCCGTCAACTCAACTAAGTACCGTCTTTCTTATATAGTTATTGTTCATGGCTACAGCCATTTATAAATAGTTTGTTTTACTGACCTTATACTTAGCTGGTAACAACCTCTGCAGGAACAGTTTTCTCTGGTGTTATGGTACATCTTAAACACTAAGTATGTTCTTGCAGATGTTTTCATAATTTACTCAGTAAGTAAGCTGAAACTGTAAAAGGAAGCCTTGTTTATTTCCACAGTATTACCATATTAATGATAATAATTATAATAATAATAATAACTTTATTTATATAGCGCCTTTCATACAAAAAAATGCAGCTCAAAGTGCTTTACAACAAAAGAAATTACATGTACCAAGTGCTTCACATCAAAAAAAACAAAAAAAAACCAAAATAAAAACCAAAAATAAAATGAACATAAAAACATGAAAATGTACATAAGATGGAAAATATAACCCACTTGATAATATTTCTAATCATAAGATAAAATAAAGTGAAAATACAATACATAGAATGCGTACTACAGTGGTGATAATTTGAGAATTAATAAGCAAAAACTCAAAACGCCATATGTACACAATCTGTAAATCATTGCCTAGGTCTCTGAAGCCATAAGCATAACAGAACCTCCCTTTTACCATCCTTTGTAATAGATTATTTCATTGTCCAAAAAGTGAAAACAGATTTGTGTATCAGAACTTTGTTTTTTCTTCTTTCCTCTCCCATTAATCATCTCACGACCCCTCAGATTTATCTGCTGACCCTTTGGAGGGGCCCCACCCCTAGGTTGGGAACCACTGGACTAAACTAGTTAACTGTATATAAAGTAGTTGAAACTAGCTCCACCTCCAGCAGCTACAACAGTAACATGCTGCTTACACACTGATGCTTCAGTATTAATAATCTAATGATGTCATATATAATAATATATCAGTCAGAGGGACCAAACCACTACTTTTACTGCAATACTTTAACTACATCAAGCTCATAATACTTATGTACTTTTACTGCAATACTTTAACTACATCAAGCTCATAATACTTATGTACTTTTACTGCAATACTTTAACTACATCAAGCTCATAATACTTATGTACTTTTACTGCAATACTTTAACTACATCAAGCTCATAATACTTATGTACTTTTACTGCAATACTTTAACTACATCAAGCTCATAATACTTATGTACTTTTACTGCAATACTTTAACTACATCAAGCTCATAATACTTATGTACTTTTACTGCAATACTTTAACTCCATCGAGCTCATAATACTTATGTACTTTTACTGCAATACTTTAACTACATCTAGCTCATAATACTTTTGTACTTTTACTGCAATACTTTAACTACATCAAGCTCATAATACTTTTGTACTTTTACTGCAATACTTTAACTACATCAAGCTCATAATACTTATGTACTTTTACTGCAATACTTTAACTACATCAAGCTCATAATACTTTTGTACTTTTACTGCAATACTTTAACTACATCGAGCTCATAATACTTATGTACTTTTACTGTAGTAGGATTTGTCATGCAGGATTTTTACTTGTAATGGAGTATTTTTACATTGCTGTATGGGTACTTTTACTGCAGTAGAGGATCTGAGTACTTCTTCCACCACTGTGGCTGACTCAGAGCAGCTGTCCAGCAGGTAAAGCTCATCTATGACTGAGGAGGTTCACACGGTGTGAATCCTGTAAACTGAGGATATGGATGATTACAGCGTGCAGAGGCAGGAAGTGTCGGCTGCTTACCTCCATCTCTCCCCGCGCTCTGAACTTACAGGACAGAGGTCAGAGTAGGAAGGAACTCCAGACAGTCAGAAATAAATTACTAATGTCTGCTGGAGCAAAGTTCACACCAGTGTTGAAAATCAAGGAAATAATGAAGAAATTTCAAAACAGATGTTTGGCTCACCGATGCGTATTTGATGAAGAAATTCAAACTCAGTTCAACCCTTACAAACAAACACGACACAAAGAGGAAAACTATGAGGCCAGTTAAATTTTGGCATCAAAAATAAAATTTGGCATTGAAAACAAAACCTGAACTGAAAAAGGAAACATTAGCATTGAAACACTTGTTTTGGAAAAAGTTGTATTGGCACTGAAACAAGTTCCACTGAAAAATAAAACGCGGGCATTAAAAAAATTACAATCTTATTATCTTATTGTATTTAGATATTTTTTGCATTATGATGTTTTTCTTCATGTCTGTCTTTTTTTAAGTGACAGTATTTTTTTTACACTGCCAGTTTTTCTTCAGTGTCACTCTTCTTCACTTTCAACTTTCTGTCAGCGTTGTGGCGTAGAGAGGAGGGCCCTTGCTGGGCCTACATTACCCAGTATGCCTTGTGGTCTGATGACGATATCCAAGGGCGATGGCATCATGGTGGAGATTTTGAGCCAGATTATTGAAAGAGAAACCTCCATGAAGCGTTCCTCATATGTGCAGATGTTTCCTTTAACAGCTCATTCAGCAGGACTTAAGGACCAGAGCTCAGGTGTAGCCCCACAGCTAACTCACAATCACTTCCTGCCTTTATCCCCCAAAGCATTATGGGTACTGCAGTTCCAAAAAACTAGATTATCCCCCATATCGCAATTAGAAGAAATTTATGTGAAAAATTAAAAATTAAAATTAAAACAAGAAAAACATTTTAATATCATTACCAGAAAACTATCCCATAAATACAATTATGAGAAAATATCAAACATTACATTATAATCACAAGAAATTGCTTAATGTCAAGAAAACTTTCTTATAATTACAATAAATCAGGAATAGGAAATCTTTGTATTTTAAAAAAAGATCTGTAATAAAAGACAAATAATAACAACAGGAGTGATAAAATCTATTAATATTATGTATGTTTTTGACTCTCCTCTGTCTCAGTATTGACACCTTAGCCACTGTCTCGCTAGATTTGATGACTTTTAAGACCCCTTTTGTGACGTTTTCCTGACTGTTTGTGCAGAACTCTGCTCTGCTTGAAAGGAGTCGGAAATATTTTTCAGTGAATGAGTGCTACATACTAAAAATCACTGGGTTAAAATTTAGGTCAATATAGCAGCAAAACAACATCAGGTTAACTCAATCTGTTACTGTGAGCCAGTGTTACACACAACAAGCTTTAGCTAAAAACTGTCACACATTTATTGTTTCTTGTACAAAATGATTCAAAAGATACACAAGTTATTAACAACATTAGAACAACATTAACACAGTATTGTGTCTGTGATATATTGACCCAAACTGGGTCAAACTTGAATCCAGTGATGTTTAGTGTGTGTTGTGCCTGCCAGAGCAGCAGGATGTTCAGTTGACCAATCATCAGCCAGACAGAGACATGAATGAGCTGTGAATGTGTGAACCTAACGACCAATCACTGATCTGATCTGAAACTCCTCCTTTGTTTTTATCCAAAATGATTTAACTTGTTTTGACCAGTAATGATTGATTTCTTACACAGTGAGTGTTCACACTAGTGGGTTTATTCCAGTGTTCCTTACTTTCATTTGTAAAGAACCTTGTATTTATGTGGTTACAAAAAGATGTCATAGATATGTAAATTAGTGCGTGATGTCACGTAGTGACTGCTCGAGCAGGCTTTAGCTAATTTACACTGAGAATATTTGGCAACACTCCTCTATCAACTCTGATAGAGATTATTTACTGTGTGTGGAAACCTGTGGACAAAAAAATTAATTTAAAACATTTTAAATTGCACTAAACAATTTTTTCATAAAAACATGTAGAGTACAACTTTCATGCAAACTGGTGGTATTTCTGAGTAACTTATTCTCAAAATAATAATATATGAGACATGTAGTGACAGTGAGGGTTCAGACACAATATACATGTTTATTACAGACACATGAACAGAAATAAATCTTTATCTACAGGCTGAGGTCAGTCTATATAAAGTTATGTTGTGTGTTGTTGTGTCACAGGTCACAGTGTGCTCAGAAAGTGTCACAGATCAGACTGATGTGAGGTCACAGTCTGACGTCACGGTGCAGGGATCTGATTGGTCTCAGTGTGTTTCAATAGGCAGGTCACATAAACACATAATGAGCCATAAAGCGATCATGTTGTGATAAAATGAACAGTGACTGTGTGAAATCAGCTGAAACAGGTCAGACTCACATTCATCCTCTGACCAACAAGAACTCAGCCTGTCAGAGGTCAGAGGTCAAACAGCTGAGGAGGCTGGACAGGGTCAGGCCAGGTCCAGACTGTGACCAGGGTCTGGTTTCAGATCAAGATATGCCAATCAATAATCTATTTCCAATTTTATATTTAAATTCTATGTCTAATTTAAATGTATTAATGTATTTATTATATCTATTATTAGTAGTAGCACTGTTATTATTAATATATTTACTCTCTATATGTATATATGTGTATGTGTATTGGCTTTGTTACTGTGTACTAATGTGTGCAGTACATGTACACACTGTACTCCACTGATAGTATTTTATTACTTTTAGTCAGTTTGTTAAAATATTGACAAGAACAAGATCATTATCATTGCAAGGCATTTGTTAATCTGTCAGTAAATTATCCTAATTATGAGAAAACTATTAATTACAAGAGGTCATATAATTACTAAAAACAACCTTTGTAGTTATCAGAAAACTTCCTCATAAATATGAGAAAAGTACTGTATAATTACAAGAAAACTACATCATAATACAATTTATAGGTATAAGAAAATAATTTCATACTTAGTTTTACTACCTAATGTTTTTATGAAATAAGAGATCTGATAATTCTAAATAATATTTTCAGTCATTACATCATAATTATAATACATATACATGTATAATTACATGAAAAACAAAATTGAATAAGGATAAAAACATTTTAATATCAATTACCAGAAAACTGTTCCATAATAACACATAATTACATATATAATAATTATGTTACATTATAATTACAAGAAATTGCTTAATGCGAAGAAAACTTGTAAATACAATAAACCATGAATATGAAATCTTTGTCTCATAATTACGAGATCTGAATTTAATGTGTGGAAATCTTAATTACAGGAAATATTTTTATTCTTTGGTGAGTTTAATGTGCTTCTGTAACACCTGCTGGCTGATACAGGATGTGTCCATGGATTTATCACCATTTATAGATAATTAAAACCTCCTTTAATGATGAAGAGAGAAGTTAAAATCTGTGTAATATTCCTTTTTTCTTTATATGTTGAACTCAAAGTATAATCTTAAAATACACAGATGTTTGTGAATTTTTTTAACATTTCAGTCGATGTAGAATCCTTTAACTCACATGAAGAAGCAGAAACAGAATCTGTTTCAGTCACAGTTTGTGATTCTCGTCTTAAAAGAACGTGTTCATGAAGACCCTGAACTGAAGTGCAATGTTTATGGAGCGAGCGCTCGTCACAGTGTGGATGATGTAAACCTCTCCTCCTGTTTCCCACAGAACGTCACCTCTCCTTCAGGGTGGATCCAACATGACAGTGAGCCAACATGGCTGCCAGAGCTCATTAGAGCCGCAGCAGCAGGACTCATGCAGGGAGGTGTCAGCTGGTGTCAACTCAGCCTCGTCCCTGCAGGCCTGTTGGTGGAAGGTAATCTGCTGCTAAGTGTTCGACAGACGTTTCCCATCCAGCAGCTGCTGCTGCACCTCTGCAGCCTGCAGGAAAGAAACCTGCAGCAGAGGCAGAGGCCAGTTTACAGCAGGACAAGAAATAAATACACATCATGGTAGCTTCTGATTTATTAGAATTATATTGTAAAATACCTGCAGAGCAAACTGGATAATACTGATTTAGTATCATCCAGGACTTCTTCTGCCTGAAGCAGAGCTGAACTTTGTCCTCTGGGTGGTGCTGGAAGAAGGTCATGGGGTCATTAAGATGTATGACTGTTGGGAACGCTTCTGCAGAAAGTTTAATCCAAGTTTTATATTTGTGTAAATTAAAATTTAGGTAAAACCTGACACAAAAATGAAAAAGTGAAGATCCTGATCAAACCTAAAGTACAAACCCATAGATTATAAAAACAAAAAACTACAAATCAGGACAAAACACTGAAAGTCACACACAAACCCAAAGATTTGCGTGAAACCCCCAAATTTTATGTAATAACACAAAAATGTGGTTGAGATCTGACACAAACATTTGAGTATAAACACATGAATTTAGATAAAAACACGACAATTCTGAAATTCTGAAATTTTAGTAAAAATTCTAAAAACAGGAGTGCAATATGAAAAGTTGATAACAAATATAAAAACCTGAGTAAAAATCACAGATTTCAGTTAAAACCACCAAAATCTTTGAAAGAGAAAACCTGAGAAACAAAAAGACTTTTATATAAAATGTCACATACAATTTCTCATTTTCTTTTTTTGGGGTAAAATAAATAATAAATGAAATGATCTTATTATCTGAGATGTTTTGTACTGCATGGAACAGTTTTCAGGAAGCTTCAGGATTGAAACAAGTAAAGATTCACAGTATTGAAGATGTCCAAGATCTGACATTAAAAACAAAGATACTGTTTTTGGATTAAAAACGTCTTCAGTCAGAGAATCTGAACTAGTTTGAATCTCAGTTGTATCTTTAATGTAAAAGTAAAACTGGAGAATGGGATCAGAAACGGACGCTGATGAGGAGTCCGTTAACGGGTCCTCCAAGAAAACGACACCACAGGTGATAATGTCAGTCTGTAGTTAGATTGAGTGACAGCTGCCATCTAGCGGTCGCAGTAACTGTGAGCCGGAGCAGTGCTGCAGCTCAGATGACGTTTATATATGTGGACACATTTCCTCATTCAGTGGAGAAGGGTGGATGAATAATAACCTCGTGGTTATTATTGTTGCCATGACGACAAAGGCGCCTAACTTTAAGGAAGTAGTAACTTTAACCCACACCACGTGTTTCTCTGACCTTAACAAAGTGATCATTTTAACCCAACATGATCTTTACCTGAACCTAACCAGACCTGAACCACAGCTGTCACATCATAAACATCATTACTGTTTAACAGTGATGTGTGACGGTTTTAAAAAGCACAGACAGATGATGTCGTCCTGCAGATTACTGCTGATAGGACAGATTAGAAAACACTCCTGTGTGATACTCCTCCTGTATCTGGAGTTTATTCTGGAGGAGTAAATTAGTTGTTTTCCATCAGCCGTCAGTGGAGACACAACTGCTGTGACATCACAGCGTGGGGTGTGGCCAGCTTTCTGTCGTCTGTGTGCTTCAGTGATAAACTTTAATAACTGATTAACTAGTTTATTAATCTGACATTAAAACAGTGAAGTGTCCGTGTGTCTGTTCTGATTGCTGCAGATAAATGCAGTGTGTAACTGAGCAGCCTGGATTGTTACCAGACTGTAATCTGAGCAGAGATCAGGCTCATTAAACAGAATTACTGCAGCAGTTAGGAAGGTGAGCCGCTCTGATGAGAACCACATGACTCTGTCTCAGCAGTGATGAAGGTGCTGCTGCAGGCCTTCATCACTCTGTCGGCTTTAATCGCTGCCAGTCATCAGCTGCACTTCCAAACATGTACAACACAAACAGGGACTCTGATATCTGTGTTGATTCACTCACACTGCTGCTCAGACAGTGACTCACCTGTTCAGATACAACAAGCAGAGCTGGAACTGTAGATTTATATACTGCTTCCTACTTCTACTCCACATCAGAGTGGAAATATTCTTTTAATTCAAATTTGGCACACAAGAAATATGATCAATGTATAAAATACAAAGTTCAGTTACAGATTAAACCCAAATCAGTGATAATAATCCAGAAATATATAATAATAACACTCACACAGGCCTTTTTTTGAGCATTATGAGTACTCCATTTGTCTGATAATACTTGAGTAATTTTACTTAATAGTAGTATTTCTTTAACGGTGTGATGTTATTTTCACTAAAGGATCAATAGTTCTTCCACCGCTGCAGGTAATAATGTCACAATCTTTATTTAATGACTTTTTAAAACCCAGGTTACACTGTAAATAAGAAAAAGTTCAGAAAACTCAACTCAATAAAATTTGAGTATTTAACTTCATTTCTGAAGTTTAAGTCAGAATTTGTACTTTGTTCATTTTAAAGTAACTGCTGACCTTTTTTCAAAATGTTCACAAATGTGAAAAATTGATTTTCTAAACGTTAGTTAATAACGTGATGTCAGCGAAACGAAAAAGGTGGAACTCACCTGCA
>CM076456.1:32184670-32264670 GCA_038419695.1 Scomberomorus guttatus
GTAAAACTGTGGCTTTTTTTTTTTCATTTGTGTTTTACTTTTTTGTTCCCCTGTTAATTTCACCTGCTGCCTGCCCACATTTTGTTCATTTTTACCCACAAATGAATAAAAGTTTTTTCCCTGTTACACACACTTTTTGCAGGACTCTGCTCTTTCAATGTACATATGAGCCTCTCTTCTTTTAAGACAGACTTAAAAAATTGTGAACCTTTCCTTTAATTTGTCATCAAACTACCTAGTTTGTGATCTTGATTTATTTAATTTATGATGCTGATTGAATGTTTCCTAGTCGTTAAATCACTTAATTTGTGTTGTCAAATGACATGTTCATGCGGTTGAATTAAATCTTTCATGCTTTCAACAATTTCATGCAAACAAATGAATAATTTGAGCTCAAACTACTTATTTCATGCTATAACAATAATAATAATAATAATAAGAAAACTTTATTTTTATCGCACATTTCATGCAAAAAGGTGCGATACAGTTTGCATCACAAAACATGAAAAAAAGACAGATGCACTAAATACAAACATTAAAAAGAAAACAGAAACATTTTATTAATTTGTGATGTTGAATTTTGTATTTTCTGCACTCAAATTATGATATCGTAAATTTAATTAATCTATTTGCATTATCAAATAATTGAAATTCAATTTCAATTTAAAGTGTGTATAAGTGTGTATAGACATGTATAAAGTTGTGTATAAATATATAAAAACATGTATTACAGTGTGTATTTGTGTGCGTTTGTTGAGTTTGTACTCTGAGTGCTGACAGTCGATGGCAGACTGATGTTGTCACATGACTTCATTGTGATGTTGGTGGGAATCTGGGCCAGTTAGAGTAAAGACGAGTTATGCAGTTTCATCCCAGAAATGTAAAAAAATACATTTAATCAAATTTTAAATGTGATCTAATATGCACATATTGAATGGGGCAGAGACACTCGCAGTACTTCCTGTGGAGACGCCTCGCCACAACTTCAAATATTCACTTCAGTTATATTTCCACATTCAGTTTGAGTGTGTGCAGAGACGTCGGCTGTGTGTTTGAGTGACAGGTGATCACTGCTGGAGTCTGTGGACGGACAGAAAACTGTGGAGGGAAACGTGCTATAAATGGTGTATTTTTCCTTTAAGTGTCTCAGGCATTGAGCGCAGTGAGAGATATTTCACCTCTTTCTGCTTTTTGTCCAACATTTCAGACTCAGAGTGAGACATCTGCAGAGCTTTTTACATCAATGTGATGAGAGCAGCGACACAAACACTGCAGCTGTTTTACCTGAAATACACCTGGAACACCTGAGAGGTTTGTGCACCAGTTCTCAGGTTTTTGCTGATTGATTTTGGGTCTTGCCTAAATGTTTTTGCCCTGATATTGGCTCATATTTCCACGTCAGGTGATATCCACATTACCTGAACTTCTGCTCATGTTTTCCAGTTTGTATCCAACCTTTTATATTTTTACCCCAGTTTTCACAGTTTTGAACCTAATCTGTGATTGTTCATGTCAGCTCTCACACAAAGTTGCAGTTTTATCCAGAATTTTTATTTTTTTACCCCCCTTCTGGCAGCGAGAGTAAGTACAAAAACACAGTCGACACGTGCTTATGTCATAGGCTCCACAGTGGCCTACTCCGTCGCTACTGTTACGGCTGTAAAACGGAGGATAAATTGCCACAAACGTCACACAACCCCCGCAAAATTACTCGATTCACTATCGGAATTTGATCCATTTGGTCCGATTTCCAACATTTGAAAACGATTAAATTATTTTATCCCCATTCAAGTTAGCAAATGGGGCTAACCAGGGGCTAAAGTACAGAGAGATTTATCTGGCCGTGATCGGCTCAATCATCATTGTGTAAACTCGTTTGGCTTGAATGTAACAGGCGTTCATTTATATGTAAAAGTTCTGCATTGCAGGTTTGACGCCGATATTTAATGTTTTCTTTAAAATTTTCAGGTTTGAGATGAATTTTACCTAAAATTGTCATTTTTTTACATCCACATTTTCACTGTTATCCAAATTTAGGGGTTTGTACTTGTGTTCTTGGGTCTGGTCATAGTAATTTTTGTGGATTTTACCAGAATTTTTTTACCAGAGTTTTTAACCAAATTTTGAAGGTTTGTATGTGTTTGATTGGTATTTTTGTGTCAGTTCTCATCAATTTTCTCTAGTTTTCATCCGAATTTCTTTATTTGTATCCAGTTGTAGTTACCCAAATTTTCAGGTGTGATCAAAGTATTTCCATTAGTGTTTTTACCCACAAAGTGCTTTACATTAATAAAAATGTGCAATTAAAGGCAGTATTAAAAAGTAGCATTGACAACAAACAGCAGGGCTGACAAGTTAAAATCACAGCAACAACAAATTAATGACACAAAAAAACCCAATAAATAAAGTGGAGCACCTATTCAGACAGGCTACCCAAAAGCCTGAAAAAAAGGAGGTCAGCGATATACTGCGGTGTTTGACCATGCAAGGCTTTAAAGGTTAGCACTAGTATTTTAAAATGGATGCGTTAATTTAATTGGGAGCCAGTGCAGAAAGGATAAAGTTGGTGTGATTTGTGATCTCCTGTTATTTCTATTTCTGATCTCTTGTTATTTTAGCGACTGTGCAGAGGCCTCCACCTGTTGGAACAGGAAGTGGTGTTTAACAAGGTGTGTCGCTGTAGACTGATCTGATCTCAGAGCTGATTGGTCCTTCAGTTTCCTCCATCTGCTCCTTGTTAAAGCTGCTGCTGCTACCAGCTGTCTGAAAATAAAAAGCCTTCCTGTGTGGGGGCAGGTCAGACCTGACGTTGAGAGTCAGATGAGTCACCCTGTTGGATAAAGGTTCCAATGTCACAAAAATAAATAAATATAAAAAAGTGCACATCGGAAAAAGATGTGAAGAAGTTCTCCACTGTTAGATGCTATAAAGTAGACAGAGAGTTCCTTTCTAATACCCTTAAATGAGGAAACTGTAGAGAAAATCTGTTGGAGGATTCATTTTAAGAAGAGGAGGCGAGCGTCAGTCACACTCATGATCATTAATTAAGACTTCAACTCAAAATAACTTTTAAAATATGTGAGAGAACATGGAACACTCTTCTTCCTTCATATGATTTAAACTTTGTGTCTCACTGTAGTGATAAAGTTTAACAAATAGCAAATAAATATGTCCATTAACATCTCTGTCTGAATAACAAAAATCCAATCTGAAGGACCAATCAGCTCTGAGATCAGGTCAGTTTAACAGGTGAAGCCAGCGATGACACGTATTCCACGTCTGAAAAAGGCTTCTGACACCAACATGTAAAATTTTCAGATTATTTATGTAACGAGGTGCCGGTCTGAAAAGGCATAAAAATACAGATGCAGATAAAAATCTTTTCCTGCAGCTTTGATTATTTCTGAAATTCTTTGATTTGTACTCAAACCTCCAGAGTCTTCGAGTTTACTAAAATAAATAATCATAAATAATAAATCAATGTTGAAACAGACAATATCAATAATGGAAAAGTTGTAGATTATTACACCTACGCTTCTCACCAGCAGTTCAGTTTCCACAAATAAACTTCCAGAATTTACACAAATTTTAACCAAAATTTTGCATTTTTATTTGAACTTTATTTATTTTTCAGGTCTTACAATTATTTAGTGTTTTTACCCACATTTACAGATTTGTGCTTTAAATTCTTGTCACGTCTTCCTAACAGTTTGGAGGTTTGTATCTGCAATTTTTCACCTGAACTGTTTGATTCGTGTTTTCATCCAGATTTATGGGTTTGTATGCAATGTTTTGTGTCAGGTCTTTTTTGATTTTGTCTGTTTTACTTGGAATTTGGGTTTTTTACCCAAAATTTGTTTTTTTAACCAACTTGTCATGTTTTTACCTCAGTTTTCTTGAGATAATAAAATGTGCACACAACAATAATTTGTGTCTTTTAGTTAAACAACTATCGTGTGATAACTAGAAAATCTTTTTAATTAGATAAATTGATATTATGTCTTATTAATGATCATAATTATAATATTTATTAATGATTTTTGAACAAGATTGATGAGATGAGTCTCTGTTATGACAAGTAGGAAAATATGTCATTGCAATATTGAAATATCTCGTTAAAAGAACATTTTCTTGGTACTGTACAAAATCAAACATGAACTTTAGAGAATAAAATGTTCTGTTGGTTCCTGAGTTGAGAACAAAGTGACAGACTGATAAAAATCTTCTTCCTCTGCAGCTTTGCTCTTTTCAGTTGAACAGCCCATAATTAGAGTCCCACGAGGCCGCAGACTGATTAATGTGTGGAGCTGTGATTGTAGCAGTTACTGTACGGAGGGTCACTGAGAGACTTCAGGAAGACGGGGGGCAGAAACACAGGTGGGACTCGACCTGAGGAAGAAAAAACTAAAGATCAAAAGCTTCTGAGAGCTGCGAGTGTTTCCACAGCTGCAGAGAGGAAACCTTCAGACGACCTTCAGGCAACATGCAGCTGGTAAAGTTTCGCTCAGTGATTCAGAGAAAGTGAAACGTTGGCGATCAGAGCTGAAACTTCCTGTTTGATAAAACTGATAAATGTTTTCTGGAGAGCAGTTTGAACACTTAACTTTCGCCTTCTCAGTCTGCAACCTTTGACCCCTGAGCTCACTGATGGCGGTCTGTGGATGGAAACAATTTCAGTTCCTCATGTTCACATTAAACCATCATGGACCTGAAGATCGCAAACTAACGAGAACAAATCAATGACATCTGAAGCGTCCCCTAGAGGCCTTACAGCCATACCAGAGGTAGAACTAAAAATAGCAGTGTGCCCTGAAGGTGGCGCTAGAGGGAAGGTCTTTGGCTCATTGAAGTTATTTAGTCACATTTGGGTTAAAGCACAAAAAATCTCATACAAACATAGAAATGTAAAAACAAAAAAACTGGGTCAAAACAAAAATTTCAAACGCACAAGAAATGCGAGAACAAACCCAAACATTTTGTTAAAAAAATTATGGGTAAAATTTTAGACAAGACCAAACGTGAAAATTAAGGTGAAACCTGGAAACTAGCCTAAAAACACTTAAATCTTGATAAAGACAGTAACAACTCTCCAAAATCTGAGCCAGACCTGACACTGAAGTTTGAGTAGAAACATGAACATTTGTTTATGGACCAAAACACAACAATCTTCAGGAAGATGCATAAAGACAACACGCTCAGCAAAGATAATTAAACATAAACATATCACTTATATGTGAAAAACAACAAATGACGGCAACATACAGTGTCTATATATACAGGTGAAACTGGTTCTGTAAACTGTAAACAGCAAAAATAATGCAAAGATGTGAAAGAGTACAGAAATAGATATTAAATACAGTAATGGATGAAATGTTTATATGTTATTGCACATTTTGTCTTATTTTATGTATACAAATATCTATAAAAATACAAAATGTGTAATGACATGTAACACATGTATGTCCTAAGGGTAAAAAATCAGTTAACAGGAGAATTTAGGTAAAAACATTGGATCAAGCTTGGAAATGTAGGTTTAAAAAATGGGATAGAAAACATTCAGATCAAAACTGGAAAGTTTGAGTGAAACAGTTATTCAGTGTGAAAGAGTAAAGTGATGTGAGTTACATCACATGTTCATCAGCAGGTGGGTGTTTCCTTCAGGAGGACAGTCAGAAACAATCCTCAACAGCTGGAGCAGCTGCTCAGGTCCTGGATTCTCTGAGCGCTTGACTGTATCGTAGATGATGATGATGTGTGTGGGTTTGATGTGTGAGGTCTCTGATTGTTTTCTGACTCTGGCTGTCGTCCAGCAGCAGACTCACAGTGAATGTGAGAGAATTATGCAGCTTTATTGTGATTCGCGGCTGGTTTGTTGTTGTTGGACTCATCCTCTTTTTGTTTCTGTCTTTATGAGTGTAACCTCCTGCCTTCCTCCTCCAGCTCCGTCCTGTATCACCTCCTCAGGCGTAAACACTTGGAAACAAAGAGCCGTGCTGCTTTCTGCTGTGTCTGCAGCCACGTTACAATGTTCAGTTCAAAGACTCACACAGAGGGTTTATCCAGCGGATCCAATCTGTAAACAGGAAACATCATCACAATCTGCCAGAGAGGCACAGAGAGCACACACCAAACTTCACTTTATATTCTCATGTTTTATAGTAAAACCAGCAGAGAGCTCTTATTATTTATATTATTATTATCAACTAAGAAGAAGACTGACCTGCAGCACTGAGACTGATATATTAAAACCATCAATAAATAAATACAGTAACACTTTCTATTTGAACATTTTCACACCGTTATAATGAGTGTGAAGAGATGCTGAGAGCTCTAACCGTCCATCTGAAAACCACATAAAACATAATAAAACATTAAATAATTTTAAAAAATAAAAATAAAACAAGGTGGATAAAAAGTAAAAAATAAAACCAAAGTAACATAATATTATCTGACAGAAGAACTGAATCTGTTTTCAAATAAAAAGCACAGACTTCAGTCATGAAGAAAAAAATCTGAAATTAAAAAAACTTCATCTTAATAAAACTCAGCTGTTTCTTCTGGCTGGACTGAAATATTGATGAGTTCTGTCTGTGTTGAACTTGCAGCATCAATATTTCCGTCTTTAGACTTCTGACTCGCAGCAGCTGCTTCAACCTTTGAAGTGAAGACGTGAAGTTGAGTCTGATCTCAGATCAGCGTCCTCTGTGATTAAACCGGACTGAAGACGAGTGTTCATATTTATGTCTGATGAATGTCAGTCACACCTGTCTGCGACATTAAACAATAACTGATCTCACCTTCATCAGGTAGATAGTATTAATGGTACAACTCAAGTACAACTCTGTCACCTGAACACTCCTGAACACTCCTGAACACTCCTGAACACACCTGAACACTCCTGAACACACCTGAACACACCTGAACACACCTGAACACTCCTGAACACTCCTGAACACTCCTGAACACACCTGAACACTCCTGAACACTCCTGAACACTCCTGAACACACCTGAACACTCCTGAACACTCCTGAACACTCCTGAACACACCTGAACACTCCTGAACACACCTGAACACTCCTGAACACTCCTGAACACTCCTGAACACTCCTGAACACACCTGAACACACCTGAACACTCCTGAACACTCCTGAACACCACCAAACGTTATCTTGACTAAACTTTGCATGTTGTCTTTGTTTGGTGGATTCAGATCTGTTAATTTATTGAATTCATTGTTTAAAATTATGAAACTAATTCAGGATCATTTTGTTTTCATTTATATTTCCTTAATTTGAAGAGTCAGTTTTTATGTGACACTAAGAACTTTCAGCTTTGGTTGCTGCTGTTGCTCTGCAGTCAGGACAAAGAGAACATGCAGAGCTGCTCACAGAGACTTATTATCAATATTGATTTATGAATAAAAGTGAACATGGGTCTAACCTCCATCACGGTTTGTATTTTATGAAAAGAAACAACCATGACTTATTTTAACATGTATTAAAGACACACAGCAAGTTTCCATCATGTATGTTTTCTTCAAGTTTTAATGCATGCTGGGAAATATGCTAATATGCTGATCATGTTTGTTTAGAAACTTAATTTAACGAGTTGAGCTGAGTGAACTCGCAGTAGTTTGTTCATTTAACTCATTCAACTCAAGTCAAGACTTCAGGTTAGAATTACTCATAAACATGAGTCTGAAATGGTACTGAAACAAAAACTAGAAAAAATGGTTTAACTTGAAATCATAAAACTCATTTAAGTAAAGTTAAGGAGAAAATATTAGCGTGATATCTGACAGTGTGTACCTGTTGTACATGTCTGAGCGTGTCTGAGCATCTGTGTGGCGGCGAGCTCTCTGAGTTTCTACCTGACTGAAGACAAGCCTCCTCAGTCCTCCCCCCTCACCCCCCCTCCCCCCGGCCGTCACAAACATGGCATTGTGGGACGGCAGAGAGACGGACAGTGTTGGACGGCCGCTGGTCACAGCTGCGTGGACACTGACGACGCTGTACGGAGGCGGCCTGAAGAAGACCACTGTGTACGCTGGAAAACACGCTTCATAAGAAACAATAAATCAGAGTGTGAAGCAGGAGAGAGACGCTCTGTCTGACGCTGAAACTCTGATTATATCATCACTGCAATTATATTGTCGTTAATAAGAATCTGATCAACACAGGAGAGACTTTTATACAATCTATTTATTTAAATAAATGTAATATTGATTTTATTATATGCATATATTACTTATTTCATCTGTGTATTTAAATTTTGTGTTACATGTTAATTTGATGTATTTTTTTTATTTCATTTATTCTTTTTATATGTGTTTTATTACTTTTGATTATACACGTGATTTTTATTTATTTTTGATTCAGTTTTATTCTTATTGGAACAGTCCCTTGTTATTTACATTTACATTATGTTCTATATTTACTGTTGTTTTCTGCTCCAGGATCCACGTAGAGACAAGAAATGAACCGAAATATTTCAACCTGCTGGTGGCGCTAGAGGACAACTGACCAGAGCCTGGAGGATTTATCCTCTGTGGATCATGAATGTCCGTTAACTATTCATGGAAATCATATTTGTTCAATAGATGTTAAAATATTTCAGTCTGGACAACAAAAAACTTTATGAAAAATCAAAAAGTCCAAACTTCAGACTGAGCATAAATTCTGTTTAGAGTGTGAAACATATTAAACTGAAGTAAAGTTTAACATGTCCGGCAGAGAAAACAGACTATAAACCGGAGAGAAGGTAGATCTCTTTCTCTCTCACTCTCTTTCATTTGAACAGGAGCAAAACAACACAGGGGCTTCTGGGAAACAGCATGATGTCATCCAGCAGTCACAGACGCCACCTGCACGTTTCTGGAAGACTTTGTGACATGAATGCAGCGTTTCTGCTGTTTCAGTCGAGATCGTCACAACGGAAGATAAAACATGAAAATCCTGTCTGTCAGTATTACAAACTGTTTCTGGATCGTTCCTCACTGTCTCACCTTAAACTTAACGTAATGTACATTTTATTTTATTTTATTTATTTTTCCCTCCTATCAATTTTATTTGTCTTTGTTTTATAATCTATATCATTTTTTTAAATCTAGTTTTTATTTCACTCTATTTACTATTATTATTATTTTTTGTGTGCATTAGTCTCATTGTTTTATTTTTCACTGTCTGCACTTGTTCTAATAAAGTTTGATTGATTGATTGATAAACAATGCAGCCTCCTGAGATGTTTTAACACTGTCTTCAGTCTGAATTCCTGCTGAGTGTTAAACTGTTCTGTGACTGAACTTTAATGTCACTACATGAGAGGAACAGACTGTGTGAGGTCACAGCTGGCGTGTTTGTATGAACACGCGTGTCTGCATGTATGTACGGTTCAGGTCAGGATGTCGTGTTTAGTATCTGCTCTGTTTTACACACAGGAACCTTTAACAACTCACTGATCTGCAGCTGAAGTCTGCGCCAAACACAAATTGAAAGTGAAGCTTCCATGAACATGAAGAACTGAGCAGAAACTTTCAGTAAATGACCACCACCCCCCCCGGTGGCCCCTGACTGCCCCCCCCCCCCCCCCCCCCCCACTGGCCCCTGTCAGCTGTGAGCAGCAGATGAACATCAGCCCTCAGAGCAGCCTGCAGGCTTAGGCTGCTAACTGGTCCTGGATCAGCCTTAATGTTTCCAGATCACAGAGTGTCAGTGAACCGTCGCCCCCCGAACTCCCACACCAACAAAACTTCATGAATAAAAAGTCTGAATGTGTTTCTGCTGCTGAGAGAAGCAGCTTCTACTGTTTCTGAACCCATATGTGATATTTCAGTTTGTACTGATCACACACAGGACTGGCACATGACAGGAAGTGGACAGCATTAAAGCAGGACATGATGTCAGAAATAAACAACAGGTTAATAAATACAAACAACCACAGAAGGTTCTTAAGTCCAAATAAGGTTCCTGGAATCATAAAGTACCTTTAAGTCTCCTGAGTTCACTCAGAGGATCTCGCCTCCACATCACGTTTGTCTAATCTGGAGCTTCAAGACCCACCAGAAGAACAGAGGAGACACATTTTCATTCTTTCTGCACTGATCAGATTCTCTGCTGTAACAGTTTCACATTTCACGAGTTAATAATAATATTAATTATTATTATTACCAATAACCTCAAAAATAATAATAATAATAATATTTGTAAAATATTTAGTTTTGATGACATTTGCTTCTTTCAGTTTTGTTGTATAAGTTATTTGATGTAAGTAATTGACAGACCTACAGGCTTAATCACAAGGATTATTATAATCTGCTAAACTAGTCGGGCAAAGGTTGGTTTCTGTCTGTCTGCAGTGTGAATGTGAAGATTCTCAGTGAGGATTTAATGTGAATATAATGTCAGCAGTGTTCAGCAGCTCATGTTCAACACGCCACGGTGAACACGCCACGGTGAACACGCCACGGTGAACACGTCACATTGAACACGTCACGGTGAACACGTCACGGTGAACACGTCACGGTGAACACGTCACGGTGAACACGTCACGGTGAACACGTCACATTGAACACGTCACATTGAACACGTCACGGTGAACACGTCACGGTGAACACGTCACGGTGAACACGCCACGGTGAACACGTCACATTGAACACGTCACATTGAACACGTCACGGTGAACACGTCACGGTGAACACGTCACGGTGAACACGTCACATTGAACACGTCACGGTGAACACGTCACGGTGAACACGTCACGGTGAACACGTCACATTGAACACGTCACGGTGAACACGTCACGGTGAACACGTCACGGTGAACACGTCACATTGAACACGTCACGGTGAACACGTCACGGTGAACACGTCACGGTGAACACGTCACGGTGAACACGTCACATTGAACACGTCGCGGTGAACACGCCGCGGTGAACACGCCGCGGTGAACACGTCGCGGTGAACACGTCGCGGTGAACACGTCACGGAGAACACGTCACGGTGAACACGTCACGGTGAACACGTCACATTGAACACGTCACATTGAACACGCCACGGTGAACACGTCACGGTGAACACGTCACGGTGAACACGTCACGGTGAACACGTCACGGTGAACACGTCACATTGAACACGTCACGGTGAACACGTCACGGAGAACACGTCACGGTGAACACGTCACATTGAACACGTCACGGTGAACACGTCACATTGAACACGTCGCGGTGAACACGTCGCGGTGAACACGTCGCGGTGAACACGTCGCGGTGAACACGTCGCGGTGAACACGTCGCGGTGAACACGTCACATTGAACACGTCACATTGAACACGTCGCGGTGAACACGTCACGGTGAACACGTTGCGGTGAACACGTCGCGGTGAACACGTCACGGTGCGACTGAAGTGTGCGAGGGCTCAGTCGGTGCGAACTGAGTCATACTGAGAACTAAACTCAGCTGTTTATCTGCTGGATACAAACAGCTGACTTCATACTGAAGCTCATCTCAGAGCTTTATTTACAAGGTTACACCTGAACTACACCTGAACTACACCTGAACTACACCTGAACTACACCTGAACTACACCTGAACTACACCTGAACTACACCTGCTGTAGGATCTGTTAATTCAACAGCAAAAAACAAAGATTAAAGGAATATCTTGAGAAATAATGAAAATGTATTTATATGTGCATTAAGTTGCCTTTTGAATTTTAATCACATCAGAAGTTGATGTAATGAAACACATCTTTACTTTTCGATTTAACTGCTGCTGTTTCATTAAAAACTCCTTTTAACCTCTGTGTAACAGAAAATACATCTTAAAAAGTTGCTGTATCATCTCTGTGGACTTACAAAACCTTTATTTGATGTATGATGTAAATGCATGTTTTCATAATACTTATGTGTCAGATATGTCTTTATGTTGTATATATGGGTGCCCAGAATATTCAAATGACATATTAAAATACATGTATTCCTACATAAACATGATTCTATCTGCTAGATGTGACCACATAACGTTTTTAACATGAAAAACAGATTCATGCATAAACAGAAAGACTATTATTTAATGTATGTTTCTTTGCATATCAGATTTTTGTGATATCACTAATGAAGTGAAACTGAACGTTGATCCAGTCAGTAATTGATTTGATTTGTTTTCATCTTTGAGGGTTTGTGGGGGAAGCTGAAGCGGCTGCACCTGATTGGACAGACTGCGTCTGCTCTGTGAGCATTGTGCAGAGCGTTAAGCCTGAGCTCAGGAAACTGTACGCTGCCTGCGGCTCTCCTGTTGCTTAAACAGCCTCCTCGTTGTCATTTACTCTCACTCTCCACTGAGGGGAAAAAAGATGTCCAAAGCAGACAAACAAATGTGTTTTTCAGCAGCGAACAGATAAAGATTTGATCCCCGTCGGCCCCCGAGGAGGTGATTTGGATGTGAAAGGAGAATCGGGGACAGAGGAGAACCACAGGCAGTTATGAATGTGCGTTTGATTTCATAAAGCGACGGGGGGATCTGGATCACAGTGAGATGCTTGTTGAGCGCTCGCCCAGATGTGCACCCGTTCAGTCCGAGCGCATCAATGCGGCCCTGTTCGCCTTGTTCCTGGAGACACTGAGGGGCCCTGATCTGCACCTCACCCCAGGGGATGGCAGCGTGCCGCGGGAGCCCCGACAGGCCGGCCCCTGCAGCGCCGCAGAGAGACAACAGCACACAAAGCTGCAGAACATGCTGCAGGGAGAGCGAGGTCGCCGACAGACGAGCACGCCCATCTCAACACCAGGCTGCATGTTCAGCTGCAACATAAGATAGAGATGGTGGCGATACCACCAAGACAAAAGAAAAAACTGAAGTTTCACAGGAAAAGAGATCTTCAACTGAAACATCTGAAATACTGTAGTTGAAACAAACAGCTGAAGGTGCAGCTGAAATACAAAAACTGACAGAAGTTGTATAAGAAGGTAAAACGCTGAAAGGAGGCAAAGAAGAATTTAAAGACAGTTCAGTTGTATAAACTGAAGGATGAAGTTGGTTAAAGCACTGGAAGCATGTTAGAAGAGCTGAAGAAGTTTTTTATTGTTGCTCAGAGGTGAAGATCTGAGACCTGAAAGGAGCTGAAGTGTCAGTTTTGAAGAGAAAAAGATGAATGCAGTCTAAATGGCAGTAGACGTGTTTGTGGTAGAAGTAGCTGACATTTCAGTTGAAGTCACTGAAAACAGTTAAAGTGTATACAGCAGCGGTTAAAATGTCAGTTGAAGTGTGAGGTCTAAAAGTAGTTAAAGTGTCAATTAAAGAATAAAAGTTAATTCAAAGTTAAAGGTCCAGTGTGTAGGATTTAGTGGTGATCCCACTGAATACCACCCCCCACCCCCCTTCCAAGCATGTAGGAGAACCTACGGTGGCTGTGAAAGTTGTGAAGAACACGAAAGGCCCTCTCTAGAGCCAGTGTTTGTTTTGTCCATTCTGGGATACTGTAGAAACATGGCGGGTTCTGGAAGAGGACCTGCTCCCTCTGTAGATATAAAGGCTCATTCTAAGGTAATGAAAACATAATGATTCTTATTTCCAAGTGACTGATATGAATATTATATTTCATTTCTGCCAAGTCCGTTCCGTTAGATGCCACTAAATTCTACACACTGCACCTTTAATTTAAAGTGTCACAGTGATGTAACAGCTGAAAGCAGTTGAAGAAAGTGTGATGAAAGCTTTCCTGACATTATTTTAACGGCTGACAGACATAAAACACTAACATTCAAATACCACCCCAAAACTTTGTAAAAAAAAAAAAATGAATTCAGTTAAATTAAACAAATCATCTTAAACCCAAATTCAGAGAAAACCCAACATGAAAATTCAGATAAAAATGTAAATGTGGTTAGAATCCCCAAATATCTGGTAAAAACCCCAAAGTGAGTGTTGAACCTGATGAAATTTGAGTACAAACCCGTAAATTTTGGTAAAATCACATGCATTTAAAAATGTAAATTTCTGGTAAAAACCCCCCAAATTAGGGTTAGACTTGACACAAAAATGTGAATTTGGGTAAAACACACACTCTCACACAGACACACACACACACACAAGTTTGTGCAGCTCTCCTTGTTAGGACTTTGCATTGACTCCGTTCATTTTGTACAGCCTAACACTAACCAGGACTTCAGAAATGACGTTTTGCTGCATTAGGACCCGACTTTGGTCCCCATGAGGACTATTGGTCCCAATAAGGTCAGTGACAGTAACAGTAACAAAAACACCTGCACACACACTCACACACACACACACACACTCAGGCTGTCATTAGCCTGAGAAAACAGAAATGTTTTAAACATGGAAACAGTGGTGACTGATCTCAGATCATCTGGTGGTTTGTTCCAGACAGCAGGACCAGAGAAGCTAAACTCTCCCTCTGAACACCTGGATCTTATTCTGGCTACAGGTAGACGATACCTGCCAGATGACCTGAGGGTCTAATTGGACTATAGTCAGTGAGCAGGTCAGTAATATACTGTGCTGTACTGGGAGCCAGTGAAGAGATTTAAGAACTGGAGTAATATGTTGGTATTTGTGTGTTTGTGTAAGGACTCTGGCTGCTGCATTCTGAGTGAGATTGTCTAAAGTCCAGCCTGAAAAGCATTACCGCAGACCTGAAACAAAAGTCTGTGTAAACCTGTACGTCTGAGAAAAATTATAGAATTTGGATACAAACCCAAAGCTTTGGGGACAAATATAAGAGAAGAAGGGAAAACCCAACATTTCAGTTCAGTTTCAAGCTCCAAAATTTGGTGGAAGATACAAAAAGAACAAACATAATAATTCAGTTTAAACCTGAACATTTTGGTAAACATACAAACACATGAATTTGGGTAAAACAAAAAAAAAACAAAAAAGCAAAAAATTTGGGGAAAAAACAACACTAAATGGTTAAAAACTGGTTAAAAAATAAAATTCAGACAAGATGCTTAATTCTAACTCTGACATCAATTTAGGTCAAATATACAAACTTACAAAGTGATAAAATCCACAAAACACTGGGCTAAAAATTATAACATTTTGATAAAAACTTCTAAAACTGCATTTAATTTAACTTTTAAATATCAGGGTAAAAACCAAAATTCAGGTTAGACACAAAAACATCAAAAACTGTACGAACTTGTTCATTTAGGTAAAATCAGTAGAACTCAGATTCTAATCCAAAAATTTGGGTAAAAAAACTAAAAAAAATCAGGTATGACCAAACATTAAAGTTCAGTTGAAACCTGAAACATTTTGGGAGAAAACCATAAAAGTTTTGGTAAAACCCTTAAATTAGAGTAAAACCTGACACAGAAAAGTGAAAAGAAAAACAACAAAAAAACAAAACAAAAATCAAGATAAAAACAGGACAGTTCAGGTAATGTGGACACAAGACTGACAGAAAAGATTCTTGTGTCCAGACATCATCAGAGTTATGAAGGCATGTGGTGAGAATAAACAGGCCCTCCAACACAAATATAAATTATATAAATACACATCAAACATCAATTGTGCTCACAGTGGCTGAATGTCACATTTGGATTTGTGATAACAGACAGTAATCTGTGTCTACTTGTAACACATTTCATGCTGTGACCCATATAATAAAAGTGATTTATGGAGTATGTTATTCAGCAGCATGTGACAGTGGATGGAAATCCCCCCGAGAGCCGAGAGCACCTACAGAGACTCAGTCACAAGGTCGCAGCGAGGCAGCACTTTACACTCATTACTGTGAAACAGCCTGTCTGTGACGATATGACACACCAGCAACACACCAGCAACATGTACAATAAAATATATTGAACAACAGTAACAAACAGACTGTCTGTGACAATACATCATGCCAACAATGCACCAGCAACATGTATGATACAAAACTGTATAATAACACTGGGCTGAGATACAGCTGCATCAACAAACATTTATTTTGTGTGTTTCAGTTTCAGTCTGTTGGTTGTTATGGTGACGATGTTCGTCAGCGTTATGTGGTTCAGTTTGCAGCTTTGCTAGCTTGTTGTGCTACATATCACAAGAAAAATATAGAAGTTTTATTGTTGACAAAAAAATCAGTTTTTATTGGTGATTTTTAGGGTTACTGCATTAAAATGAAGCAATTTACATGGATTTTTTGTTGATTGACTACCACTATTATGTAGAGATGATACAAGCAAACCAGCACTCCTTACTCAAGCTCACTACATGTGGATTCACTCGCTGCTTGTTCTTATTTGATTGTAATTCTCAGTCTCTGTAAAGCACTCGGGGCAACATCTGTTGTTTTTAAATGTGCTCTATAAATAAACTGACTTCATTCACTTAAAAATGGTTAAATTGCCACAAAATACATAAAGAATTTAGAATAACAGAAACTGCTTGTATGAATGGTTTATTGGGAGGATCTGAAGATGACGTGTTTCAGTGAGAGGATCTGTGTGTGAGTGAGTTAACATGGCATGAAAACTGAAAATAAAAAGGACCAAGAACAGAACCCTGAGGAACCCCACAACTAACTACTGACACACTGGTAAATGATAATGCTGCTCTGAGTCTGTGGATGTTGAGTTATTTTTCCATCTACGATCACAAAACAAAACAAAAGAAAAAAACTGCTTTCATAAAAACAAAATACTCACCCGAGCAATAAATGTGGATTAATCCACTGCTGAAAATAGTCCTGATGATCACAGATCATCACATCAGACGTCACAATGTTGGGATAAAAATAAAACTTTCTGATTCTGAGGTTGTAAAAAAGATGATTCTGAGTGTAATAATTCACCTGCTCATGTTCCCTCTCTTTCAAAATGTTTGTTCTCAACATGTTTTCATTATTACTCTGAGTGTCGAGTGTTGATCCAGATATAACACATCTGCATAAAAGTTGATTAACTCAAAAACAAAATTGAAAGTAATTATTTTGATAATTGTTTAACCCATTTATCAAGAAATATTATATTTTTTAGTTTTGGTGAAATAAAATGAGCAACAGGACATTTTAAAGGGCATTTTCACTATTTTTGGACATTGGAAATAATGGTGAAAAGTGAAAATTAAAGCCACAAACAAACATGAACACTTTAAAAGCAGAATGTTTTAGATCAGATTTAACTTTATTTAATACTGGCTGGTGTAAATATGTAAATGCAGGAAGTAAAGGATCAAACAACCAAAGCACTTTGGTTCAGGTTAGTGGTGGAAGAAGTACTCCAATTCTTTACTACAGTAAAAGTAGAAATAATGCTGTCTAAAAATACTACATTACTTTAAAAGTCCAGAATTCAAGTTACTTAAGTAAAAGTACAGAAGTATTATCAGCAAAATGTACTTAAGTAAAAGTACTCATTATGCAGACTTGCTTCTTTTAGAGTGATATATTATTACAATATATAAATGTGTGTGTGAGTGTGTGTGTGTATATATATATATACATATACAAGTGTATATGTTTTTATAATGATAATAATAATAATAATAATAATAATAATAATAATACACAAAAAGAAACCAAGAGAGCGACAATTTAACAACAGTTAGAATATTAAAATATATTTTATGTGAAATCATCTGAAAAGTAACTAAAGCTGTCAAATAAATGTAGTGGAGTAGAAAGTACAATATTTCCCTCTGAAATGTAGTGGAGTGGAAGTATAAAGTGGCATCACATGGAAATACTCAAGTAAAGTTCAAGTACCTCAAAATTGTACTTAAGTACAGTACTTGAGTAAATGTACTTAGTTACTTTCCACCACTTTGGTTCAGGTTAGTGAAAGATGCTGCTGTGGCTTAAATATTCAGAAACATGTTGAGACTTTTTTCTGTATTAAACAGAGACCATGATCTTTGTCTGACCTTAACCAAGAGCTGCCAGAGTCTGAACACAACCAGGAACACTTTCATACTGCTGTAGTTTCTACCAGCTGACATTTTACTGCAACATCAGACATTTTACTGTAACATCACAGATTTTACTGCAACATCACAGATTTTGCTGCAATTTTGATTTTGGTGTTGTTACTGTGAGCCAGTGTTACACACAACAAGCTTTAGATACAAACTGTCACATTTATTGTTTCTTGTACAAAACAATTCAAAAGATACACAAGTTATTAACAATCAATAACTAACTGTGACATGTACGTTTATAAAGAGCATAGTAGATTATAACAAGCTTTAGTTTGTGTAAATAATAAAAAGAAAAGAACAACATTAACACAGTATTCTGTCGCTGCTGTATCAACACAAACTGGGTCAAACTTTAACAGTGATTTTTAGTGTGCATCAACATTTTTGCAACTTGACAAATACGTTAATTAACGTACGTTAATTATTACGTTATTTTTTTTAATTAACTGTACATATATATCCTGTTAATACACACACACAGTTTATTTACACTCAAATGTATTCATCTTTATATTTATATTCTGCACCACCACTACACAGAATCGTGTAATTTACTGTCCCTTTCTTACAATGTTAGGTTTGTGTTTGTATTTATTTATTTCTAACAAAACATATTGCTGTTGCAGTTTAGTCGTATATGAAGGTAATTTCTAGGAGCCAGAGTTGGAAACACTCGAGCAGGTGACTGTCTGAATGATTTTAATGGCTCCACATGATGTGAGTTCCTGCAGATAAACCTCAGTAAACTAACAGAGAGCAAAGCAGAGCTATTGTCTGCTGCATCTTTGTGCCTCTGAGATCTGGATTAAACCTGTCTGTCTCTTACTGAAGATCAGCGCAGGATGATAATCTTCATCCTAATGCAGAGACACCTGTCACAGCAGCAGAGTGCTTCCTCTAATGTCTCTGTAAGCAGATTAGGTTCCTCTAATGCAGGTATTTGAGGAATATTCATGCAGCTAAGTGCTTATGTAATGTCTCCGAGCCTCCGTGCCTTTTTGTTTCTGCGTTCCTGCCTCCTCCTCCACCGCTGAGGAGCCCCGAGGCCTCATCACCCACATCAAAGCACACACACACACACACACACACGATAATCTGCTGCAGATACATAAACACAATATATCATTAACATCAGATATGAAGCTGATCTGAATAATAAAAAAACATGTTGTAATGAATTCATGAGTCCAGTGATTCTGTGTTACACAGGAAGTGTCTTCTTGCTTTACAGCTTGTTTCTCATTGGTTCAACTCTAAGTCCACATGTTAAACTTCACCAACACGCTGCTGCACACAGCAGCTCATTTTACACACAAACACACAAACACACAAACACAAAAACTCATGTGTCAATCAGACACACTGAGATAAAAACACTAACAACAGGCAGCACATGAGGATCTTTTTATTCCATCACTGTTTTATTGTGTATATGTAGTTTTTAATGGTTGATAGTGTCAGAAATGTGTATATAGTGTAAATCCAGTCAGATGTGTAGCTCTCTATAGAACGTACTACAGTGTATTCTACAGGAACCAGTCATAGAAATGCAGCAGGAAAGCTTTCAGTGGGCTTTATTTCTGACAGCACGTCTTGTTTTTTGGTTGAATATAGATGTATTTCAGTGTGGTTATGATTTGGCAGATTGCTGTCTGTATGAATACATGTTAGTGTTTGAACAGAAACTGCAGAGTTTGGAAGTGAGGATGTAAATCTGGTAACAATAAGCAACATTGCTTCATTTATGACAGATTTATGTTGTTAACATTAAACGACTCTAAATCCTTTGACTGGACTTCACAGCAAGTATTTCCTGTTGGAAGATTGCCCCGCCCCAATCTATGACATCACATGTGTGAAGTCATGTGATTTTAATTACATGATCACTTGACCATAGACATATATACATAGAAGCTGCAGTGACTGCTTCGGCCTGTTGCTGCGATACGTCATCATCACCACCGTATTGGACCGGGCAATACGGTACAAAAAAAAGTTTTGTTTTTTTTCAAAACTTTTTTCTACTTCACATAGATCACAAACCCTTCAATATAAAAAATGTGAACGTTATAGTGCTTTTTACCCAAAACTGCAGTTCCTATATTTACTTGTATTTGTTTACAGGCCAGTCTTGCCACCATATTGTCCAATATGGTGGCGATGTTGACATACGATCCAAAGGCCAATGCTGCATCTATGTATATATGTCTATGCACATGACACCCCAGGTTTAACTTAGGAGAGAGATGCACTTAGTGTCCCACATTACACTAATTCACCCTGCTTTTTACACAGCAAACACCTGGAAACACGCTGATGTTGAAACACCTGCACTTCATCTGTCAGAGATGACTGTAAAGTGATGAGAGGCATCAAAGGAGTTTTAACCACCTGACCTCATAATGACCAATCAAACTCTCACATGTCAAATTTAAAACTTCAGCCTACACTTCCCAGGATGCAATCTTGTTTTCTTTGTCTTGATTCCTCTGATGGAGTTTGTGTTTGTGTAGTTTTGCTGACAGGTGGAGACACAGGAACTGGGGGGGGGGCAGAGGAAACCCCCCATCATGTGTAACAACTGGAACAGATTTGATGAAATGAGGCTCATTTACATCCAGCCGCAGTCTGAGCGCTCGGCTGCTTCCTTTAATTAGAGGAAGAGATTAACATCGTTCAGGAGGCTCCGCCTTCAACATGTGAAGCAGGTTAACGACACATGTTCCCACGACGACAACAACTGATGAGTCACCGCGGCAACCACGGCCTGCCTGAGAGGAAACACACACTGATGGTAGAAAAGACACATTTACGAAAACAGACTGAAATATCTTTCATTCGTGTTCGTCAGAGGATCAATGTGATTTTTCCTTCAGCACCAACAGGAGGTCGACTGTTGCAGAGTAAAACTGCAAACTGATGCTCTGACACTCATCACATGACTCACACACCAAACATCCACAATCACAACGCTTCATCCTCCAGCAGATACAAGGAGAAGCTGAACACCCCAATCACAGCTCCACTGTCACTCATCAACCATGTTTCTGCTCCCTGAACACCTCGTCTCCTCCTGATTAAATAACAGACCAATCAGCAGCTGCCACGTCTTGAGGCTGACGTCTAGGGCTGGCCATTGCCACTGATTTCCCGATTCGATTTGATATCCATTCAGTTAGGGATATTTCAGTTACAATACCAGTTGTGCTCAGATATGAAAGAGATTCTCAGAGAACTAATGCTGTAAATTGTACAGGGAGCCTTCTGTCTGGTGCATTATTGAACATATTAATGTTTACATTAAGAATTGACCCCAAAGCAGTTACATTAATGTACTTTTTATTTAACATGAACACACAACAGCAGTCAGCACAATATAGTGCAACTCTACAGACTCTACAGTCAGTGAGTATTGAGTGACCAGATGCTTTCTTTAGCATTTCATATAAACAACAACCGTAGAATTGAAATCCAATCAGCAGGCAGCCGGTGTAACAAACATACCTGCTGTCATGTAACGTCACTAATACCTCAGAGAAACATGCACTTTATGTGATTGGCTCACAAAACTTTTGTGCAGCAGCTCCCGCCATGTTCAACGAGATCTGGCCATGAAATCTCACACAACGAAATCTCGTGTAAGATCTCGTGGCACAGCGAGATCTCGTTGAACATGGCGGGAGCTGCTCCACTGAAAGCACCGCCAAGCCTAAAGGCAGATGTCTGGATTCATTTCGGATTTAAAATCCACAGGAAAAAGCATGTATTAAAAGATCGATCTCAGATTTCATGAATCCATATCGGAGAATTTAAATGATGATCGGTTTGAATCGGAAAATCAATTTTCTACACCCAGTCCTACTGAAGCCCCTTAAAGTGCCACCGACGGCCGCTAGCTGCTCTCTACAAATACTGACGAGGCAGCGAGTCATTCTGGTCTCAGTCTCTAAGTTCAGGCCCTCTAATAAGTGTCCTGGTGGTCATTTTGGAAATTATTGCTCCGTTAATAAGATTTGAAGACTTATAGTAGCTTTGATGTCTGCTGTGTGGGTCTTGATTGTGATTGACAGCTGTGATTGACAGTTGGCTCACCTGCTGCTCCGGGACTCGCACTGAGTCGGACTATTGTCGCAATAGTTTAATGTTACTTGGGTCCGAGGTAGCGGGGCGTGTTTCCAGAGTGTGAAAGGCAACACCCCGCACTCCTTATTATATAAGGAGCAACTCTGAGCTTCAAACCAACAGGTGATGTCACATCTCGCTACATCCATCTTTATATACAGTCTGTGGGACGGACTCTGTGATTGGTCCATGGAGAAGTGTTGCCAAACTGTCACACATCACTGCTGGAAGATAAATGTGTTTCATGACGCTGTGGTTCAGGTCTGGTTAGGTTTAGAGAAACATGTGGTTTGGGTTAAGATAAGCACTTTGTTGAAGTTGTCATGGTGACATAGTTTATAAAAACAGAGTTGACTGTTGGTTGTAAACAGGAAGTGAACAGTGATCTCTGATGATTTGTTGACGACCTCCTCCCTGCGTGGACTGTGGCTGTGTTCGAAATGGCATACTAACGTACTGCCTACTACATACTGAGTATGTACTGCATACTGCTTACTAAATGAACAATCACCCAGCAGACTGTTCATACTGAAGTATACTCAAGCAGGACAGTCATGTGACTGCATCACATGACTGCATCACATGACTGACAGCTGGTCTCACCCGGCCAGAGGCTTCCTCCTCACAGAAAACAACACAGCAAATTTCCAAACAGGCGTTATTTGGATAAACTGATCACATATTGGGAATGTAAAAATATTAAAACTTAATAAAGTGCCACATTAACAGCTTTTAGCCTGGCTCAAAATCTCCACCACTGCGCAGTCTGAAGAGACGCAATGCATTGTGGGGCGGTTGAGTATGTCCAGTAAGCTCACGCCGCATAGTCAGAAATTCTTGCTAATCTAGAATATATCCAGGCATTTCTCACACACACAATATCCACATACTAAACAGCTGGAACGCACTACACACTAAATTTTATGTCATATTTTTAATGTATATATCTCATCATATGTGTCTTTTATTATTCATATTTCTATTGCATCATTTGTGACTTATTGATTGGAACTTTGTGCAAAGTTTGTGTTTTCTTTTTAATTCTCATGTATCATGTACATGTGGACATCATTATTATTGTTATTATTCAGATGACAGAGTGCCTGCAGAAGCTGCATGTTTGGTATTTTACTGTATATATTCATTCAATTTTTATTTATCAGGTCAAAATAAAAAATAAGATACAGTCTGTCAGTCTTTACAAGTCTGATAACGAGAAACTCTCCAAAATAAGCCTTTAGACGTGTGATAGATGTTGCAAATTAGAACAGAACAGACTGAATCAACAGTAAGATAATCACAATGTTTTTGTTTTGTTTTGTTTGTTTGTTTTACTGTTGTTGTCTGGGTCACCATTATAAGATGCAGCAGACCGAAATACATTTCAATTTCAAACAATATGGTGAAACAGATAAGGAGCTAGACTGAAAACATACAGAATATGAAGAATTTAGTAATCCAGCTGTTACATGTTTGAAACATGATGGCTGCTCCACAACGTTATCAGCTAAATAAATAAATAAATATCCTAAAAAATGATTTCTTCTTATGTTTCTAAAAATATAGCTCAGGCATAGTTATATTTTTCTCTATGTAATATTACATAACATATCATATTTATTATTATACATTACTATTATACATATCATTTCATATCAGTTTAAATTTCTCTGTATTGAGCTCAACACTTAAAACATTTAAATATAAAATAAATATTTCTGATTAAAGTTCCACTTTGCGTCACACAAACGCAGCGTCCTGAGTCACAGAGAAGAAGAAAACTGTTCAGATCAGAGACTGAACTTTTATTCCTTTTATAGAAATGTTTTCTTTTTAAACATCAGTGACTCATCAATTAGTGTCAGAAAACACAGAAAGATCAGACTGCTGCTGAGAAAACACTCATCTGAAAATCCTCTACAAACATCTGAAATGATCTAAAATACTCTGAAATCATGTGATTGTCTTCTGCAGGGAACGTTCACAGTCTGAGCATCTGTCAGATATCAGAGTCCTCACGCAGGTCAGAGGTCAGAGGTCACACAGAGTGACACAAACACAGACTCATCAGTCTGAACACATTCACTCAGCTCACATCTCTAAGATTCAACATTTATTCTTTATGTTTATCATTTTAAACTAATATTTATTCATATAAATTAAACCCAACAAACAAACATTCTGTACTTTTACTGTGACATGTTAATTAACAATAAATTAGGGCAGCCGCCTACTAGTCGACCAAACGTCAGTCAGCAACGTCTGTGCCTTGTCAAAAGCTGTACAGCTGGACTGAGTATGAAACGCTAGAACGCTTTTAATGAAACGATGGACACAGGAAGTGGCGACACTCAGTCAATCAGTCAGGGATAGACTTCCATGTTTACATGCCTGGTCCCTGCGGTTATTAGACAGTTATTAGATAGTTATTAGACAGTTATTAGATAGTTATTAGATTGTTATTAGATTGTTATTAGACAGTTATTAGACAGTTATTAGATAGTTATTATACAGTTATTAGATAGTTATTAGATAGTTATTAGATTGTTATTAGACAGTTATTAGATAGTTATTAGATAGTTATTAGACAGTTATTAGATAGTTATTAGACAGTTATTAGATAGTTATTAGATTGTTATTAGACAGTTATTAGATAGTTTTTAGACAGTTATGAGATAGTTATTAGATTGTTATTAGACAGTTATTAGATTGTTATTAGACAGTTATTAGATAGTTATTAGATAGTTATTAGACAGTTATTAGATAGTTATTAGACAGTTATTAGATAGTTATTAGATTGTTATTAGACAGTTATTAGATAGTTATTAGACAGTTATTAGATAGTTATTAGACAGTTATTAGATAGTTATTAGATTGTTATTAGACAGTTATTAGACAGTTATTAGATAGTTATACAATTATTAGATAGTTATTAGAAGTTATTAGACGGTTATTAGATAGTTATTAGACAGTTATTAGATAGTTATTAGATTGTTATTAGACAGTTATTAGACAGTTATTAGATAGTTATTATACAGTTATTAGATAGTTATTAGAAGTTATTAGATTGTTATTAGACAGTTATTAGACAGTTATTAGATAGTTATTATACAGTTATTAGATAGTTATTAGAAGTTATTAGACTGTTATTAGACAGTTATTAGACAGTTATTAGACAGTTATTAAATAGTTATTAGACCGTTATTAGACCATTGTTAGACAGTTATTAGACAGTTATTAAATAGTTATTAGACAGTTATTAGACAGTTAGATAGGAAGTCCAGTGTGTGGGATGATTTGAGAGGGTGAAGGACAACCCCATGAAGCTGACATGCAAACTCTGCAGGCAAACATTCGCCATCATTCCTCGACCCCAAACAGGACTTATCATCTGAAACACATAAGTAACGTTAGCCTAACGTTAGCCACTTAGCATGGCTGCTCTAACGTTAGAAAAATAATATGTATTGTTATTAAACATGCGATGATTAGTCAACTAATGTCTTGAACTAATGACTATGAGTCGAAGCGGGAAATCTTCAGTCAAGAGCAGCCCTACAATAAATCTTTGTTTAATAAAGGCATATGTAGCTAGTATTAATATACAGTAGAAGTGTGTACCTTTACAGTGAAAACTGTTTAATATGACATGAAATGTCTGTAAAATCAAAGTATATGTAGCTGTCATAGTAAAGTTTAAATTATTTACATTTACAGTTATGGACATTTCCTTTAGATTACAATTAAAAGGTCTCTGTTGAATAAAAGTACATGTATTTGCTTTTACTACAGTAAGTATTACGTGTATTTACAGTGAAAAGTGTATATAGATATTATAATACAGTAAATTTACTCATTTTTATAGTGAAAATAAATCTTGGAACCAAGAAATTTCCTTTAAATTACAGTAAATGTAAACATGGCTGTTTTTTTAAGTCACAGCTGAAGACTGTGACTTAAAAAAAGTTTTATTTTTATTTTTTTGAAGTTTTATTTTTTTGTATTTTTACTGTGGATTATAATATGAAATGTTCTTTAAAATGTTTGTTAAATTAAAGTATAGCTGTTGTAATACAGTAAATACATAAATAAAAGTGTGTAGCTGGTTCAGCACAGAAAAATAGCAGGAAATGTGTTTTAAATTACAGTAAATGTTTCATTTTAATTATAACTTTAAGTTGACTGACAGTGAAAGAAAATCATGTTAGTAAGACATTTTGTCTCAGATGCTTTGTGCTGGTTTACTTCAGATTTTTCAATTGTTTTAATGCAGATTTTGGATTTATATTGTCCAGTTTTTGTCTAATCTCAGATTCTTCACACAGTTTTCATCCAGTTTTAACACTTTTTGTTTGATATTCTTTGTTTTAGCATCAGTTTCTGATGTATTAGTGGTGATTTCCATCTGATACTCTGACGTTTGAACATTGGTTTTCATTTGATTTGTGCTGGTTTATGTGTGATGTTTTTGAGGTTTTGACGCATATTTTCAGCCGATATTCTCCTGTGTTTGACCAATAATCTATTTAATTACACTTTATTGAATCATTTTCACAGTTTGAACTACAGATTGAACGGTTGTGACGTTATTATAAACTGTGCAGCTGGGAGTTGTAGTTCATGAAGCTCAAAGATCTTCTCTGTGGACAGATGGGGGGTTTCTGTGTTTTTCGTGGTTTTCCTGTCAGCTGTCAGACTGTTGGAGCTGCAGCAGACGTCAGATAACTTTCTGTCATTTTGTCGAGGAGAGATATCGTCGTGTAAACGCAGCAGGAACTTGATTCCTGTCGGAGGACAGGAACGTTTATCTTCTCCTGTCAGTTAATGTCAGCTGCTCGTTTCCTCCAAATGTGGAAGTGAACGAGGTTAAAGCAAGAAACACAAATCATTAAAAAGATTTATAATGACAAGATATTAAACTCTTAGATTACAGTCCTGACTCTGGTGTCTTATGGAAGGAAACTTGGAGTTTACTGTCAAAAAGAAACAAATTTAGAAGTACAAACTTAATAAAGATGTACGTCTTTCTTCAGCTTTTCTATAACTTGGACTGTTTCCTTTCTGTGTGCACGGCTGTTAGATCAGCTGATGGTGAGGATTTGTGCTTTAGTTTATATATAAATATATAAAACAAGAACGATGAGTAATGTGAGTCATGACAAGCTGTGCACGAAGCTGTGACACGTCACCTTTTCAAAGCTCGAGGGAGGGCATTGTGGGTATTGTAGGCTTTCCAACAGTGAGTGAGTTTACTTCTTCATACAAAGTTTCTCAGTCCTACGTTTTACTGAGAAGTCACAAAGCACAAAGAGATGATGTGTTTGTTGCACTAACATGTTTTATAATGTTATTGTTTTATTCTTTCTTTTTTGTAAAGTGTTACATAAATTTAGGTGAGATGTCTTTCGAACCTCTCATCAGCACTTCTTACTTCTTTAACATGTTATATGAGGGTTTTTTTCTTATTTGAACAAATAAATAAATGAAACTTTAGTTTCAGTTCTGTGTTTCTGTTTCTGTTTCCATGGAAATTATGCCTTTTTGCAGAATAATATATATATTTCTGTATGTAAAACAAATTTGAAAGAAGTCTGATTCTGTTTTTAACTGAAGTTTGAGTGAAATGTGTCGTCACTGTTTGTTTGTTTGATGTGAGGTTCATGTGTGATAAAAACAGCGGTTTGGTCCTTTATAGTTCAGTGAGTGACTCGGTGGGGGGGGGGGGGGTTGTAAATCCAAAATGTACAAAAGTAAAAGCCTATTAGTGGAGTGAAGCATTTTGATCTATCAGATTGCAAATACAAACAATGTCAACACCCAAACACATCTGTTGGAGCTTATCTGCCTCCTCTGCACTTAATATGCTTCTAATGCTGCCGTCCACGTCCACCGCTCTATTTATACCTCCACATGCTGCAGAGTGCTTCCCACTCAGAGCGGATTTCATGCTTTAAGCCGAGCTCACCTCTGCGCTCACAAACCTGCTGATATATGTGTCCGAGTGATGAAGAGCGTCAGGATTCATCTGCAGCAGCAAATATCCAAATAACAGCAGAGGAAGAGCCCGCAGCGCCACGCTCAGCTCGCCCACGTCACACAGCGTCTCTTTAATTAGTGAGCGTGCCCAGAAGCTGTGTGTCCAAACATCATCATCATCATCATCATCATCATCATCATGGCTGATACCTGAACAGTCTGCTGCAGCTCAAACATTTGGAGGATTTTCATTTCAGGCTGTAAGAGGCTTTTATTTTTATACTAATGCGCTGACTTAGAAGGTAAAAAAAAAATCACCTGATGATGTCATCAACAGCCACAACACACAGGGGCATCATGGGAAAATCTATTTATTTACCACAGACACAAGATGCTGCAGAGATATATATCAGTCTATCTGTCTAGAAGTATGTGGACAGTACATATGAAGGTGTTAATCCCCTTTCATATGTACTGTCCCTGTTAATCTGAACATGCTAACACACAAACACTCTGTGTGTTCAGAATCAGCATCAGTATAACTTCAGATCTTTGTCTCCAGTAAAAGTTCTGACAGCTTCATCCTGTGTTTGAACCAGAAGTGGAAGTGGTAGAAAGGATGAAGCTCTGATGTCATTAAACATATGTTGATCCTCGCTGGCTGATACAAACAGTTACCATCAACAAATCAATCACAGCCATGAAAAACAGCACATCTGACATCATTAAAGCTCAGAATGTCTCATCAACATAGTTCTTATATCAATCACATCCACATATTATTATATATCATTCATTCATAGATTCATAGATTTGTGCACGACTGAAAACTTCTGCATATAAGGACAAAATATTAGACAAGGCAAGTTTATCTGTATAGCACATTTCAACAACAAGGCAATTCAAACATAAAACATAAAAGGCATCAAGATAGAATGTAAAAGTAACACAAGGTAATATAAAAAGACATTTAAATACAATTAAAAAGTGTTAAATTGTTAATAAAAATAAGCTAAAATAGATTAAGATAAAACAGAAGAATAAAAGTTACAGTGCAGGATAAGATGAATCAAAAGCCTCAAATTTGATTTAATAAAAGACAAGAAAAGTCTTCAGCTGTGATTTAAAGAACTGAGAGTTGCAGCAGACCTGCAGTTTTCTGGCAGTTTGTTCAGATATGTGGAGCATAAAAACTGAACGCTGTTTCTCCAGATTTACAACATTTTCAGTTGTTTTTTTCATAAAAGGTCTCGTAGAGCATATGCAGTACTACTCGCATGCTAAATGATGTCATGTCTGAATAGTCCAACTTCTGCTGAAACAAACATTACCTAACATGTCTGGTGACACATACAGTGACTCTGCCATCATACTGTAAATGAAGGACATTAAAAACCAGGGAAAACACTCGGGGTTCAAAGGGTTAAGGAGGTGTTACGCAGTTTGTTTTCACCACATGAAACAATAAGGCAACGTTTACACCGTCATGTTTTTCATGTTTCATGTTTCAAATGTAACAAAATGGAAGAAATATGTTAAATACACTTTAGCTCTGATAAATAGACTGATTAGCTCTGATTTAGACTGATAAATGTTACATTTAGCTGAACAGAGTTCACACATGTCACTCTGAAGAAGTGCTGTAGTTTCAAAAGTTTGTGAACTACTGATTAAAGATAATATATTTTGCTGTTAGTGGTTTCCTGTTATTTATTTCCTGTTCTGATGTCGGATGTTAAACATGGTCAAAGTTCAGAATCTATAGCTAAACATATGTAGAAATACTGCCTACAAGTCAAAAGTCAGGGCTTCAACCCGCTCTGAACGCTTCATTTGAAGTCGGCTCACCGAACATGCTCATAAACGTCTGTCCGTACTGTAGCCTTGGTTGCTAAGGTTGTTGCTAAGGTGGTTGCTAAGGTGGTTGCTAAGGTGTTTCCATGTGTTGTTCACGTTGTCCACTCTCATATCTCAGATCTGATTCAGCTCCAACATGTACGGATGGATTTGAGAAGTTGACATTTGGAGTAAAGAAGGAGAAAAAGAAGTGAAATCCTGCTACTATAGTTTGTTTACGTAGCCTCCGGAGCCGGAGGAAGCTTCCTGAAGCTGACCAATCAGAACAGAGCGGGCTCATCAGGAGGGAGGCCTTAAAGAGACAGGAGCTAAAACGGCCTGTTTCAGACAGAGGCTGAACTGAGGGGCTGCATAAAGGGCCAGTATAAGATAAATAAGGAGTTTTTAACTGGAAATCATGAAAAGATATTCCAGTAGAGCCTCAGAATATAAATATAGAGCTGGAGATGTGCAGAATATGTTATCTTTGAGATAAAAATGTTCTTCCAAGCTCTATTTTACTTTAAAAATCTAATTAATTTACCCTTTAATAATAATGCAGTTCAGGTATTTTAATGGTGTGTTATAGGAAGATAATTCATATATAAATTCATGGATTATTTACATGATTTAAGGGCTTTTAAGGGCTTTTAAAAAAACTTAAAATTGAACAAATATTATGAAAATGGTCCCATAACGCAAGTTGGATCAACATGTCAGTGATGCAGTGGAACGCAGACTGATGTTCTGCTGTTTGAATGTAAATCTGTGCAGGTTCCAGCATGTAAAAGCTGAAACAGAAGAGTGGAGGTTGTTAATGAACACAATCACCTGTTACACTGGCCTACTGTATAGGTGCAGGTGTCCACTTACTTTTGGCCATGTAATGAATTTATTAGAATTATCTGGTTTTAGGGAAATCAAAAAACTTAAGCCATGTGTTTGTGTATATACAAAACATGGCCAGAATGATAAATGTACTGTTTTAATCAGTGCATCCTGACATTTATTGTTTGATATACTTTGTTTTATATATAAATGTTATGTAGCAGCATAAAAACACCTTGTATCTCCAGTTTTGGAGATTTTCAAACTTCAAACTTCACATTAGGAGATACAAGGTTTCATCATGAGACAAACAAAAGCAAACTGAAATATGTAAATAAACATCAGACGTGTGTGTGCGTGTGTGTGTGCGTGTGTGTGTGTGTGTGTGTGTGCGTTTGTGTGTGTGTGTGCGTTTGTGTGTGTGCGTGTGTGTGTGCGTGTGTGTGTGTGCGTTTGTGTGGGTGTGTGTGTGTGTGCGTGTGTGTGTGTGCGTGCGTGCGTGTGTGTGTGCGTGTATGTGTGTGTGTGCGTGCGTGTGTGTGTGTGCGTGTATGTGTGTGTGTGTGCGTGCGTGTGTGCGTGCGTGCGTGCGTGTGTGTGTGTGTGCGTGTATGTGTGTGTGTGTGCGTGCGTGTGTGTGTGTGTGTGTGTGTGTGTGTGTTGGGGTTTAAAGCAAAGATATTTCTGTGTTTCAGATGAAAACAGACGAGCTGCATCGAAATCAGATTAAGAAAGTGGGACATCGTCCCCGAGAGGCCGTTCAGATTGAAAAGACATCTGACACCACAGACGACACACATGCACATACTAACATACAAACATACAAACACATAAACATAGAAACATATAAAGATATTGTGTGTAAAAATATTAGAATCAGACTGAAAAAGTTTATTCGTATTTTGTCCTGAAGTTTTATCAACAGGGACATTTATTCTGAGTACTTTTACTTTTGATACTTCAAGTATATTTTGATAATAATACTTTGTACAAGATGTGCATCACGTCTGCGTGTTCAGATTTAAATGAGTTATAATGTGTTAAACAATGATTGTGTTTTATGAGCTTGTTTGTTGTGTTAAATCTTTATCTGTAAATGAATGAAAGCAGTAAAAAGAAGCAGAAAGAACAAACCTGGTAACAGGATGAACACACCTGTAGCTGCAGTCCTGCAGGTGAGGCTGCAGCGCTGCTTCATCAACATTCAAACACTGATGAATTATTGATTCACATGCAGCTGATATTTGTTGCTGTGGGTATTTTTCTTCTTCTGTGTTTGTGTGCATGAATATGTGATGAACCCCTGATGGATGGAGGAGGGAGACCTCGCTCAGATCTGTCGTCTCCCCGCGGACTCCACGAAGAAACACACTTCGACCGACTCGCTTCGAACGTTCGAACACATCGCAGAGAAGAACGTCACGTTCGCCGTGGCTCTTCTTTCATCTGCTGTCTGTTTAATTCCCACACTTAGTCCCCCACTTTCCTGCAGACTTTGAAATGAATATGCAGCCAGCTGAACATACCGAGACACATCAAATTTTAATCACCTCGCTGTATTTGCATACGATTCCAGGAGAGCAGAAGAAGAAGAAGTGTAGATTTATTCCCAGCGAGCGGTGACTCTGTCTTTGATGATCAGGACAATTAGGACGGATCAAAGTGGAGGTTCGACGAGGCCTGCAGCTCATTTGCATAATGAAATTAACTCCAGATGAGAAGAATCACTAATAGGAACAACTGATTGTGCATAATTCATACGCAGGAGAAACGCTGTTTATGCTGCTAATTTAACCATTACAGACCTTGTTTTCAATTAACAGTTTGTTAATTAACTTCTGGTTTACATATAATCAGATTCATCTGTTAGTTTTCCTCCATGTTTCATTTCTGTTTCTGTCTTGTTGTCTCGCGGCTTAATGTTGTTGTTTTAGAGCTGTTTGTTTTTGATTACATCACATCACATCCTAATTAAGGATTTCATAATCAGATGCTTATGAAGAAAGTCTACATTGATGAATTAATTAAAGCTGTGGTTGTTGGAGAGGCATGCAGGGAAGGAATCTTTGGCCTTTTCACAATTAACAGAATTCACAATAACAGCTTATTAAAAACAATAAAACAATAAAACTTGACTTTAGTGACATTACTCTTTAAAATGTGTTTGTGTGTCTCTGATTACAGCCTGAAGCAAAAATGAAAATTCAGGTAAAAAGCCCAAATATTTCAAACCTGACACAAAGACACATACCAAGCAATTTGGGTAAAAACTTGAAAATTCAAATACAAACCTGACAATCCCACAAAATGTAAGTGCAGGTAAAACCTGAGAGGCAAATTTGTGCTGGGTGCCTTTTTGTCTAAAATGTATTTCATTATTATTATCATTATATTTACTTATCTATTAACATGTAACATGTAACAATCTGTAAATAAAAACATTTACACATTTCCTCAAACTGAGGGACAAATACCCCCAACATAGACCTGACCTGGGGCACAAACAACTGAACAATAAACAAACAAACATTTGTGTATGGACAGAAATATATTTATGTAATATGAGCATAAAGCTGTCTTAAACTCAACCTGAAAACTGCAACAAAAAAACAAAAAATAAATCAAGCACAAAGTAAAATATTGGAGTAAAACCTGACATAAAGAAAGTTTTGGTACAAACCAGAAGTTGAAGCTTCCAGCTCGTTCTGTAATCCCACGTATGTCACGTCCACTTCACATTAATCCTAATGATGCATTTCATAATGAGAAGTCTTGATGATTTAATTGAAGCTGTTGTTGGAAGAAAGGCATGCTGGGAAGGAGGATCAACATTAAACAGTTTTACTGTCAGAGGTCAGAGGTCAGCGTGGAACATGATGTCTGCATGTTTCTGCTTCCTGTCTGTCAGTGTTATTTCGACTAACGAGCCGCCGCTCTGCGTTCAGAGCTGACCCCAGACCTTTATTTAACTCGCCTCTGATTGGTTGGAACTCTGGAGACCAGCGGCCTCCTGACTTCCTGTTTGTCAACCAGTTACTCTATGATGGAAATCAGTATATACATAAATATCCAGGATGTGGTTAGCCTAGCTTAGCACGAAGAGTGGAAGCAGCTTGTTAGCGTAGCTCCATCTCCTTCTAACAAGTCCAAACTGTTGTTTACATCTTGTATCTTGTTAACTGGACCTCATATGGAAATTTGGCCAAAAAACCAAATAAGTTTGGTGCAGTTGTGGCTCAGCAGGTAAAGCAGCTGATCACTGAGCAAGAAACTGAATCTTACGTTCTTCCCGCTGCTCAGACCTGCACCCTGCATGGTAACTACCTGCCATCAGTGTGTGAAGAATAAAATGAAAGCTTTTGTTGACAACCAACCAGAACATTAAGCTGTCAATAATGTGAGAACAGACCTGACATCAAACAATTCAGGTACAGACCTGCAAAATTCCAAAATAACACAAAAAATCAGGTCTCAAAGCAAAAAAATGAAGTCTGGCAGCTGAGTTGTGAAAGAGGTGGAGACGGGAGAATACAGGGAAGTACAATAATCCAGTCATGACGAGATGAATGCATGGATGACTTTTCAAGGTCTGCTTGACAAACTACATTTTTACCTTTGATTTGTATGTCAAAACAAAGCTCAGAGTCATAGAACTGCATATCTATATATCTATATATCTATATCTATATATATATATATATATATATATATGTGTGTGTGTGTGTATACATATATATGTATACACACAGACACACACACACATACATATATATATGTGTGTGTGTGTGTTAATGTGTGTGTCTTCCACATATAAACCTTCGCCCACACACTTTTTCTCAACATGGCTGTGTGATGGGGTGGGCAGGAGTGTGTGTGTGTTTAATGACGTGTGTGTGTGTGTGTGTGTGTGTGTGTGTGTGTGTGTGTGTGTGTTGGCCTGTGGGGGAAGTGTTATTCCCATGCCCCGCTGCATTCCTGCCTCAGATCCCAGACGCGTTTTTGGGGTCTTGTATTTATTTTTCCTCCCCCTACGTGGAGTCCAGGATGTACAGAGTCCTGATTCGTTCCCACTGACACACACACACACACACACACACACAGATATAAACCTCTGTGGCCATCAGCAGTGACACTAACAGCCCTGTGAGCTGAAATATGAAGCGATAACAGTAACAGGCAAAATTCATCAGACATCCAACAAGTCCTCCAACACCACACACCATCAGCTGTTTTATGATATGACATCGCCATGGTTACAGTTCGGTAAATGTTAGGCACTAATATGATTTGGTGAAGGTTAGAGAGCGATGGTGTTTTAAAGAAACCAGCAGGGACTGTCTCCAGCTTAAATGCCGGACATTTTAAAATGTCAAGTATTAGACTGAAAACTTTCATGTAGGATGTGATGCAAAAAAATGTAATAGAATATCCTAAATTTGGGTAAGAACTGAAAAAAAGGTCTGACCTGACCTAACCTTTGGATTAAAAAAAGAACTTTAGGATAAAAACTCATAAATTCAGGTAAGACATCAGATACCAATTTTTAAAGTGTGTGTTTGTACCTTGATTATCACGTCACATTTTACCTTAAGTTTTGTGTTTGTGTCTTAATTTCTGGATTTACACATATCAGACTGTTCGGGTTTGTACCCAAACTATCATTGTAATTTCAGTTATTCTGAAAGCTTAAAGTCTGGCATCGTTACTTTCAGGTGATTCATCCTGAACACACTTATAATCTGACTGAAAGCTCACATCAGTGTGAGTGAAAGTATGAAAATAAACATGCTGATTTCTTTCATTTGCATTTCTCTCGACACATTAATGACTCGCAGTGATGTATACAGATCAGACAGTCGGTCTGCAGCTGAATATTCATGATTCCTGTTCACCGGGGCCCCCAGGGGATGAGTTCAAGGGCCCGCTCATATCTGCTCATCCAGTGATATTCCAAATAAAAAATAAAGAATAAAGCTGAGAAGAAAAAGCTGCGTGTTTGTTATGATGTGAAGAAGTCAGCAGCCAGAAGAAAAGTCATGAATTAGGTGGTTTTCAAATTTCCTGTCTGGTTTTTACCAGTTTGTTGGTTTTACTAACATTCTTGTGAAGTTTAGGATTCTACACAATTTTCATGTTTGTATCAACAATTTTTATGGTTTTAAACAAACCATAAAAGTGTTCATGTTTACACTTCTTCATGTTCAGTTTTCATTTAGAATTTTGGAGTTTGTACCTGAATTTTCAAGGTTTTATCAAAATACTTCAGCAACAGTTTGGAGGTTTGTACCAGTGTTGGCTTTGTGCTTCTATTTTTTGGGTTTACTGTACACATATCGGGCTCTTTGGGTTTTTATACCCAGATTGTTGGATTTGTGTCAGAATTTGCACAGTTTTATCCAAGATTTTTGTACCTCAATTATCATAATAGGTTTGTACTAAGATTTTTGATAATTTTCTTATTGTGTTGTAGTCAGTCTGTAGGTATTAAACACAATTATTAAGTTTGAGCTTGAATTTTCAAGGTTTTCCCACATTTTTCATATTTTAAGAAGATTTGTGAGTTTGTACCCCAGTTATCACGTCAGGTTTTACCTGAAGTTTTGGGTTTACACATATCAGACTCTTTTGGTTTGTAACCAAATATTTGTATTATATTTCAGAATTTTCATGTTGTGTTATAGTCAGTTTGTAGGTTTTACATACAATCTTTAGGTTTGTAACTGCATTTTTAAAGTTATAATATGTAACTTTTCCACATTAAAATTTCTAAAAACAACTAGACCTACTGATTACTTATATTATCCCAAATGTTTCCAACAATGTTCAAACCCACAGAAATAATTTTCATCAAGGTAACGGACTGTTTCATTTGGTTGCTTGGCCTCATACCCCCTCTACCAAAGAATATATATGCACAAGATGCATGCGTCAGCATTGTGGTTGTCTGCCAGAAACTGTCATATATTGGCTTTAAACCTTAAGTTGTCAGAAAAACAAGTTGAGCAAACATTAGCAGCAGCTCGGCTCACAGCCCCTCCGGACGTCCTGTGTCCGCCAAACAGCGTCAGAGAAACACTGATTTTTAACGTGAAACTGCTTTATTCAATGTTTTTACCGGTTTTAATCACCAGGTCTGTTTGTTCTGGAGAGGAGGAGACCTCTGTGGTAAAAACCTCCTGAACAATGAACACTGAAGGAATGCTAACCGAGAGAAGCTGGTTGTTTAACAATGAAGACAACAACTCCCATGATCCCACACTACTTCACACCGTTATCAAACTCCGTCTTTTGTTATTGTTTTGATTGACAGTCCCATAGCAGCAGAAATTACATATTGGCATTTAAGGTTTTACCCATATTTTTAAAATTTTAACAAAATAATCTTTAAGGTTTGTACCTTAATTATTATATTATTATTCTAAGGAATAAGTCTAAGTTTTTATGTTTTTACCTAAATTTTCACAACAGTTTTGGGTTTGTACTCCATTTTTTTGTCAGGTCTTACTTTTCCTTCTTTGAGGTCTTATGTAACACTTTACTTTTTTGGGGGTCCGAACAAACTCAAATTTTAATTTAATTTTGCCTAAATCTTTTGTGTTTTCAGTTTTGTTCTCAAATATTCATGTTGTATGTTACTGAATCAGCCAGAAGGCTTTTTTTTACCAAAATTTTTGAGTTTGTAGTAAAACTGTGAGTTTTTATTTAACTTAGAAGGTTTTTGCCCAACTCTGTTCGTGATTATTTTATCTTGCGTTTTTGTTTGTATCTAAATCTGCGGGTTGTATCATTTTTTTGTGGTTCTATTAAAATTTTTGGATTCGGCAAAATTCAGTTTTTTTTTCTTTTTTGCCAATGTTTCAGATCTTATTTCTAATATTTGAATCTGACTTCTTGTGTCTTGTGTGTTTTGGGGTTTGGACTTCAGCGTTTGAACCTCATGTTCAGGTTGGGTCTCCCAGGCTCTGGTTATATTTGCTGATGCAGTGATGTACAACAGAGGGAGTGTGAATGAACCTCAGAGGATCATGAAATAAACAACTCTCTGCAGCCTGGGAAAGCCGTGCTCAGCCTGAAGGTACTTTATTCATTACAGGACCTTCACCCTGAAACTCTGTCGCTGAGATATCAGACTGATGGACTAAAGAGGAGAAATTACATCCTGGAATCTGTTCGCTCTGGGAAATGCAGCGCCGGGCCAAACACTCCTGTTTTCTCAAGTCCTCACAATCTGCAGATCGGACAGGAGCAGCTTCCTGTCTGGGACCTTCCCATCCCTCCCGCCGGGGCAGCACAGGAAGTTCTGACCTCCTAGGTGCTTGAAATGTGCAGAGGACATCGCTCGGGGGCCCAGATCCATGTTATTATAACACTCAAAGCTTTACACGTCTCCCACGCTGCAACGCTGCTGTGACATCACCAGTCCAGCCCGCCTCCTGACAGACGACGAGCAGGGAGCGAGGGAAAATATTCAGAGAGGTCTCAGGAGCTTTAGGGGCTATTTTTAGTCTAATTGTTGCCACATTCAGAGCTTCAGATGTGGAATAAACGGTGAAAAAAGCCTTAAAGTAAAGTATTTTTGGCTTTTCTCTTTGAAAATCACACATGAAAACAGTGGAGCTCTTTATTATCTGAAGACAGTGATGGAAGAAGTATTTACATCTTTTACAGATGTAGATACCAAAGTATCAAAGATAAATTATGGTTCCAGCTCAGCAATAACAAGGTAATAGTGTATTGTATTTTGATAATAAAGAGGCAATAATAATGGTAATTAACAAGTAATAGCTTGGTATTAACAATGGGTGTAACTAGGTAATATTAGACCTAGTATTAGACTACTGACAGCAGTAACCTGCTTATAATAAGGTTATATCATATTTTTATTTAAAATGGTGACATTAATGGAGTTATAACCTGATAATAATTATGTAATATGGTTCATATCTTCAAAATTATTATTATTGGTGCATCAATGTGTACGTAGTATTTTAATCTTAATTACTTTATAAACTGTCTATCTGAGTTATTAATAATTCATTAGTAGCAAACAAAACTACTTTATTAATCCTCCCTAAATTCTGTCCAGCAATACTGTTGAAATAAAAAATATTTTCATTATTTTAACATTCACATGTTTTTAATGATTAACGAAGCTTTATAAAGGGGTGATTGGGGGATCAGATGTCTATCCTACAAGTTTCATTTTCCTATAATAAGCACTACAGGTAGTTTAATCTGTTGTAATACATGGTATTTTGTCATCATATATTTTGTATGTTAAATCTTCAAAGTAAGCAGCTGGCAGACAGAAACAGTATTTCCCTCTGATGTGGAGTATAAAGTAACTAGAAATACACAAGTAAAGAACCTCAAACCTGTAAAACAGTAGTTGAGTAAATGTACTCAGAAACTTTCCACCATGTGAGGGAGAGATTCTCAGGAGGAAGTCTGTATACAGATGTTTATTTAACAGAAAACATCAGCGTCAACAAACAGAGGGATTAAGTGAGTTTCATAAATCAACATGTCTGAGTGTTGATCCAGAGGACGCTGACCTGCAGTCAGTCAGCTGACCTGCAGTCAGTCAGCTGACCTGCAGCAGCTCAGTGAGAACATGTTCAACACATCTGGCTTCAGTTACACAGCCGGCGTTTAAAGAAGGAAACACGCTGGATTTTCCCACCGAGAGTCCAAACAAGCCGTGACGTTCATGTTTCCTCTGTGAGGAGCTGCCAGGATCAGCTGATCGTCCTCACCAGGTGTCATCAGGTGGAGCGATGATGTCAGAGTGCTCAACCTGTTTTTTTTTTAAAACATCACAACATTATTTGTCATAAAGTATCAGGTCTTTATCAAAGAAGTTAAAGATGATTTCAGGGTCATCATAACAAATTTAATCATTTACATTTTTTGGTTGATATACATTTATGTAAATGAAGAACATTTGTTGAAGAACCTAATTGTCCATTTTGGATTCTGGCTAACAGCAGCAGTCTTGGGTACTGCAGCATTTAGAGCAAACAAACACAAAACCTGATTTGTCAGAAATTCAAATTGATGTCAGAACAGAAACATATACGACATTGATATGATGTTTCATCAGAGAGTTTCTGTGTTCAGTAACAGTGAGGATTAAAGAAATGAAGATATAAATATACATGTTTCCTCCTGCCTGAACACTTTTTTATAAAAACGTGAGCAGCAGACATGTTATTTCAGTGAACTATATGATGCATTTTCTTGTTTCTTTTCTGTCCTTTGCTATTTACATAAACATTTAAATTTCTTACATTTTAAAATATTTTTGTGTTGTTAATATTTGTATTTTTATTTGCTAAGTTTTTATTTCTATTTTTGATATTTGACTTTTACATAAATATTTGCATTTTGGTCTATTTTTATGTTTGCTATTTTTGTGTATTTGTATATTCTGTGGCGTCTGTGACTTCCTGCTCGGCTGTAAAACAAATCTAATGATGATTATAATAACCAGGTTTCTGTGCAGCGCTGCACCTTACAAGCGCTGACGTGTCGGCTGTGGATTGAGGATGAAGGATTTACTTTGATCTGCATGTCTGCAGACGTTACACAAACTACTCAGACAAGGTGGAGGATTTATGTTTGTTAATCAGTCTTACAAAAATGCAATCTGTGGACAGATGTTTTCTCCTGCGGCGGCTGTAAAGCTGTTTGAGGATGGGATTGGGAGCAGGACGCCACCTGTGTGTTCGGGCTGGGATGTCCAGATAATCTACCAGAGACTCTTCAGGCGACCACGACCAACAGTTTCCCCCAAACGAACAAGCGCCTTTAATCTTTAATCTTTGTGGCTGAACGCTGGAGTTACTGTGAACAGCAACACTGATGATGCGCACACATCATCAGGCTGAATGCTGGACACAAAAAACAGTCAGCTGACAATATTTTTTAAATTCTTTCTTTCTACAGTATATGTACATGATACATACTGTATGGTTTACATTAGAGAAAGACTGTAATTATGGCAAATAAACTATAGGTACAGTTAAAGTTAGGCTGTGGGTTAAATGGATTAATAAAGTTGAGACTCTTTCCTTCACATTTGGTTCATTGTCACTTTGTTAAAGCACAGATCCAAACCTCTGATTAGTTCAAAACTCTGACTGATCTGATAACAGTTTAGTTTCAGTAAGAGGACAAACTCTTGGTCCGTTAAGTGACCTCACACCAGAAGAGTTTGAACGTCCTCAGTGTGTTGGACTCTGATAAAAGAAGAAGAAACATTTTGGGGTTTTGGTAACTGGAGGTGAACGGCAGCTCTCGGTCTTAGAGGCATTACTGACATTTCCTTGAAATTGGATAATTGCTGGCTGCCATGAGCGAAGCATTCAGAGGAGCCCACACAGTTTGGCTTTCACTTGTCTTTTTTCTCCTCTGCTGAAGTTTAAATTATAGGTTGTCAGTCGGAGCTTTCTCGCTGTAATTTTGTCCCTCTCTCTGAAGATGTGTATAATTTTGGAGCGTATTGACTCTGAGCCAGTGAATGTCTGGTTTTATTGTTGATATGTGATGAGGAGAGATGTTATCACTGGGACATGTTGGTTAGTTCAGTGCAGAAAAAAGAAACACCATCACCTCAGACAGACTTTTACCAGGTAGAAACAGTTGAGATTTCTTCTTCTTCTGTTTTTAAAAGTTTGGCTTAAAAAAATTAATACTGAACATGATCTTCACTGACTTCAGATCCTCGTCGTCTGTCAGGGTTAAACTTATATCACTTAAATCATTGCTGCCAGTATTGCAGCCTTATTGTGATGAAGAAATTGGAGGTAGGTTCGGTGCTTTTTCACAGCTTAGCATTTGATACAGAGATGCTTGATTTTACCCTCAAATTTTACCCCCATGTGTATACCCAAACCAATAGTGTTAGTCTGCCTCTCAGCACTGTCTGACTCTCAGATACAAAGCCCATTAAAAAATCTAAATATTTATCTTTAATCTAAAATGACTCACAAATACATAGTGTCATTTTAAACTAGACCTGCTGCAGGTTTACTGCAGTTTGAACACAGGATGTAACTTGGAACTGAAAGCACACCAACCTGATATATTATATAAATTAGATATAAATCATGTCTCTATGTACAGTGTAGTTGGGAGCAGATGTTAAAGTAGAAATCTGGTGTAATTTTATACATTTCTTACAGTCTTGCTATGAGGTTCAGAGGTTTAGTGTAGCTCCGGCTGGACTGACCTCAGAGTCTCTGGGACAGAGCTGAGACGTTGTGAAAGTGTGTCTGTCCTCCTCTGGCTGTCAGCTGGACGTCCTCCAGCTGGGTCAGAGGGACGACTCTGACCCAATATCAACCTTCTTTGAAAAAGTCTGTCATAAAACCTGTTTTATCAGTATAATATTTCAACTTTAATCAATTTCCAACTGTAACTTTCTCTTAATCTACAACATTATCTCATAACGACTTTTTATTTAAAATACAGCTTTATTATAACATTATTACAACTTTTTCACATAAACTTATGACTTCATATCATAATTAGGACATTTTTTCTCAAAGTTCTGACTTTACTCTCTTTATTTACTGTCAAGTTTAACAAACTACAAACTATCGTCCCTCCTGAAGCTTGTCCTCTCCTGGTTCCTGGTTATCCTGCAGATCAGTTACCAGACAGACAGTGATGTCACCTGACACTGTGATGTCACAGAGGGACACAGGTGTCACATATGGTTGTCTTGTATCTGTTCATTTTAAACCCTTCATTGTTTGACGATATCACAGTTTGAGTTTGAGTGCCCATACAAAAGGAGACACTGCATGAGATATATATCTATATATCTATATCTATATCTATCTATCTATCTATCTATACACACACACACACACACACACACACACACATATATATATATATATATATATATATATATATATATATATATGTTAGTGTGACTGTGATGAATCATTTGGCAGAAACTTTTATGTTCCTCAAATTTATACACTTCTATCCCAAGTTCTGCATTATTACTGGTTGTTTTTACTTATACTTTCAGGTTTGTACTAAAATATTTGTCAGTTGTTTCTTGAATTTTTGTGTTGTAAACCAAATTTTCAGGTTCCCAACCTAAGGTTGGTATTTTTATTCAAATTTTTGGTCCACAAATTTTCATGTCAGGTATGACTCAAAAAAGATTTTGTTACCCAAATGTTTGGGTTTTTATTTACATTTTTTTAACATCTTCATGAGTCTTACTGACATCATAATGTTTACATCTTTACACAAATGTTCAGGTTTCTACTCACATTTTTGTGTCAGAGCTTACATAAAATTTGGCCATTATCCAAATGTTTTACAGTTTGAACTTTAATCTTCAGCACTTTAACCCAATTTGTGTGTTTGATTTTAACTGATCTGCAGGTTCCTTTCTTTATACTCAGTTTATTTAGTTTGGCATAAAACACTTCACACAGACGATGAAATAAAAAAACAGTCAGCCTTAAAAACACTCACCTGTCCACAAGTTTAGTTCTTTTTATGATGCGTAGAATCTCAAACTGTGGTGTGGATATACGTTTAATACTCCACGTACACACAACGCTGGTTGTTGTAAATTTATGCACAGGCAAACAGCCACACATATATTGTTACTTCACTTCCTGATGTAAAACAACTTGGTGTTTCTTTAGGAAAAGCAAAATCATCACTATTTCATTTTTCACATTGTTGCTGTAATGAACTCTGCAGCCTGCAGGGGGCGCTGGCTGTTAGACTGGTTTGTATTAGAGGTGAACTGTTCCAGGATCAGGTCTAAAAGCCTCTGAGAGTTGTTTTCAATGTTGATCTTCTGTCTCTTTGTTCTGCAGTTTGTCTCATCAACACTTTGTTCAGTCGGGTTCAGAGTGGAGTAGGACTACACATGTTCCCACTTGTGAAAAACATAACTAATATAAACAGCAGCACATATCAGCTCTCAGAGAAACCTCCATATAGAAAACAGTAAAGTGAATCCAGGTCTCAGAGCCAAACCACAGGCTGGCTGCAGGACCTGATCCAGATCCAGAGCCGGCCCAGAACTCAGGCTCTGCGGTCTAAAAGCTCCTGGGTCAGATTCAGCAGAGAGAGGCAGAGTAAATAAACCATTACAGAGAGACACTGGCCAAAAATAAGATATTTAAAGGTGTAATTTGTGAATGAAGGGCAGAGCTGGATTATTGTTTCAGACTCTGAGAGGCTGATGAGTCCTCAGTGAGAAACTGTTTCCTGTTCAGAGGATCACTGTGGTTGCAGTTGTGACTCTGGTCTCTGATTAACCACAAACTCATTTCATGAAGGATCATTATAAACATCTTGCGCTCATTTCTGCTTTTCAACACATTCTCAGATCAGTAACTGCTTTGACCTCCATCCAGTGTTTATAATACTGTACTTCTGAACACTGTCATGTGTTTGTAGGCTGGTCTCACGTCCTAGTGGGCAAGTCCAAGTCAAGTCTAAGAAAACAAGTCTCCAGTTAAATCCAGGCAGCAACAACCACGGCTTAAAACTGAAGGCAATGCGGAACTCCCTTAAAGTGCAATACCACTGACGGTCACTAGGTGCTGGCTCCCATTCAAAAAGCGTAAAGTTCTCTCATGAAATATCATCAATCATTCTGGTCTCAATCTCTAAATTCAGACCCTCTAATAAGTGTGCTGGTGGTCATTTTCGAAATTATTGCTCCGTTAATAAGATTTGAAGACTCATAGCTTCAATGTCTGCCATGTGGGTGTTGATTGACAGCTGTGATTGACAGCTGGCTCCCCGGCTCCAGGACTCACACTGAGTCAGACTACTGTTGCAATATTTTGGTAAGTTTAATGTTACTTGATAATGATACCTGCCCTGTTAGTTAGCACATTAGCCAAAGTGTGCAGTGGTCAGTGTTACCGGTAAGTTAGCGTTAGCTTCACTCTGAGGTAGCGGGGCGTGTTTCCAGAGCATGAAAGGCAAAACCCTGCACTTCTTATTTGGAAGCTCCAGGCTCCAAATGGGAATACTGCTCCAAACATAAGCAGCAACTCTGGGCTTTAAACCGGCTCCAATGCCGTCACACCTCGCTATGTCCATCTTTATATACAGTCTGTGGTAATCTCAAATCTGTAAAACTCATTTGAGCGGACCTGCCAATGTGGACTGTACTCCAGTGTGATCCTCTGGAATTCCTCCTCGATCTGAGAGAGACCAAGAGAGAGAAAGAGAAATAGGGCTGTGCGATATGATCAAAATCTCATATCTCAGTACAGGTCATTTCATACCAGATAACAATACATATCACGATATAGCACATTTTCTGTAAATTCAATGAATAATTAATTTCTGATCCATGTCAGACTTTTCAACCCAAACCATGTCCATGTGACAGGAGTAGCCCCTCTGTTAGGTCCGACCCCCCGTTCCTGGTTTTTTCCTTGTGAAGCTTTTATTGCTCTTACAGTACTTCACCTGGTTCACTGTCTCTCCTCTGCTGCGCTGTGAGTGCAGCCCACACGGAGGGCTCAGCCACTGAACTAACACTAACACTTGCTAACCATTTGCTAACGTTAACTTCAAATTACACTACAGCCCTTAGATTATAGCCACTTGCCAATGTTAGCTTCAAATTACACAAAAAGCCTTTTCTACAATACAAAAACCGGAAAGACTGTATACCGCATGGACAGAAAAACATGATTTCTCAGAAACGAAGTTGGAACATTTAGAAGCGACAGCCATAACATAACCCCATAACATCGCGTATTTATCCAGCAGACTCCTGTGATTCTGTGTTCAGTAATATTGTGTTTGTCGTTAAAAGTAAAATTCTAAGTGGAGAATAAAAATGGGGAAAATAACCCACAGATCCTCCCACTTCACACTTATGTTGGAACAGAGTAAATACAACAAGATCATTGTTTGCTGTGTGTGTCCCTAAGAAGATTGGCTGGGATTACGTAAATACATCTTGTTAAGAAAAAAATGCAAAATGTCTTGTGTTTTGAACTAATGCAGATTATGTAAATTCAAAACTAGTTATATTCATGTAAATGTCCAACCTTTTTTTTTTATTGTTACTATAACAGATTTAATTATGTTACATTTAGATCCTCTCAGATTTATATTTTTCAGTGTAGAAAAGTAAAATGACGGTATAGTTAAAGCTGTAGTGTTCATATTGGTTGGGGACAGAGGGGAGTCTGAGGCCTATTTCACCTATTTTCTGATCTTTACATTTGGCTTGTTTAGCGTTTTCTTGTTTTATTGATCAGTGTGATTTTAAACTCCTGTGTGTTTTATTGTTGCTGTGGTTGTGTGGAGCTCTGGAGGACCAGTGACCATTTTGTGGAAGCTAATGGGAATCCAAATGAAGAATAAAGAATAAAGAATTGCTTTCCAGCTCTCTAGCTACCTTATTATCTTTCTTGCCACTCATATTGATAGTAGCTTTTAGTGTCTGTCAATTTATCCTGTGACTGAGACGTAAAGTTTTACTCAACAATCCTGACCTGATTTATTTTTAATCACTTTGGATTCTTTGTTCCTGATTAATCTTCAAACCAGTTTACAGACCTGTGTGTTCTTCTTTGTGTGGTACATCTGCAGGTGAACATCCAGCTGTTTTAGACCTGAAGCTGTCCTTCTTCTCTGATATCTGAGTCTGTTACCTTCAGTTAGTTTGAATCTGCATTCAGACACAGAAGCTGCTGATTTGCAAACTGCAGTATACGTGAGTCCTCGTGTTTTATTGGTCAATTAAAGAAGTGTTGAAGAAAAACTCCTGATGCTGACTTAATTTGCAGACACAAACAGAAATGTAAAACAGAGGGCTCAGTGGAGTGGAACACATCTAATTGGAATATATGAATGTTTGTTGTTCAGCGATGGATTAACTGAGTCTCAGAGGTCAAATGTTGGACTGATGCTGCTCTGCAGTTTTAAATGTATTCTGGTCGTTTACAGTTCAAACCTGACAGTCACACAAACTGTAGATTAATCAGGTACACAGCAGACAGCAGGGTTGTTGTTTGTAATGTGCAAAACAAAATAACACTTAGATGAAAGATTAAATTATAATTCTGGCGATTTTCTATATTGTTCCTATTGTCAACAAATCTCATGTTTGGATCCAAACCAACAATGAACTGATCTACTAACAAGTATTGTGTTTGTATCAAAGCCTGATATATCTTATTCCTCTGTGCCGTAGACCTCTTTGTTGTCCAAAAACTATTAAAAACACGTCAGTGAGTCACACCGCTGCACTGGGTCACATGTTCCTTCATCATGAAGAGTTTGGTTAGTTTGTTTAGAAACGGCTCCAAAGACTAATAACAGTGATCATGTTTTCAGTCTCTGGAGGGTACTAATAACTTAAGTTTCAAGTCCAGAGGTTGTGATATGTAGCACAATCAGCTAGTGAAGCTGTAAACAGAACGAAGTTCCTGCACATGCTCAGTGGCGTCTGCCTTACACAGAACTACTCTTTCTCGCTTCAGGGATGTTTAAATTTAAATTCGGCTGCAGGTTTGCTTCAGGTCCTTGCAGCTTTAATTTCATATTAATTTACTGAATATTTTCTGAGTAATTTGCAGGTATTTAACAGTTACCAACAGGATGTTGCAATTTGGTACAAATTATAGGAAAAAAACAGAAAAAGAGTGTTAAGTTGGTTTAGTTGGTAAGTAAACACTCATTATATTTGGGTTCATAGCTGTTCATTTGTAAAAATTCTTAATAATTAGTCTTAACAGTTATTTAACTGACAGACAATACTTTGTTTTCACTCTGTAGTTTTGTGTATAGAACTACATATTAGCATATTAGGTTTTTTCTTAAAGACTCTATAATGAGCTCTTTTCCCTTAGGCTACCGAATCACTTAACCCTTTCAAAGAAACGTCCTCAGACACAGCAGCTACTTTTAAGAAATTATTGATAAACCTAATATGCTGATACAGTATCAGTCAAAAGTTTGGACACAACCAAACTTTTGACTGATACTGTATATCGTTTGACACACAAAACTACACATTGAAAACTAAGTATTTTTGTCAGTTAAAGAACTGGTAAGAGTCCAATTAATTAATAATTTCTTAAAATTAACAATTACATATGAACCCAAGTATAATGAATTGGCACTTACCACTTTTTCCTTTTTAAAAAAAAAAAAAAATTGTACCAAACTTGCACCACTCTCTCTGTAAAATGTCCTAAAACTTAAACTTCAAATACCTGCACACTAAAAATCGCGGGATTTGAATTTGACCCAGTCAATACAGCAGCGACACAATACTGTGTTAATGTTGTTCTGAACCAGTTTTATTTTTATTTTTTATTATTTACCCAAACTCAAGCTTGTCATAATCTACTCTACTCTTTTTAAACTTACATGTAACGGTTTGTTATTGATTGTTAATAACTTTTCTTTTCAATGTCATATGCACATCGTTTTGTACAAGAAACAAAACATTTGTGACAGTTTGTAGCTAAAGCTTGTTGTGTGTAACACTGGCTCACAGTAACAGATTAACCTGATGCTGTGTTGCTGCTATATTGACCCAAACTAGGTTAAATTTTAACCCAGTGATTTTAAGTGTGTGCAAATTAGTGTAAAATGAAGGGACCTGTAAAATAAAGCGTTACCCAAGTTGGTGTTGTTTTGCGAGCTTTTAGCAAGATGATGAAGTTGTATAAATTGAAGTAGCAGTTAAAATGGAAAGCTCTGAAAGGCGCTGAAGAGTCAGTTTAGGTGAAACATTGAATAAAATTGAAGTGACAGTCTGTACACGTAAATATGGTAAAAGATTCAGTTTAAGTTCTGAAAGCAGTTGCAAGTGCTCATAAGAACATTGGCATAACAAAGCAAGTTTTCATATGTTTCAAAGCTACGAGACACTCCAACACAAGATTCCCTGCAGTCACTCGATATGTAGACCTACTTTAAAAATCAACAAAAAGTCAGTTGTCTTGTTGTTGAGTATGTGTCTCCCATCTGCTCTCCGTCATGGATTAGAGCTGCTGTGTGTGGTTCAGACTGCAGTTCTTTGGAAACCCTGAACTCCCTCAGAGCACATTAACACTGCAGCTCCTCTAACAATAATAACAGAGGTGACACTGTGAATTTACTCTTATTTGTGTCTGTAAATTGTGTCTCTTGGCTGTGAAATCTGCCAGGCCATCACCGAGCTTTTAAAGGAAAAAAAAAGACCCTGATGTGTCATCAGATTCCCAACATCACTTGATTCTACAGAACCTCATTAAAACTTTTCCCACGAGTATTGTGCCAACATGTTTCAGCTGAAAAACATCTGGAATCTGAAGTGTCGTCATCCTGAAACTGGAAAAGAAGAAAATGTCTATGAGCTCGCTGCTGAAAACTGAAGCTGAAACATTTAAATGTTTTAACAGGTTGTGTCTTTTGAAATGTGCAGTAACTGAAGCCGAGGATACGAAAGGAAACCTGAAGGTGAAGCACTGAAAGGAGCTGAAGTGACAGTTTGAACAGAATTACTTCAAGAAGTTGAAGTGGCAGATAAAATTAAACTTAAACTCGAGCACTTACACTTAAAGTGAAACATCAGCTCCTATCAACAATTATATTTTTGCTTTAAGCATTGAAAGAAATTAAAGTGTAGGTGCTGAAAGAAGTTTCTCTTTGAGTATAAAGCTGAAATTATACTTTCTGCATCCACAAGGGTCCATGTGGGTCCGCGAGGGTCCGCATGACGTAAATTTCGTCATCAGAGGGTGTACGCATAGGCTCTGTGCAGACATCCGCGTACCTCCAATTTTCCACGCGGTCACAACGCTGTCTTCCTGTAGACGCCGATCTACTGCACATGTGTAGAACGTGTCCTCCAAGCGGACTCCAGAAAGTAGCATAAACAGAACTACGTGTCTGTGGTGTCCGCAGCTGTCTGTGTATGCGTCCGCTCAGGAGTACATCTGTGGCTTAAGTGCTGAATAAAGTGCTCAAGTTAAATCACTGAAAGAAACTAGAACTTAACAGCTAACAATAACTAAGAGTTAAAACTGAAGTACAGAAAGGAGATGAAGTTTCAGTTTAAGTATAAAGATTAAAAGAAGTTGAAGTGACAGTTTGAATAGAATTAAGCTGCATTCAGATGGAAAACAGTCCTCATGGTTGTGTAACAGTGCAACAATACAACGTACACACTACAACGCCAAGCTGGCGTTTCCACATTTAAACACAAAGGAGGACGTTTTGGAAAAGCTCCGCTTTAGTCTGGACGGAGGAACAAAACAGGAAGAAGATGTGGTTACCGATTTAGCCGGCTTATTGTGGACATGGTCTGAAACACTCACAAACAGGATTTTACACCTCTGGATATCACGGCTGCAATTGTTTAATCTTTCATTGCGTCAATCTCAAGGTATACAGTCGAATATGGCGTTCACCTTACAAAGTAATCCACCAGGAATGTGTGCTTGCATGTATGTGACGCAGCGTCTTGCCGGATGACGTTGTGTTGTGTTGCAGCAAAAATTTAGCTCAGTTCAACTTTTTCCCAGAAAACCCTAAACTGCCGACTGGAATTGGAAATCTTGAAGGAAATTAAGTTGTGAAGTTGAAGCCCTGAAAAAAATTGTCATAGTTTGAACAGAATTACTGAAAAGAATTGAATAGAATTATTAAAGTGGAAGCACTGAATGGAGTTAAAGTTTCAGTTTAAGGTCTAAAAGAAATTGAAGCGGTAGTTTGAACAGAAATACTGAAAGAAGTTGCCAGTTGAAATGGAAGCACTGAAGGAAGTTAAAGAGTCAACTGACAATCAATAAGTAAAAGAAGTCAAAGTGAAAGTACTGCAAGGAGTTCAACATATTAAAGGAAATGAAATTACACTGTACCTGAGGTTGGAGCCTTTTAATTCAATTCAATTCAATTCAGTTTTATTTATATAGCGCCAAATCACAACAAACGTTATCTCAGGGCACTTTACACATCGAGCAGGTCGAGACCGTACTCATTTATTTACAGAGACCCAACAATTCCCCCCATGAGCAGCACTTGGCGACAGCGGCAAGGAAAAACTCCCCTTTAACGGGAAGAAACCTCAAGCAGAACCGGGCTGTAGGTGGGCGCCATCTGCCTTGACCGGTTGGGTTTACAGAGAAAGAAGGAGGGAGGGGGACGGGGGAAGGGGAGAGGGGGGTGGGGTGGAGAGAGACACAGAGAAGTATAATAACAACAACAACAATAACCATAACAGCAGTAATGTAAATAGAGCTATGACTTTATAATAGTAATAGCAATAATATCAGTAGCAGAGATAGAAGCAGGACATCCACAGGACCACGCCACAGTCCCCACAGCCGCGGCCCACCGTCCAGGTGCTGGATCTTCCTGTGAGATGAGAGAGCACAGAGACTCCGGGGAAGAAGTCAAGTTAGTAACATGCATTAATGGTACATGAAGCATTGAAATGGAGAGGAGGAGGAGGAGGAGGAGGAGAGAGGAGCTCAGTGCATCATGGGAAGTCCCCCGGCAGTCTAGTCCTATAGCAGCATAACTGGGGGCCGGTCCAAGGCGATTATAAGAAGCTGATAGTGATAGTTTAAACACAAACACTGTTGAAGTGCCAGTTAAGTTTAAGTATGAACACTAAAGGAAGTTGAAGGGGCAGTTTGAACACAATAACTGTTTAAGTATATGTGCAGAATGAAACTGAATATAAGTTTGTGTACGTGCTGAGTTCAAGCAGAGATGAAACTTGGAACTTTGACTTTAACTTCTTTGAGTGTTTGAGGTCAATCTGACTCTTTTTTTCTGTTGAGCTTGAAGTTGAAGTTGAAGTTTGATTGTAGGTGCTGAACTGAATTAAAGTGACGGTTTGTGTAAACGCTGACAGGAGCCAGTGTCAGGTCAAGTGTAACTGAAAGCAGCTGAAGTGTCGTTTTAAGGCAGGTTTATTAGTATAGCACCTGTCAACAAAGTGCTTTACATAAAACACACAAAATAAAGTGTTTGCAGTGAGATGGGTTGAAGTTTCAGTTCTAAAAACAGTGCTAATAGTTTATTATATTACGTAACATTTTAAATCATGTTTTGTATATAATTAGATGTAGAAAAACCTCAATACAACATGTGTGTGTTTTGTTAGGAAAAACTGATTATTTGTTTTCCGTCCTGTCTGTTCTGCATGCTCTTTCTTGTCCTTCAGCTCAGTTTTTGTCTTTTCCTCTTCGGTGAACACATTTCGTCTTCAGGTTCCAGACTGAGCATCACAACATGTTCTGCAGCTTTTAATAAACTGCAGATTCCTCCACAAACAAACCGACGGAGGAGTAATTACACTGTGAACCAACATCTGCCACAAAAATGTGTCAGTCATCATTTAATTCCCACCTTATAATCAGACTGGTTTACACAGCAGCCGCTCAGTCTGCTCATTCCAAACTCCCATCAGAAAAACACAGATTTTATCAGGCAATTTAAAAAATCATTATTAAATGAGAAATGTTATTTTAAACATATACCAGAGGATTTCTCCAGCCAAACACAACCACCTGTTGTCATGTGACTACAGGTTCTGTACTTCAGGTCATGTGATTACAAACTTAACCTTCTCCATCTGCTGATGAAGGCCATGAGACCGGCTAAAAGCACCGCAAACAACTAGTAAGTGCATTTTGTGTTGAGATTAATTATAATATAATTTGTAAACTGTTCATAATATGTGACTAATTAGCAAGTCGTACTGATTAATAAAAGATTTAGTAAGTTGACATTGTTGTTCCCAGTGAATTAATATGTGGAGAAACATGGTTTCAAAAAATATATTCATCTATATATAAATTACATCTGGAGTCAGTCTCCATGCCCACCTCAAAACACAGAAACTGGATGTGACGTCACATGAGAGAGAGTTTAACGACAGGAAATATGGATCCCAGTGCTGCTTTAGACACAGATTAAATTAAAACAATGAGCCTGCAAATCAACCAGAGATCAATAAGTAACAACACCTAAATCTGTTTCACATTTTCTGTCACATATCAGACAGTACCAACAACACGTCCTCTCATACTGATGAGAGTAATGATGTTGCAGAAACTAATGTATGAGGCTCAGCTTGTTGGATCAGTTGTAACTGAAGCTTGTTATTAAACACACAACTTATCTGATGTCAAAAGTGTAACACTATAACATTATTCATTCCTACCATATCAATGCCAACATGACATTCTGATCAGACATTTTATATTTGTTCATTAGTTCAAAAGTTAAAAAAAAATGTTTAAAAAACAGTTTAAACATACAAAGTGGGTCACATATTTTCACTTCCTCACTACACCTGTTTCATAACGAGAGAGAAATTAAGCACTGAAATCCATCTCTAAAACGAGCCCAGACTCACTGTATGTGTACGTGTAGCATAATTTTCTTGAAAACAAATCAGAAGGAAATTCATACCTTGATTGACTGAGATAAATTTTATTAGATGCTATCAGTCCCAGCAGTCCCTCCACTGTTTCAGAGGTTCGCTCACAAACTGATCAGTCTATCTTGCTGTCAATCAACAGATCAATAGCACAATGAGCTGTCACAGTAAATTTTAACCCTTCTTTGTAAGTAGTTCAGGCAATCCAAGCGAAATGTAACAGAGGTTGGTTGTTTCCATTCTTGTGAATGTAAAGAGTTCAATAATATTTCTTCATTTTCAAATAGTTCTGGTTATTCTGAAAAAGAAAAAGTTCAACACACTCATATTTGAAGCTATTAAGACACTTTACCTTTGTCTGAAGGTTTTGCTTCCTGTAACCAGCACACTGAACATCACTGGGTCAAAACTGTTCCCAGTTTGGGTCAATGAGGCAGAAACACAATACTGTGTTTATGTTGTTCTGATTTGGTTTAGTCTTATTACACAAACTAAAGCTTGTTATAATCGACTCTGTTCCTTTTAAACTGACGTGTCACAGTTTGTTATTGATTGTTAATAACAATAAATGTGACAGTTTGCATCTAAAGCTTGTTGTGTGTAACACTGGCTCACAGTAACAGATTGTTAAAGTTAACCTGATGTTGTTTTGCTGCTATATTGATCCAAACTGATAAGTGAGTGAGATTATAAGACATCTTTACAGGACATCAGCATCCGTCCAGGTGATCTGATGATAATAATAATAATAATCATCCACCTCTTACTGATACAAGGTTTTCTTCCTGAATCGTCACACAGTCACTAAATGAGCTGCTGGTTTGAAGGTGTTTTTCAAACAACTATTTCAAACTATGAGTGATTCATATTCATTTGGTCCGTTTTATTCTTTATGTCATCAAGCAAAAGATCACAAGTTTCCAGTAGAAAAAACTCCTAAATTCAGCTTTCCTCTTCAAAGCAGCGTACCGACCCGTTTCAACATGAAGCAGCAGAACAGCAGCTAGAAATTCCTCTTCAGTCCAGTATTTTAATTAACTTTGAAGCAGATCAATCTTCTTCTAACATATCCATGACCTTGTTCTAAAGATCAATATAAACTATCAGCACCTATGTGATCATGAATCTAAGCAAATAAACGCTGGAACAAACTGAAATGAAAGCTCATCTCTGTGTTGTTGCTGTTAAATATAAAAGTGTCAGTTAAAAGATTTTGGCTCATTAACGCACAGCTGAGTTATTTTCCTCTGTGGTGAGAATCTGTCCTCATGACAAACATGTTGTTGTGTCCCTCAGTGGGACACTTCCTGTCTCCACTCCGGTCCTTTTCTCTGCACACAGATTGTTTTCTGCCGCCTCCAACCAACACAAAGATCTATGAAAAGAGAAACCATAAATTGAAATATAATGAACGGTTGGGCTTCTGGCGGCGGCTGAAAGAGGTGATCACAAACAATGACGCTACAGTCGGACTGCTGTGTCAACTCTGAGACGCCATGGCAACCCCCTCTGACAGGAAGTTTATTTTCTCAGGCCTTTAGGAATATTAATAACCAGCGAGCCGCGGCTGCCAAGTTCCTCTGGCCGGGGTTCAAACCCTCGCTGCGAACAGGACACACAGTCAGAATCTAATGTAAGCAGCAGATAAAGTGCTGCTGCTGTTTGTGCAGCGGATCATAATTAGCTGTCGTTTAAAGGGTTTGATGTAAATTGTGGCTGAAGGCAGCAAGAGACGAGCCAGCAGCTGCTGACACGCTGACAGCTTTCACTCACTGGTCCTCCTCAAAAACTTCAGCTTTCACATCCAGGACTGAAGAAGTTCATGTCCACCTGCAGACACACGTGGACGTCCAGAGTCCTCTGACATTTAATAGATTAAACTGTTCTGTCATTGTTCTGAAAACATCATCATGATCCAGAAATGTCCTCACTTTTCTTCAGGTTGAAGGTCAAACACAACACCAGCAGAACTCACACTGACGCAGCCTCGTTGATATTTTCAGCTGAACCTGTCTGTTTATAATATAATCTATAATAATATAACGTATAATAACGTCGCTGTAGAATTGTGTGCTCAACATTTTCTTAAACCTCTGAGGCTTCAGACAAATAAACGTGGACATGAAATCAGGGCTCAGGCTTCATATCTGTGTGTATAAACAGCTCAGATGTGTCTGACGGCAGGTTTTAATCTCATTCTTCTGCTTTTAATTTGAGAATGATGAGCGGGGGAGTCGCTGCCTGCTGCGCCTCTGAAGAGGAAAACCGGCTTTTATTTGAAAAGCCTGTAATGAAGTTAATTTTACAAGGTTTCCGTTCATTAAGAACAGCTCGCTCAGGTGCTCCACAGACGTTTCTACGTGCCTGATTCCACAGAGGAAACACAGCAGATAATAACAGGATGTGCACACATTTCTACTCGTTGTTTGCAGGTCTGACATAGATACTATTTATTTATTTCTTTGTTTACACATTAAAAAAATACAGTTTCTATAAAGGATTTAAATATTTGATATGTACACAAAGACATTTACATACAGTATATAGAAACACTCTTTTACCTCCGTACGCTCAGCTGTACGTGAACCTAAAGTAAACAGACTCCCATGAAATAAAAAGAATTAAAGTTAATCAAAGTAAAGAACAAAAAGAAATAGAAAGAATCAGAATAAACACACCAGTCAGAAACACCTGGATGTGTTTTGGTTTAAAGAGTATTCAGGTGTGTTTCAGGTTTATCAGAATGACGTGTGTGTGAGTACAATGACAATAAAGTTTCATAGAACTTTAATATTTCAGATAAACTGAAGGATGAAATGTTCTCTGTCCCTTCTTCTTCTGCAGTCCTCCACCTGTCCACCAGGTGGTCCCAGTCACCTGACTCCCACACACACCTGCTCACCTGTTCTCCTCACCTGCCACTCAGTATCCCATCAGCCCTCCAGTATAAACACCAGCTTTGCAGCCTTTACCCTCTGTGACTCACCTGCCTCTTACCTGTCTGTTACCTGTCTGTTACCTGACACCTGCCTGTTACCTGTCTGTTTCCTGTCTGTTACCTGCCTGTTACCTGTCTGTTACCTGTCTGTTACCTGTCTGTTACCTGCCTGTTACCTGTCTGTTACCTGTCTGTTACCTGTCTGTTACCTGACACCTGCCTCTTACCTGCCTGTTACCTGTTTGTTACCTGACACTTGATCCTGTCTGTTACCTGACACCTGTATCTGTCTGTTACCTGACACCTGTATCTGTCTGTTACCTGATACTTGATCCTGTCTGTTACCTGACACCTGTATCTGTCTGTTACCTGACACCTGTATCTGTCTGTTACCTGTCTGTTACCTGACATCTGCCTCTTACCTGCCTGTTACCTGTCTGTTACCTGTCTGTTACCTGACACTTGATCCTGTCTGTTACCTGACACCCGTATCTGTCTGTTACCTGACACCTCTATCTGTCTGTTACCTGACACCTGTATCTGTCTGTTACCTGTCTGTTACCTGATACTTGATCCTGTCTGTTACCTGTCTGTTACCTGACACCTGTATCTGTCTGTTACCTGTCTGTTACCTGATACTTGATCCTGTCTGTTACCTGTCTGTTACCTGACACCTGTATCTGTCTGTTACCTGTCTGTTACCTGATACTTGATTCTGTCTGTTACCTGACACCTGTATCTGTCTGTTACCTGTCTGTTACCTGATACTTGATCCTGTCTGTTACCTGTCTGTTACCTGACACCTGTATCTGTCTGTTACCTGTCTGTTACCTGATACTTGATCCTGTCTGTTACCTGACACCTGTATCTGTCTGTTACCTGTCTGTTACCTGATACTTGATTCTGTCTGTTACCTGACACCTGTATCTGTCTGTTACCTGTCTGTTACCTGACACCTGTATCTGTCTGTTACCTGTCTGTTACCTGACACCTGTATCTGTCTGTTACCTGTCTGTTACCTGATACTTGATCCTGTCTGTTACCTGACACCTGTATCTGTCTGTTACCTGTCTGTTACCTGATACTTGATTCTGTCTGTTACCTGACACCTGTATCTGTCTGTTACCTGTCTGTTACCTGACACCTGTATCTGTCTGTTACCTGTCTGTTACCTGACACTTGTGCAGGTGCAGAACTGACGTTCTGGCTCATCTCAGACAAAAACAAAAACACTGAACACTTGTCGCAAAACAAATTAAATTAGTTTGTTGTTTATGTCATGAGATCATGTTTCAGATACTTTGTTCTTTTGGACAGAAACTGTCTCGGGAGGAACTCTGGAGGGAAAAATGTTCTGGCAGCAGACAGCGAGCCTGCGGTCTGCAGCGCTCTGTGATTGGCTGAGAGCAGCGATGACATCACAGTGCTTCCTGAACAAACACAGATGGGCGTGTCTGGAGTTATGTCGGCGCCACCTCAGAGCTTCTCCTCCACAGAAGGATCTGATATGTGATCAGCTGCTTGTCTCTAATCACTGACATGACCACATCCTCCTCTCAGCCAATCACAGAGCTCCATCAGACCCTTCCCTGCCGATTAGGAGGGGGGAAGCACGACTCGTCAATATTCAGAAGTACACTGAGAGATCAACAAATGTCTTTATAAACCACAGCACCTCTAACAATACATCACAATATACTTAAAAACGACGTTTCACTGCGTCATTGGAGGGCTGAAAAAAGTTGAGCTCAACTTTGATTTGTAGCGCGTCACGTCCGTCACGCAGCGACAAGTGTCGGGCGTCAGTTTGTAGCTTCCACTGAAAATGATTTGTAATCTGTTGTTTTGTCACCGGTAGTCTGAACACACAGTCAGGATAGATTTTTGATGAGACACATCAAAACATTTCAGTCAGATCATTAGCTGAGAGGTCTCACTCTGGACCACAGTTTTGGACCAACAGATGAACCAATCAGCCTTTAGCATCACCTGTAGGCCCCGCCTCCGGCAGATTCAACATGTAGTTTTAATCAGTTTACAGTTGTGTGTGTGTTTACTCTCTGCTGGCTCTGTCTAGGAAAACTGATTTTCTTTTTAATGTACATTCATATTTATTTAATATAAAACCAGTTACAGTAACAGAGCTCTTCATCAGGACTCCTCCTCCTCCTCCGCTGCCACTTTGAATCCTCCTCACGCGTCTAAATCTTTGTTTCCCGTCAGAAAGCAGCTGTGAATCACACTGTTACAGAACGTTCTTGGGCAATAATCTCACATATGACTTTATATGGAGATATGTATTAAATAATGGACTGTATATGTAAATATTTTGATCTTAAATCTGTCTAAAGTCAGATATATGTGCTAATACGTAGCAGAAACATTTTTTTGGTGTATACATAATATTTATGTAAGCATCAGTGGTGGAAAGTACATTTACTGATGTACTGTACCTAAGTACAGTTTTGAGGTACTTGTACTTTACTTGAGTATTTCCATGTGATGCTACTTTATACTTCCACTCCACTACATTTCAGAGGGAAATATTGTACTTTCTACTCCACTACATTTATTTGACAGCTTTAGTTACTTTTCAGATGAAGATTTGACACAATGGATAATATAACAAGCTTTTAAAATACAACACATTGTTAAAGATGAAACCAGTGGTTTCCAACCTTTTTGGCTTTTGACGTCTTACAAAAAGCAGTGTGTAGTCGGGGTCACATTTCAGATGTCTATGAGTTGTTAACAGCTCCACCAAATAGTGATTTTTCCCTCTAAACTTCTCACATGGTTTCATTTCAATAAATATTTTTACTGTAGGAGGATTTTTACTTGTAATGCAGTATTTCTACATTGCTGTATTGCTACTTTTACTGAAGTAAAGGATCTGAGTACTTCTTCCACCACTGGTAGGCATACATGTATTTATAATATATATGTAAAAAATCATATTTTTACATATAAGTGAAGATATACCTTGAGTTAATGTAGGTTATTGTAGGTAATATTGATTAACACATGAATTAAACAGTTGAAATAAAATTAAAATTATTTTCCAGTTGTGAGGTCAGTGTGTGTCGGAGGTCAAAAGGATAGAAGAAGAAGAAAAAGAAGAGATAATTGTCTTGTTCACAGCTTCATACTGGCAGAAACTAAAGTGTAAAGAGCCACATGTTGACATTTCTGTCCAGTTAATCCTGTTTTCATCTCTGAAGCTTTTAATCCTCATGAAAGCCAGAGGGGCTCTGTGTGTGTGTGTGTGTGTGTGTGTGTGGGGGGGGGGGGGGGGGGGGGGGTCTTCTGAACATTGAAAGATTAAAATGCAGTAAAATAAAAAGATCAGCTGTTTGTTGAGATTCTGGCTGGTTCTTTGTTCTGACTGGTCCAGCAGGAGACAGGTGAGGACACATGTACAATAACAAACACCATCCAGAGTCCTGACTCTTCTTTTGAGAATTAACACCAGACATTTTGGTTTATTTCAGCTTCTAATTAGACTGTCTGACTGTATCTGTGTTATAAATATATAATATTAATAATAATATTGACAGTTTTTCACTCTTTAAAACACTCTCACTTACTTTGTATTATCTCTACAAAAATATCTTTTATGGTAAGGTTACATGAATTATAATGCCTTTTTTCATGTAACACCTCAAAGCATCATTGATGTAGAATAATGAACAGAATCTCATTCATGTCTTAATGCAGAAACGTAAAGTTAATAAAGATGTTCCACGAGCTGAGACACTGACCAATCACAGCAGCACATACAGTGTATGTTCTGTTGTCATCATGATAAACTGAGCAGGACCACTAAAGTGGTGACCTGCTTCTCTTTAAAGGGTTCATATTCTTATTTTAGTGATGTTCTGTTATTTATTTCCTATTCTGATGTTGGATGTTAAACACGATCAAAATTCAGAAACTCATGACGTATTACATGATGAATTCAAATAATTGTTGTCCCCTTACCATAAAGTGTTTTTCCTTCTGACTGCTGTAGGATGTGAGCAGACTGGGAGGCAGCAGGAGATGCAGATGGATGCAGACAGAAAGAGGTGGAAACAGAGAAAAGGAGGAAATGGAATAATGAAGCAGAAAGCTGGAGGACAGACAGTGAGACGCCGGCCGCCTGCTCCCATAATGCATCAGGGCGGGGACAGTCAGAGAGAATACAGCAGGTAGAGTTTGTCTCCAGTCCTGCCTGTAGAATCAGAAATGAGACAAAACATCCGTTTATTCTGCTTCATGTTCCCCACTGTGATCAGACCAATCACAGGACAGATCAGACCAATCACAGGACAGATCAGACCAATCACAGGACAGATCAGACCAATCACAGGACAGATCAGACCAATCACAGGACAGATCAGACCAATCACAGGACAGATCAGACCAATCACAGGACAGATCAGACCAATCACAGGACAGATCAGACCAATCACAGGACAGATCAGACTAATCACAGGACAGATCAGACCAATCACAGGACAGATCAGACTAATCACAGGACAGATCAGACCAATCACAGGACAGATCAGACCAATCACAGGACAGATCAGACTAATCACAGGACAGATCAGACCAATCACAGGACAGATCAGACTAATCACAGGACAAATCAGACCAATCACAGGACAGATCAGACTAATCACAGGACAGATCAGACTAATCACAGGACAGATCAGACTAATTACAGGACAGATCAGACCAATCACAGGACAGATCAGACCAATCACAGGACAGATCAGACTAATCACAGGACAGATCAGACTAATCACAGGACAGATCAGACCAATCACAGGACAAATCAGACTAATCACAGGACAGATCAGACTAATCACAGGACAGATCAGACCAATCACAGGACAGATCAGACTAATCACAGGACAGATCAGACTAATCACAGGACAGATCAGACCAATCACAGGACAGATCAGACTAATCACAGGACAGATCAGACCAATCACAGGACAGATCAGACTAATCACAGGACAGATCAGACTAATCACAGGACAGATCAGACCAATCACAGGATAGATCAGACCAATCACAGGACAGATCAGACTAATCACAGGACAGATCAGACCAATCACAGGACAGATCAGACCAATCACAGGACAGATCAGACCAATCACAGGACAGATCAGACTAATCACAGGACAAATCAGACTAATCACAGGACAGATCAGACCAATCACAGGACAGATCAGACTAATCACAGGACAGATCAGACTAATCACAGGACAGATCAGACTAATCACAGGACAGATCAGACCAATCACAGGACAGATCAGACCAATCACAGGACAGATCAGACTAATCACAGGACAAATCAGACTAATCACAGGACAGATCAGACCAATCACAGGACAGATCAGACTAATCACAGGACAGATCAGACCAATCACAGGATAGATATCGGACACATTAAAGATGTCTTGTGCTCCAGCTGATTAACAGAACATCCAGATGATTTTGACTTTGAAATGTTAGGTTTGTCCTGAAGGTGGCGCTGGAGGAAACATGTTCAGATGTCTCACTCTGAGTTTAAAAAGTCTGATGAACTCACTGAATGTTTACGACAGGAAATGTGCTGCATTCACTGAAGGAAGAATATTGATAATTAATCAGAAACAGATATTGTGGTTATGAGAGTTTCTCCTCATCCATATATGACTATTGTGAAAACAGATCTCATAATTATGTGACTTTATCTCTTCGTCTAGATTTGACGATGATGACCCTGAGGCTTCAAAGGATTAAAAGATCATATTTAACTTAATCTAATAATATAATAAAGAAATATTTTATCTCATAATTACAAGAAAACTATAATCTGGAGATTCATATCGCTCATTCTCATTATGAGACGAAATAAGAGCTAATATAATTACAAGATGTTTAGCTCATACAGAGGATCACACTGTACGTGGATACCTTCATTTATTATTTAAATATTTCAATAAAACAGTAGTAAAAAATCTCCAAACATCATTTTATATTTGTTTATTTAAATATATGGAGTCTTTCATTTGTGTTGGCTAGAACTGCAGAGCTAAAATGTTTTAACCGTCTATAAAACCAGCAGCTGCATCTCCAACACACATCAGCAGTCTGTTCATTCCACCATCGTCTGCATATTTGGTTGATGTTTATTGATATCTGAGGTGTTGAACTTGAACGTTCTTGATGACGTACATGAATCATGTGACTTAAACATCACTGAAGAAAACATTAGATCTGTGTGGAGCGATGAGGAGACTGTAACCTTCCTCACATCAATACATGAAACTAACAGAAATGTCATATTTCATCATGTTTTCCACATGGTTTTCCATCATTTGAGCTTTGACTGTCCATCTTTTAATGACATCATCTCGTTGTGTCTTCTTCTTCTTCTGCAACGTTTAATGGCACCGACCACCAACTGTTTATCATGATGAACCAACTCATATTGAGCCACATTTAGATGAAACTTTGCTTTAATCTATTTAAAAACGAATTCTTGGTGCATTTTAAGGTGTTAATTGTCACTCTCATATACAGTACCAGTCAAAAGTTTGGACACTCCTTTCCATTCACTTCAATGAGAAACTGTGTCCAAACTTTTGACTGGTACTGTACGCTGGGCATCATGTTGTTGTAGCTCCATGTTTTTACAGCTGAGTCCATCAGATAGTCTTCATGTCTGCTGCTTCAGTTTACACACATTTCCCTGAAATTCACTCCACTAGAGTTTAAAATAAAGTTAAATAACATGAGACTGTCAGAGATGTTTTAAGGATTATTATGATTATGAAAATACATTTAATCGATATGAAAACAGCGTCCTGTCTTCTGCAGAATTAAAGTCTGGGTGGTCTTCTTCTTCTTCTTCTTCATGGTGGGAGTAAACAAGTTGTTTTATGATTCATGTTGCGGATCCTCACAGCAGCAGCTCCTCTCAATCTGATTATCTCAGAAATATGGAGCACAGCAGCAGCTTGTGTCTATGATTAAATCAATGCTAACAAGAGCTTATTAAATTGATACGATCGGCTCCATGTTGGCGTTCCTCCTCTGAGCTCGCTGTCGGGGGTTTCCACTGAAACTGAAGCGTCCTGTGAGAGTCAGGTGAAACATCAGGACCACTTCCTGTCAGAGACACACCTGAACAGCCTCATCCATTCATAGGCAGATAAAATACTTTCAGGTAAAGATGAACTTTGTCCTGTTGTAAAATCTATACATGTAAGAACCCTAAATTTATTGTCTTTAATTTCTTAATATGTAGTTTAAAGTTCTTATGTCCCTTATGTGAAGTGTAAAAATTGGATTTGTACATGTTTTGTATGTATTATCCCACATGTCACACACACTGAGTAATGTATAAGTGAAAAGTATGAAGTGTATGAAGCCTAATTTTACAAAAATCCTTATCCCTACCTTATTCATACATTTCTGCCTTTACATAATTTGTTTAATTTGAACTCCAAATTTATCCAACTTTCTTTCAATTTCATCATTTCTCATCATAGTTTTCTTCATGAATTTTTTACATGATTACCAAAGATTATTCATTTAGTCTTACTTACAAATTCACTGATATTTTGTTGTTCTGTAGATGCTTTTAAAAACAAATCTTAAGATATGTTTTTAACATTGTTTTCTCCTAGTGTTTTCACCTGACAGTTATTTTATCTTGTCTTTTTAATTTTACCTTATGCTATTTCATTGTATTTAACCTTGTTTTATTGTAAATGTTACAATTACATGCTTTTATGTTAAGCACTGTTTTGCATTATACATGAGTTTTGTGACATAAATAAAGGTCATTATTATTATTATTATTCATTATAAAAGGAAATAAACATTAGTGGGCCTGACACTGAAGGTGATAATGAAGGTAATGAAGGTGGTGTGGAAGAAGAAAAACATCCCAAAAGCATGGCGAAGAGCAGGGGGAGTATTAATCCCCAAAGACAAGAATGCCTCGAATATTGATCAATTCCAGCAAATAAATCTTCTGAATGTTGAAGGGAAAATTTGCTTCAGCATTGTTGCACAAAGGATGGCAACCTACCTGAAAGACAACAACTTGATTTCAGGTTTCTCAGGATGTTTAGAACATTCAACCATGATACGGCATCAGATTCAGGCTGAAAAAAAGGAGGGAAGAGATCTTCATGTTGCATTCCTCGACCTCGCCAATGCTTTTGGATCTATCCCACATACTATCTTCTGGACAGCCTTTGAGTTCTTCTGTGTTCCAGGAACCATCACAAAACTGGTCAGAAACTATTTTCAAGATCTGCAGTTTTGCTTCAAAACACTGATCGAGTACACCACGTCTTGGCAATCCCTGGAAATAGGAATAATGGCAGGATGTACCATCTCCCCACAATCCCCCACAATCGCCATGGAACTGATCGTCAGAGAATCCAAAAGGGTGGAAGGAGAACGCCTGCAGTCCGGACAACAACTACCTCCCATCTGCACCTAGATGGATGACATGACCACTCTGACCACAACCATCACATGTACAAAGTGATTCCTGAAAAAAACTCCAACATAAAATGGGCAAAGATGAAGTTTAAGTCCAGCAAGTCCAGGGCCATCTCCATTATCAAAGGAAAGCTCAAAGACCAGAGATTCCACATTGACAGAACACCTATACCAGCAGTATCAGAGATGCCAGTCAAGAGCTTAGGGCGGTGGTACAATGCAAGCCTTAAGGACTCAGACCAGAGTAAGCAACTGAAGGAAGAAACCATCAAAGGCCTTGCTAATGTAGACAAGACCGTACTTAAGTTGAAACTTTGGTGCCTGCAGTTTGGATTGCTTCCCTGTCTGATGTGGCCTATGACGATCTATGAGGTTGCCATCACCAAAGTTGAGAAGCTGGAGAGAACAGTCAGTACATACATCAAGAAATGGCTCAGACTCCCACAATCACTAGCCTTACTGAAGAATACAAATGCTCCAAGGTAAGGCTGGACGTGACTCTGACAGAAACTCAGGACGCCACAAGACAGGCCGCAGCTCCCAGAGTGGCAGCAGGCAGAACGTGGAACCATCCAAGGCGGTACAGCAAAGCGAATCTGCTCTCAGGCGTGGAGATACTGTGGGCCAAGTGCAGCATGGAAGAAATGGTTTTGGGCTAGGCACAAGTTAAAGTCAGTTATACAAACCTTTTTTCTTCTGTTTATTCCAAACAAATCAGAAACATAAGACACATCTCTTCCTGTGAGCCACAGGATTTGTCTCAGTGTTGTAAAAAAAAAAAAAATATCCCAAAAGACACAAGAAAAAACTGTCTGAGAAATGTGTTAAATAGATGACAAAGAATAAACACTGTAATATTTAATTCATTTCTAATTAGTTTTTATGTTTAGTTTTCATATGTGCACAGCAGTCATGTTAAATTATATACAATCAATATAGAAATAAAAAACACACAGACCCAAAAAGGTAAAGTTAACAAACATGAAAATCAAAGAAAGTGTATAAATCACACTATAAACTGATTGTAGATCGCTTATATTGCAAAATTACATATATTACATACATCTAAATACATAACACTATTTTACCATCTTTACATTTGCATTCATGTTATCTGTCAAATTCTTCAAAGTGTACACTGTATATATCTGTAAATATGTACATTACAGATTACTCAGAGTATATACTTTCTATACATCACATGTAAATATAAACCGATATATTTACTCATTACCTTCTATTAAAGATGCTTTGCAGAATTCCCCTGTTCTTTAATTTTTTAACATCATTAAGTGAAAGGCAACTCGTGTTAATTAAAGTTAATTGAAGCGTGTTTTCATGTCAGTTTTCTGTTTGATCATCCAGAGAAACAATCTAAAAATAAACCTCACATGATTCTGTTGTTTTCTGCTGCTGCCAGGGGAAATACACTTTGTTTTTGTCTTTTTCACATTTTGGCTCCAAACTGGGATTTTCCTACCTGATAACATCGAACTGGAACAGAGAGAGAGTCAGAAGTTACAGCAGCGACCAGAAACAGTATTTCCCCTAGTATTACCCTAACCCATCTGTGTGTATCTGTGTCTATTTGTGTATATTTGTGTGTGTTAGTGTGTGTGTTAGTGTGTATTTTTAATGTGTTCTCTCTGTCTCTAACACACTGTGACTGAAGGGTTAATGTGTGTATTTCTGTGTATATGTGTATGTTAGTGAGTTAGTGAACACACTGTGACTGAAGGGTTAATGTTGGCGGCTGCAGTGCAGTTTGATGTGAGTGTTTGATGACCTGCAGACGACATCAGAGCACCGCAGAGGCCGTGTGACCATCACAGAGGAGCGTTCAGGACTTAAAGAGCAGCACGAATCAATCAAAGTCCTGCAGGGAGAACATGGATGTATTATAGGAGCTGGATAGGGCGCCGCCGCTCAGCCTTACAGCCATTTTTTCCCAGTGGCCACTTGCGGTATTGCAACTAAGAATCCCCCTGCGGCCCAAAAAGCATTTTCTCCACAGACCACCATAGTAAAAGAGACGTCTGTAAAACTGTTGACAGGACACCTCGAGGTGGTTAATTATGACTCTTTTTATTATGAGTTTTTGATTCATGGAGGTTTTATATTTGTAAAACTTTCCTCGAGCTGAGAAATGCGATTTAGAAATCTGTGATGTCATCACAATGTAAAGTCTATGAGCCGAGCGGGGACTCGTGGGCGGGGCCAGTGGGGGAAACACCACTGTGCATATTCAGTGGGCCGCACAACACAGAAGCAAACCCAGAAGCTAGAAACGTTTTTGGCGTATGTGCCAGCCGAGCAATTGTTATTGGACTCTTATTTCGGTCCGGTGTCCAGTTCTTATAATACATGAAGGAGAGAGTCTCCACTTCCTGTGTTGGTCACAGACCAGCTGTAGTGTTGTAGTCATCTCTCCCTCCAGACTGAATATTTACACCTGAAACCAGCAGGAGGCGAAATTTCCAACAATCTGCTGTCTAAAGAAGGCTGAAGAGTCGATCATGTTTACAGATCTGATTCAGTGTCAGACCTAACATCAGCATGCTAACATGCTCACAATCACAATGATAATAATGATAATCACAATGTTGATTACTAATTATATCCCTTTTGTATCTAGTAAATATTGTGCTTACAGTTTCAATTTTCATAGTTTTATATTTAATTCTGAATATTTACTTATGTACGGCGGCTGGAAGGGAGCGCAAAGACTGTCATTGTATGATGTCATTAGTTTTGCAGTTTTGACCAGATGGTGGCGCTAGATGAAAAGTCAGAGGATCCCAGTTTTTACAATTCATCCTGAGGGGAACATGAATGTGTGAAAGTCATTTCATAACAATCCATCCAATAGTGAGGTTTTTACATGCGCTTTAGTATCCTGATATAGATATTCTATTCAGATAGAAATAGTACACCACACTACAGTTGTTGTATCTGCTGGTAAACTAAGTGAGAGTCAGTTCTACATGTTCCTAAATAATGAAGAAGTCGTGTTTCTGTACAGGACGTCATACATGAAGCTCTCTATAGACGAATGCAGGCTGAATACTGAATGTTTCACGGCCTGCTGACTGTGTGATGATGTTAGTTTTTTCTTTTGTAGATGTGTGTTCGCCAGCATGTATGTTTAAAAAAGTTGATTTAAAAAACAAAAGGAGCATTTGTTCGACATTATTCTTCATATTCGAAAGCACCTGGTTATATTTAGTGAAATGATGTTAAATAATGAAAACGTTAAAGAGGACAGCGCTGCTTTAACTGATCAGATTCCTGTCTGTGTTTCTGAGGTCAAACGTGGCGAGCGAAGGTTAACCTTCCCACCACGAAGACTCCGTCCTCTGTTCTATTCATTATTTATCACTTAATTCATTCTTTTTGACCAGAGGCGCTCCAGAATTAGCAGAGCTATGCGTGTCTGTCATGTCCAGTCACTAAAGACCAGACGCCATCTGAATAACAGATCCCTGAGGCCAGGCAGAGTCCGAATCCTGCTCCAGACAAAAGAGCCGTCTGTTGACGCTGCCGCCCCGTTCGTTTATGGCCGGGGGGTCTCTCAGTAGTACTCCCTCCATTAGCATAGCAACTTGGATTTGGGGGGTTTTTGTGAATCTGTAAACAAAGTTTCCAACATGACTGATGTGAGGAACAGTTATAAAGCCGCCACTGTACGAGAAACATGGAACAATGTGGAGCTGAGTTAAGGAATTTATGACGAAGCTCCGTCAACAAAAGGCCTCTTTTAGACAGCAGGTCCCGTCATATTTTTAGACTCGAGTCCATCTGAACACAGATTTATCCACTGAGATGCTTTGTAGGTATGAACACGTGAAGTGTGACGACAACAAGTCAGTTTTCATGTTCACAGGTTTGTTTTCGTGTTGTATTCTGACGTTTTATTATGAAACTTTCAATAAATTGGTGTTTAAGCATTTGAAATCTAAATATAGTTTCTGTTCAGTTTTCAGTCCCTGTGTTTGATGCCACAGTCACTTATTATCAGAGGTGCTGCACATGTTCTACAACAGTTTATAGAAAACATAAAAGTTTTATCCAATGTTATATTACACACACATGTTGCATCACCATCGCTTCCTGTTTGCACTGCAACCATGGAAACAGATGACAATCACATGGCATACTTTTAACCCTAAAAAAATGTCTAAACATGATTATTAGGGCAAAATCTGAAGTTAAAAAACAAAAATATGATTTCTAAGTGGATTAATGGATGTTTATCATCAACGATAGTGAAAAGAGTGAATTTCAGCTGCATGTGTCTGACGAGTCTTAAAAGAAAAGGTGCAATTTTAGACTCAGTTGGGGCAACTGGGTTCTGGTTTCCTGTTTGTACTGCCACTGTGTGATGCGTTTTCACATCAAAAGTGATACATAGGCGGAAAACATCTCAAAAATACACTATATGTCACATAAAGACCAGAATGTTCCCAGAGAAAATAAAGCGCGTTATTTAAACCTGATTTCTAAGCAAACTTATGGCCGTTTATCCCTGATGGACTTTTGAGTTTCCACCTCTTTTACCACTAAGTGATTTCATTCCAGCAAAATGTGAACGACGGCTGAGTGTTTTCATTTGTTATGACTCTTAAAGAAAGATTTGATTTTTGGCACAAAATGAAAAGAAGCTGCTGTGTGGTGTGTTTTCATAAACAAAAGGTAGGTAAAAAATTAAGAACATTTTAAAAATCACATAATTCATGTTTCCAGTTAAACATGTCTTTGAAGTGACAGAGCGCATTTTTAAAGTATGATTTCTTTGTGGATTTATAGATGTTTATCCTCAGTGGACATCAAAGATATTGCCTTTAATTATAAGTGTGTGATACTGATTCCAGTAGGATTAGTTTGACGTCTGTCTGTTCTAGTTTAAAACAGTTGTTTTTTTCATTTTAGAAACAAGTTTGTTTCCAGAAAAGTGCGTCTTTCAAGCAGCATGAATGATCTACGATCCTACGAATGACATTCGCAGTGAACAGATCTGTGTTTCACGTGCAGCGTGAGTTCAGTGTCGTGCAGGAAGAGGATTTCTGTATGTGGAGAGGTGGTGAGGAAAGCTGTGGAGGTGTAGTGCTTCAAACCTGCAGGAAAACAGTGTTTATATTTTATCACAATACATCAGTTAATGTTCACTCTTTTAAATCTGTATCCACAATCTTTCCTTTGAGTTTTTTGTTGTGTCTGTAACTCAAGCCAAGATATTATTGGAAAAGAGACATTAAATGTGATTCCTCAGTTAAAATATAATTTGTCAGAATATAAAATCAGACGTGTGTGTATAAGTAATGATGGCAGTGACTCACATTAGTACAACATGCAGTTTACTACGTCTAAACTTGTGACTCACTTTTGTCCCGGCTCTGACACATAAAAGCAGGACATTAACCCCCTCCTCCTCCCTCCTCCTCCTCCTCCTCCCTCCTCCATCCTCCTCCCTCCTCCTCCTCCCTCCTCCCTCCTCCCTCCTCCATCCTCCTCCTCCTCCTCCCTCCTCCCTCCTCCCTCGTCCTCCTCCCTCCTCCGTTTGTTGCACGATATTAAAAAGCTGCTTCTTTTAATGTTGTAATGTGTAATTTTCGAATAAATCCGATGTCATATGAGTGATCCTGTGACTGCTCCATTATGGCTTCAGTGTTATTTGCTGCCACTATCAGACGTCATGCTAATTAGTGGTTTTGGTGAAATGCACGAAGCCCCAGGAGGGAAAGGTTTCAACACAAAGATCTGCTGTTACTGTTGTTGTTGTTCTCACTGTACCAGGACAGCACACCAACTACACAGAGACAGATATAGATACCAAAGCTCAACATTGTCTACAAATATTTACACGATCTTACTGTAAAAATGAATAATCAGAGCTCAGACCCATCAAACAAAATTATTTTGTACCTTAAATTACACAGAAGTCAATAAATGTTAACAGGAATTAGCCATGACGTTTGTGACAGGTCATTCAGTTGTGTAACAGCGTTTATGAAAATATTCTCACTGTAAAATAAATTACTACACCACGAAAAAGTGGTGGAAATGTACAAGAAAGTAAATAAATTACATGACATTCAAAACAAAGTAAAATGAAAATGAAATAAATTAAGGACAAGTATTAACTTTAGACAGATATATAAATTTAAGGCTTAACATAACATAAATAAAACATCTATTTAGCATATGAAACAATACAGTGTACTGTCACATTTAGATATCATTTACTAATTTAAACAAACTGTATTAATCATGACAATTCTATTAATTTAATTCACCGTGCCGCACATAACAATCCTCAAGACCAGCACTGAATGCTTTTCCATATGGATGAGCTGACATTTTTCAGGCATCATTCTCAGTTTGATTAGCTCACAGATGTACTGAAGCAGCAGGATCTAAATCAGAACCACCAGGCCGCAGGTCCTCCAGAGATTCCTCTCAAGCTAAAGGTTGCACTCTTCCTTTGGTATATGGCCGACCAAAACAGCTTCTGAGAATAACTGACAAATTCAATCTGTCACAATCATCAGCACACAGGTGTATTGTGCAACAGCTGACAACCTTTGGCACCATGGCGCATTAGTTGTTTATCATTTGTGAGAAGACAGCTACCTCTGCTGCCTTTAGCACAATGTGTGGCATAGAAAGAGTTGATGCCATTGATGGGCGCCACTTCAAGGTACAGAGACCACACATCAGAGGCAGGGATGACTCAAATAGGAAGAACTATTACTATTACTACTGTTATTATTACTCCATAGTCCTTCAGGGGATTGTGGATGTGAGAGAACGATTCTGTGACATCTTTGTTGGAGCACCAGGTAAAGTTCATGATGCAAGGATCCTGAGGAAATCAAAGTTTTTTGAAATCTGGAATGAAAAAATGGGAAGGTTCATGCTGCTCGGGGATAGTGCTTTTTATCACCACCCCAAAGTGCAACAATGGTGCTCTCACCAAGCAGGACCATCTGTATAAATCAAGAATAAGCCCTGGGCGGGTGGTAGAGCAAGTATTCGGGAGATTCAAATGTAAATTTAGGAGGGTGAGAGATCTCCTGAGCACTAGGCTTGATGTGGTTATCATGCTCATTGTGTCAGCATGTATGCTGCATAATATGTGCGCATGACCCACAGACATCTGTGATGCCCCCTGTGCTGCACCGTGTGCCCCCTGTGCTGCACCGTGTGCCCCCTGTGCTGCACCGTGCTGCACTGTGTTTTTGAAGCTGGTTTTGAAGCTCAAAGTGGGTGGCTCCAGCTGTCACCATCTTGGCAGTGCCTGACTCCGCCTAACTCCCAGCTAATCCAAAATGGGCAAAGAGGTGGAGCTGAGGCAGGCCGAATGAAGCCTGGTTGCTGAAACAAACCACCTAGCGGCTAGTGACCTGTCACTCAAAGTGGCCACATCCTTAATTATGCATAACTTTACAGCTTAATAAAATGTAAGCAGGTGAGTTATAAACCCCCCCCCCCGTACAGTTGTCATGAACGGGGAAATTATCTATAGAGACCAAAACCGTTTTTGTACCAGGCTGTAAACATGTTTATTTCTGCTGTAAAGTTGGGCATTTTAACATGGGGGTCTATGGGGACTGACTCACTTTTGGAGTCAGCCTCAAGTGGCCATTTGAGGAACTGCAGTTTTTGGCACTTCTGCATTGGCTTCATTTTTCAGCTCCGGTTGCCACTTGGCAATGACACTGCTTGAGCTGCTGGCACTAGAAGACTCTCTCCCCATACTCTCTCTTTCCTGTCTCTGTTCCTTCCTGCTGTTCTCTGTCCCTTAAAGAATAGAACATGTGATGAGCTGTTTATGTCAATAACAGCAGACCATTATATATAGATATGCACCTCTATTAAGACATTATCTGCCATGTTTCTGTTGAAAATAAACATGGCTTTATTGAAAATAATAAAGACAGGTTCCGAAAATTACCAAACTAGGCTGGAAGAAAAATTTGCACCCTGACTGTGAGGGCTTCATCAAGGAAGTCAGAATTCTGCTTGGTATCAGGGAGCAGTGGGGGGTTCGAGATCTTCCCTCATCCAAAAAGAGATTCATCTCCTCATCTAAATACACTGTGAGATTTAATGGAACCCAATTAGTGTACATCAACATCAAATGAAGGTTATCTTAACTGATAATGCAAATATGTAAAGGCCTGGTGAGAAGATGGTTAATCTTAGTAAACCGGGAACACTATACGATGTATAACGTTTGCATGATTACAACACTGAATGGCTATGATTACTGATATTCAAAATCACACATTCTTCACTGACCCAACAACATAAATATACAGACAGGTGACAGATTAAAGGAAACACCGGTACAGGTCTGAATGTTTGACCCCTACAGTGAGGGGGTCTGGGGGCTCTGTTATGCTGTGGGGGGCATTTTGCTGGCATGGTTTGGCTCCACTTGTCCCCTTAGAGGGAAGCATCACTGCAGATCAATACAAAGTTGTTGTGAGTGATCACCTTTATCCTATGATGAAACATTTCTATCCTGATGGGAGGGGTCTCTTCCAGGATGACAGTGCCTCCATCCATAGGACACGAGGGCTCACTGAATGGTTTGATGAGTATGAAAATGATGTGAATCATATGCTATGGCCTTCACAGTCACCACATCTCAGCCCAGCTGAACAGCTGTGGGAGGTTTAGGAGCGACGTGTTAGACAGAGCTCTCCACCACCATCATCTAAACACCACATGAGGGAATATCTTTGGAAGAACGGTGTTAATCCCTCCAGTAGAGTTCAGACTGTAGGATCAATAACAAGCAGCACTGAAGCTGTTCTGGCAGCACGTGGAGGCCCAACACTTTACTAACACACTTTATGTTGGTTTATACTTTCATTTGTCTCCCGTCTGTATGTTACTTATTAATTAGGTTCCCATCTAGTTACATCAGTAGGTAATCTGCAAAAGTCAGTAAATGTTGTATATTTCCGAATTGTTTCATGTTTTATTTTGAGCGTGGACTCAGATATGTGGATATACTGTGTGCTGCAGACGTCATCCAGTTCATAAAGACTCAGCTGAATGGTTGTGGACATATCCATATATATGATATATATAAATATATATAATAGTATGTATTATATTCTCTTAGTACATGCATGGTTGTGGAGCTTCCTGGCTGCCTTGGATCCAGCTTGGATCAGTAACTGATGTTAAAGGGAAACATCTTCTTCATCGCTTTCTTCAAACTTCCGGCTGACTGGCAAAATAGTTAAATGCACAAAGCACAAATTATTAAATGGAGAGCATGAATCATTGTATTTTACTGTTGAGTTTTATGTATTTTAAAAGCCCATCTAGGGACAGACACTGCAAAGTAGCTCAGGCTATAAATGTTGTGGTATGTGGCATACCACCAGTCCATGATATATACTTGTCTCTATACAAATAAAGCATATTAGCATATTAGCACATATAGATTTAGTACGAGACAAACAGATGTATTATTTCACATGTATGTTAATCTGCGGTCATATATCAGATCTGTAGTGTGAGCAAATGACCGCTTTGACCCCCCCCAACACCCCCTGCCCTGTAGGTGACTCCCCCCCGCTGAATGCCCGCTCTCTCAGTCAGTTAATGATCCTCCAAGTCCAGTGATGAAGCCTCGGGCAGATCACTGAGTGGAACAAAATAAAGAGCCAGTGGCTGGGATGCCGTTGTTGGGGGGGGGGGGCGTGGGGGTCTAAATGGCACAGAATTCCACCCTGAGCTCTGGACGTATGAAGCCCAACATTGTGCAGCTTCCACAATGGCCACACTGTCGACACGATCCGTCTAATTCAATTAGCTGGGAGACGGTGCATAAATTCCCCCAGAATTCCTCTGATGAGCGAGGCTTTGCCCCCAGTGAGGAGGGGCGGTCTGAGCGTGCTCAGTAACCTGTCGCACACAATGAAGAGCCAGTCAGAGGACGCGTTCTCTACTGTCGGACCTGGTCTTCACCCTGCAGGGCCGAGGTCAGAGGTCACTGAGGAAACACGAAGAGTCGGACTGACCGCACACCAAACTAAAGATGATCACATGACTGAGTGTAGCTTCTCTCTTCTTCTTCTGCAGGAAAATAAAGTCTGAACACATCAGTTACTCTGTCAGCGAGACCTAAAGAGAAGCTTACAGTGACTATCAAGGTTAAAAAAGGGAAAAGACATATTTTTTACTGTCTTTATCTTATCAGATCATTTAGTCCAGATTAGTAATAATTAAAATCCAGAGCAGTTTTTATCAGGTAATCAAAATCAGCTTTATTGGCCAAATATGTCTGAGGAATTGGACTCATATAATGTAAAGAAAGATGCACAAACAGAAGACATACAGCTAAACAAGTCCTGAATAATAACATGAAAACAGATTGATTACAGCTGCTACTGGAGGAAACATTATTGTATCACATCATGTAAACTATCACATTAATTGAAATATTTAAATAATAATAATAAGATGACATCCTTACAAATCGAATCACACACTATCAATAGATATATTTTTCTGATGTTTCTGAATTCTTATATAGATATATTATTTTTATTTATATTTGTATCAAGAGATATAGCTCATATCTCCATAGATAAATAAATCACACAAACATTAATAATAAACGAACAATAAACAAAAATAAGACTTTACCATAAAACATAAAAATGATGCAAAAACTGGCAGCGGTACACTGAGAGCACATGATCTGTTGTTAATGTGCGTCAGGAATATTCAGTATTTAAACTTTGTATGAAAAAACTTCCAATGAAGTCAGACTGTTTGAGTCTCTTTTACCTCGTTGGCTGCTGTAAAATTTTAATTTCCCTTTGGGATTAATAAAGTATCTATCTATTTATCTAGCATGTTAGCAGTTAGCTCTCCAGCTACAACAGTTCAACGAGCCCTGTGAAAACTTATTTTCATGAAGACACGGATCAGTTTTTCTCTTTGACACTTTCTGGCGTGACTCAGGTGACTGCAGATCAACATGCGTTAACACACATGATGTGTAGAGCTGCAACTAACCATTATTTTCATTATCGATTAATCTTCCAATTGTTCCAGTTGTTTGTCCATAAAATGTCAGAAAATGGTGAAAAATGTTGATCAGTGTTTCCCAAAGTTTTGTTGTCGACAGCCCAAATATATTCAGTTTACTGTTCCTCAACCGGGGATCCGTGGACCCCTAGTGGTCAGTGGTGTAATTGCAAGGGGTCCATGAAATAATAAATTATATATTTTAAAAAGATCCTATGGCCTTTGCTGACATACCGTAGCCTTTATTTAGCTCAGCTGCAGAAGGTACCAGGCCTTTATTTACCTGAGATGCAGGAACTACCGGGCCTTTTTATTCACATTTAAGAAGCTGAAATCAGAGAATTTGGACATTTTTTCATAAAAAATTAGTCAAAACGTTTAATTGATTATCAGAATAGTTGGTGATTCATTTAATAGTTGGCAACTAATTGATTAATGGACTAATCGTTGCAGCTCTACTGATGTTTGAGATGTATTTTCTGTTTTTAGTGATAAAGTTGGATCTGTTTACCTCAGCCTGAATGATTGAGGGTTTAGTTCATTTCAAATGTTTTAAGTGATGTGATCACAAAATAAATAGTTTCTATAAAGTGTGTGTGTGTGTGTGTGTGTGTGCAGACTCAGTTTCTCCTCCTCAGCAGACATTTTCTCCTCTCGTGCGACAACATGATGGAGGAATCTCTGTCATGATTTGGAAATCTCTGTGTGGTTTATTTTTTCCTCTAAAATCCCCGTTTCAGAGTGAGTCATGCTGCTGCTGGACGCTGAGCTGCTCCTCCTCCTCCTCCTCCTCCTCCTCTGGTATGTCACTACTCGCCTGCTCGCTGCCCGGCAGCCACATCGGGTGGGAAACACTGTTTCTGTTTTTTATTCCTTCTTTGTGAGCGTGCTCAGTGCTGTCGGAGAGGATGATTGTATGTTTGCGGAGAATATCGCTGCTTTAACTCCTCACTTTCAGTCCTGCTTCTTCATCTCACTGCAGATATGTTTTCACTTTATTATAAACAGTAAACAGAATTATTACAGTGAAAAGCAAAAACTTTTTCAGGTTTTAATACTTCTGCATATCTTCACTGCAAAAACCTCCATCTTAAAAGATCATTCTGGTTATTTTCTATATTTTTCATGTTTGGATCAAACCAACAATGAACTGATCTACTAACAAGTATTGACTGTTACAGTAACTACCCGGTTTGCTGCTTCCCGTTTGGCACGCGCTCCTACTGGTTTTTGATAATGTTCATGTCATTGAACTTCACTATTTACATGAGCCAAGACTAAAGACTTATGATAATATTAAACATGTTTGATTTTATGGGAACATCAAGACGAGAGAAAGACTGACTTAAGACAGCTGGGACTGAGTTTTTTGACATTACACCAAATGATTCAGATGACAGGAGAAACTCCAGCAAGACTCTCATGATTTTATTCCGACATTGGAAATTTGTCTGCGACAGTGAAATTGTTTGAAAAGTCGTTTGGTGTAAGGCCGGCATTAGCTAATACGAAACTATATAACTAACTAACTAAATAACTAAACTTTGCTACTTTACTTTACCAACTAAAATTACTACTTTTAGTTGCTAAACTAAAACACTGGACAGATCTGATTAAAAAATAGTCTCCTAGTTACAAGTAGGATGTGATTGAGTGGCAGCGAGGATAAATCCCACCTGGTGAAGAAAAAGTTCCAGCGTGTAAAAACTGTTTTTCACATATATGCTTTGATTGCACATCTAACATGTTAATGTTAATGCTTTATACCTGTTGGAAGAGGCTAGCAGTTTCCCCCTGCTTCCAGTCTTTATGCTAAGCTAGGCTAACCATGCCGACTCCAGCTCTGTATGCACACGACATCGATACTTTTTAAAAATAATACACATATGTATTTCTTCAGTGGATATTTGATACATATTTCATTGCATCTTTATGTATATAATGTATGATTTTATTGTCTGTTTTACTAATATTGTGACCTGTCCAGTCATTGATATCCTCCTGGTTTCTTTGGAAACAGACACACATGCAGACAGTAACAGGCCTGTGAACACACACATTGACTGTCTGTTAGCGTTAACATAGCTACCTGCGGGCTCTGGGCTCTCTGCCAGCTCACTTCCTTCACTCTTCAGTTGGCTCATAAAGCTGTCAGGACGCTTGTACACACTCTCACCTCTAACACCATTTAACACACATCATTTCCCCTGTTTAACACACACACACACACACACACACACACACAAACGCACACACAGCGCTGTGTCCTGGTTTGAACACCTGACTGTCAGAAAAAAGACCAAACTCTTCAGTGGCAACATCAGGCTGTAAACAACACTCCTTAGTTTATCACCATGACAACACAGATGAATGAATGACAGACAAAATCTTGGAGGATTCATGCCGTCACCTAAATCATCACTTTCAGCTGCTGCCTTCAGGGAGACGGTACAGAGTCTCTGTGCAAAGACAAACATCTATAAAACATTCACCCCACAGGCCATCAGTGAAACCAATAATTAATGAACAATATTCTTCTGAATCACATGTGCCTGCACTTTACTTCTTAAATTGGTCTTTAATTATTTTAAACTATTTCTAGCAATTTATTCCTTTCTTTTTCATGAAGTTGCATCTGATAAAATGTAAAATGTTTTTTTACTTTACTGTTTTTGTTACATATGATGTGAATGATGTGATATTGATGTTGATTGTCATTCTTCAACCTGAAGACAAATTTCTATTTTTGTGCAACAAAGGTGGACAATAAAGTTGTTTTGATCTTCAGTTGGAGGTGAAAACAACAACAGTAATCCATGACTATAAGAGTGGCGGTTTGGGTTCGTGGACACAAACAAGTTCTTTTGTCATGCTGGTGCGGTGTAAAACAATAAACTGATGTTTGGGATGGATCAGGGTGATGGTGGGGCCTCCTGTGCTGTAAAATCACTCACTTCTATCTCCTCACTCTTCCTAAGTTATCTGAAATGTTGAAATTTGTGGCTGCAGAGCGAGCGGTGTTGAGGCGGTTCTCATTACTACGTCACACCAGAAAGTCAAATCACATCTGCAGGAAGCTTTAGCAGGAGCCCACCGCCGCCCAGCGACACGCTGAGTACGTACGTAACTTCTGTAGTCACAGTTTACATCACAGCTGGATGACGAGCAAAGCAGCACACTGGAAGTGTTGCTGGTTGTTCAGCAGCTAAAAAGTCTTTAAGCCTTCCAGAGAATGGAAATTTATGTCAGGAACTGCTGAAATTCATTTTTGGAGACGAATTTCTCTTCGTTATCAGCGAGTGGTTGTGTGTGTGTTCAGCACATTTTACAGCCGACTGTCTGCTTAATGAGACTCAGCACGCTGCAGGATTTTCTACTGTTTCAATCTGTGATGAAGTTTTAAAACATGGTTTCTTTCTGTTACTCAGCTAAAGGAATATATCTGTGCTAAAGCTAAGCTAGCCGGATACATTTCAAAAACAGACTTTGACTTTGTGAGAAAACTTGGACACAATCTCACTGTTCTGAAACATCCTGTTGAAGTCTCAGCTGTGCAACAGCAGGTTCTTCCTTTCATTAGTGATGGGCGAAAATGAACGAATTAATCTTTTTGAACGACTCTTTTTAGTGTCATTGAACTAACCAACTTTTCCCACTCATACTGCCCACGCACACTCGCTGTTATCGTAGGGTACTGCTCACGCTACCTGCCAACACTCATGAATTTCGTGGGAGACTCCCTATTTTTAACCTTTCTCCCACTGTGCTCCCAATTTGTCATTTCTCCCGATAATCTCCCAATTTCATAGTGATACAAATAAAATGGCTGTTTCTCAGTTTCTGTGTGGGATATGTGTCGTGGTACCTGGCAACCCAACCCAGAGGCAGAGGTGAGCTTGCACAAACGACCCTGCCTGACAAGCGTCACTCGTCACAGCGCTCCGCTCCATTCAGTTTGCCATTGAAAATGGATGAAACAGGTCCCAAGAAGAAGAAATACGCTTCCAAATTTCAGTCCACTTGGTGCGAGACCTTCCCCTGTCTAACCGCTAACCACATCAGACTTTAGAATAGAGCACAGTGGGAAAAACAAAGTTATCAAACATGCTAACTATGCTAAACACAAACAAGCACAGAGGGGAACGCCTAACATTGGCCCGTTCATTGTGAGAGGTGTGTTGGAGGCTGATCAAGTCACTGAGGCAGAGGTGAAAATGGCCATGCCAGTCGCCAAGAACAATATTTCTTCTGCATTTTGCGACGAGATCAGCAAAAGTATTGCTGACATGTTTACTGACTCAGCAATAGCTCGGAAATACTCATCAGGGAGAACCAAGTCAACACAACTTGTTAAAGGTAAGATCTGTGATTTTTCTTTTGACCTCATCATTGTGGGGTAACTATATTCATATAC